>SJYT01013303.1:243857-255028 GCA_006410635.1 Cephalophus harveyi | reverse complement strand
GGGGGGGGGTGGGGCGGGGGGGGGGGGGGGGGTGGAAGGGTGGATGGGGTCAAGGGACAGGGTGACGCTGGAGCGGACGGGCCCCGCCGAGGCCTGGAGGTGGGGGTGATGGACAGCAGGGTGGGGGCCCTCCCCTTTCCACTGGGCTTTACAGGGAGGGGTCCCCGGAGGTAAGCGGCTCAGACCCCATCCTTCCAGCAGCTCTGCCGCACGGGCAGCTTCTCACATGCTCGGAAGGATCGTGCTCACAAACGAGGGTCTCCCAAGGTGCTCGATTTCATTATTCATCCCCCTATTGAGACCAGTTTGCACTTAGAGACTGAATTAGCAGGGTGGCCAGTCTCGCCTGTTCACCAGCTGAACATCACCGTCCGCAGCTACTTATTTTCGTGGCTTTCAGACATCATAGTCCAATTTTTGTCTTTTGAAAATGGTAATTGGAAATAGATACACACGTTTAAAAATTCAGCATGCCCACAAGTGCTACAGAATGCAGAGTGCGCCTGCCTCTCAGCCTTACCACGCAGCCGATTCTCTCCCTGGGGAGCGCCTCCGTTCCTGGTTTCCTGAGGCTCTTTCCAGAGACGGGCTCTGAGCACGTGCATACTGCATGCGCGCTCAGTCGCTTCCGTCGTGTCTGACTCTCTGAGACCCCATGACCGACTGGCTCCTCTGTCCATGGGATTCTCCGGGCAAGAATACTGGAGTGGATTGCCATTTCCTCCTGCAGGGGATCTTCCTGACCCAGGGATCGAACCTGCGTCTCCTGCACCTCGTGCATTGGCAGGCTGATTCTTTACCACTTGAGCTGCCTGGGAAGCCCCAGGCGGAGCATATTGTCTGAAGCCTTTTAAAGCCCTTGAGAATAGAGCATCCTGAGTTTTTGATCTGACTTTCCAACCAAGTCCCTGTGTGACCTTGGGCAACTCGCTGTCCAGCTTGGTGCCTCGGTCCCTGGCCCGCCCCCTAACCTGGCTCCCAAAGTGCAGATCACGCTCCTGACTCGTGCGTGTCCCCAGCGGTGCTCATGTCAGGATGAATGAGATATGTGTTCGCTGCTTGCAGCTCCTTCGAAGCATGTGCTATATAAATCCAGAGGGATGCTGGATGTGGACCCATGTGTGGGTAGCTGGCTTTCCTTTGAAACCCTAGCTCTGTGTTCTGGAAGACTGCCTCGGTGTGTAGGTAGTAAGAGCTGAATGGCAAAGGCACTGAGTTTCCCCCATTCTTCCTCCACCATCATTTTATATTTCTCCATTTTTTATTATTCCTTAGACTCAAGAAGGAGGGATCAATCTCTGAGGATGTGCACTAGCTAGATTCATAAGGAAAAGCAATCTTGTTCTCCTCTTTCATAATTGATGACTGGACCCAGGAGTTGGGCATTGAGCCTTTGGGGCAGCTCCTCTGGGAGAGGGAAAGAGGTGGTTTTACTTTTTAGTCGATGCATATCTGTATTTTTAATTTTTGAATTTGCACACGTCTGTATTTTTGTGTGTATACGTCAGTGCTTGGACCTGTCAGACCCTTCGCGACCCCGTAGACTGTAGCCCGCCAGGCTCCTCTGTCCATGGGATTTCCCAGACAAGAATATAGTCCATGGAGTTCTCCAGGCCAGAATACTGGAGTGGGCAGCCTTTCCCTCCTCCAGGGGATCTTCCCAACCCAGAGATAAAACCCAGGTCTCCTGCATTACAGGCGGATTCCTTACCAGCTGAGCCACAAGGGAAGTCTGGTTGTGATTCCGCACAAGCGCTCTTCTCTGCGGTCTGGCCCCTCCTCCCTTTCTCCCCTCTCTCCTCCTCACCCAATTCATCACGAGGGACTGAGCAGCCTACCCTCCTCCCCACCCAAACCACCGCAAGTCGGCCCCCAGCACCGGTCCACCCTCTGACCCTCCACTGTCTGACAGCACAGGAAACCCGCTCCTTCCTCTCTCCCAGGCTAAGATTTTCCCTCCCTTCACAGATTTTGCTTCAAGTGCTACATACGTATAACAAAATAAGTCACCAATTTAACTGAATCACAAGGCAGGTCTGGAAAAGGAAGGAAGTGTTGTCTTTCCACCTCCCCCAGCCTCATCCACACAGCCCCGCATGGCAAAGTCAGACAGTCAGTTCACTCCCAGTCGTGTCTGACTCTTTGTGACCCCATGGACCACAGCACGCCAGGCTTTCCTGTCCATCACCAACTCCTGGAGCTTACTCAAACTTAGTCTGTCGAGTCGGTGATGCGATCCACCCATCTCATCCTCTGTCGTCCCCTTCTCCTCCTGCCTTCAATCTTTCCCAGCGTCAGGGTCTTTTCCAGTGAGTCAGCTCTTCACATCAGGTGGCCAAAGTATTGGAGTTTCAGCTTCAGCATCAGTTGTTCCAATGAATATTCAGGACTGATTTCCTTTTGGATTGATTGGTTGGATCTCCTTGCAGTCCAAGGGTCTCTCAAGAGTCTTCTCCAACACCATAGTTCAAAAATCAATTCTTTACCGCTCAGCTTTCTTTGTGGGCCAACTCTCACATCCATACATGACTACTGGAAAACCCATAGCTTTGACTAGACGGACCTTTGTCGGCAAAGTCATGTCTCTGCTTTTTAATATGCTGTCTAGGTTGGTCATAGCCTTTGTTTCAAGGAGCAAGTGTCTTTTAATTTCATGGCTGAAGTCACCATCTGCAGTGATTTTGGAGCCCAAAAAAGTAGTCAGCCACTGTTTACCCATCTATTTGCCATGAAGTGATGGGAATGGATGCCGTGATCTTAGTTTTTTGAATGTTGAGTTTTAAGCCAGCTTTTTCACTCTTTCTGTAGTCTTTCCCATCCTATTGTTTTTCTCTATTTCTTTGCATTTGATCCCTGAGGAAGGCTTTCTTATCTCTCCTTGCTATTCTTTGGAACTCTGCATTCAGATGGGTGTATCTTTCCTTTTCTCCTTTGCCTTTCACTTCTCTTCCTTTCTCAGCTATTGGTAAGGCCTCCTCAGACAGCCACTTTGCCTTTTTGCATTTCTTTTTCTTGGGGATGGTCTTGATCCCTGCCTCCTGTACAGTGTCACAAACCTCTGTCCATAGTTCTTCAGGCACTCTATTAGATCTACTCCCTTGAATCTATTTGTCACTCCCACTGTATAGTAGTAAAGGATTTGATTTAGGTCAGACCTGAATGGTCTGGTGATTCCCCTATTTTCTTCAGTTTGAGTCTGAATCTTGCCAGAGAGACCACTTTCACTGTTTTCACTTCATTCTCCTGATGGTCAACTCTCTAACTCTCCAGTTACCCGCTGTGTCCTAACTGGTGTGTGTGTGTTCCAGCCATCGCTCAGTCGTGTCCAACTCTTTGCGACCCCATGGACTGTAGCCTGCCAGGCTCCTCTGTCCATGGGGATTCTCCAGGTAACGATCCTGGAGTGGGTTGTCATTTCCTGCTCCAGGGGATCTTCCAGATCCAAGGATCGAACCCGTGTCTCTTATGTCTCCTGCATTGGCTGGTGGGTTCTTTCACACAAGCGCCACCTGGCACGTCCGTGTCTTCACCGAACAACGTAAGGCGTCATTGCCTCTTTCCTATAAAAGACGAGGCTTTTGTCTATCTACGCCTCTTCTCCCCAGTTTTGAACAGTCACTGCTGATCTGCTGATTACCTTTAATACCACTCTCAAACTCCTCTCGCGCTAAATGAACTTTAGACAGGATGGCTTGGCCCCTCTGTTACGTTTATGTCCATATTGAAGTGTTCCAGTTTCTGTCTCTTAGTTGGATTCGAAAGTTAAAAGCCAGGACTTCCCTGGTGATCCAGTGGCTAAGACTCTGCGCTCCCAGTGCAGGGAGCCCAGGTTTGATCCCAGGTCAGGGAATTAGACGGAGAAGGCAATGGCACCCCACTCCAGTACTCTTGCCTGGGAGATCCCATGGATGGAGGAGCCTGGTAGGCTACAGTCCATGGGGTCGCGAAGAGTCGGACACGACTGAGCAACTTCACTTTCACTTTTCACTTTCCTGCACTGGAGAAGGAAATGGCAACCCACTCCAGTGTTCTAGCCTGGAGAATCCCAGGGACGGGGGAGCCTGGTGGGCTGCTGTCTATGGGATCACACAGAGTCGGACACGACTGACGTGACTTAGCAGCAGTAGCAGCAGCAGGGAATTAGATCCCACCTGTTTCAGGGAATTAGATCCCACCTGTTTCAGGGAATTAGATCCCACCTGTTTCGACTGAGTTTTGATTCCGCAGCTAAAGATCCTGCACAATCCTGTTTTTTCAGTCCCTCATGTCGTGTGCAACTCTCTGTGACCCCATGGACTGCAGCACGCCAGGCCTCCCTGTCCTTCACCATCTCCTGGAGCTTACTCAAACTCATGTCCATTTAGTCGGTGATGCCATCCAGCCATCTCATCCTCTGTCGTCCCTTTCTCCTCCTGCCTTCAATCTTTCACAGCATCAGGGTCTTTGCTAGTGAGTTGGCTCTTCCCATAAGATGGCCAAAGCATTAGAGCTTCAGCTTCAGCATCAGTCCTTCCAGTGAATATTCAGGACTGATTTCCTTTAGGACGGACTGGTTGGATCTCCTTGGTGTCCAAGGGACTCTGAAGAGTCTTCTCCAGCACCACAGTTCAAAAGCAGTGAAGACCTGGTACAGCCAAATAAATATATAAATAAAATACTTAAAAAGAAAGTTAAAAACCAGCAGAAAACATTAGATTGTTATGATAACATAAGCACTTACATGAGCACAGGAATGGGGCCCGGACTCCAGTTCCACTTTGTAGTCGCACGAGAAGGGTTATCTTTCTAGCGTCACGGGCGAGTGGGTCCTTTTCCTTCCCGTCCTTCAGTTTGTGCAAGATCGTGACACAGCTTAGCTCAGTATTAGCGTCGTGATGTCCGTGTTGCCGTCCTTCTTTTCTTGTGGAAGAGTTGTCCTCTTTAGCGTGTCATCAAATATCACCGTGTCCCACTGGGTCCCTGAAACTCTCGTCAGAGCCCTCTGGCTCTCGGTCCTGATACGGGATTCCCAGTGCACAGTCACTGTTCTGAGAGTCCCCTCCGTGAGCTGCTGGATGAAAGAGCTGTCCCTTGTTCTGCTGGGACACGGATTCAAGTAACAACCTCAAAAAACTGTACCTAGAGTATGAACTCTCGTAACGGAAAAGTCCCTGATTGTCACACACGCTCAGTGTTGAGGAATTCCAGATTCAAGATGGTCATCCTGAAAGACGCACATTGCCTGCTTTTCATCTCCCCTTTCCTTTTCACCAGCAACAAGTTACGGTGCTGATTCTTTGCTTCTTCCCTGGAACTTTGTAGGAATATCACCGTATCTGTTTTTCCTGGGTGCTCTGAAGTGCCCTGGTGGTAGATCTGGGTGTGAGTCTTTTTTTTTTTATTGAGTATAGTTGCCTTATAATGTTGCATTAGCTTCTGCTGTACAATGAAATGAATCAGCTGTGTGTGTGTGTGTGTGTGTGTGTGTAAAAGTGTGTGTGCGGGTTCAGTCACTCAATCGTGTCCGACTCTGCAATCCCACGGACTATAGCCCACCAGGCTCCTCTGTCCATGAGATTTTCCTGGCACAATGCTGGAGTGGGCTGCCATTTCCTCCTCCAGGGGGTCTTCCTGACCCAGGGATGGAACCCACGTCTCCTGCATCTCCTGCATTGCAGGTGGGTTCTTTACCATGTGCGTTAATAGACGATATTTGTTTTTCTCTTTCTGACTTACTTCACTCTGTGTGACAGACTTTAGGTCTGTCCACGTCTCTACAAGTGACCTTTATCCATTCAGTTCCCCTCCTGGAGGTTCCTTCAGACTGAAGTGGCTTCGGATTTAAGAATATCCTTGTATTCTCCTCATGAAAACCCTCCTTACTTCTCTCTCTCCATCTTTCTGGATTCCCGGCTAGACCGTTTGAGTTTCGTTCCCCTGGTCCCTTCTTCTTTCTCACGTTTTCTGACTCTGCCTTTTCGCTTTGTATTCTGAGAACTTACCTCAACTTCCCACCTGTCCCTGCACGTTACCATTTTGTCCATCGCGTGATGATGTTCCAGGAACTTTTCCTTTCAGTGATGGGATAAGCTTCCCAGGCTTGAGAGAAGTGGTTTGGGGGTCTCTTTGGGGACAACTGGAGAGCCGTGCGTGAGCAGGTCTTCCTGAGGCAGGTCTTCCTGAGGCAGGTCTTCCTTCAAGCAGAGGCCACGTCCACCGTGTGTTTGTTCCTTCAGATCAGAGACGGAAAAGAGAGGAGCCAGAGGCCTGCTCCTTGCCCCACTCCTGCCGAGAACTCGAAAGCAGACAGACTCTGGTACTTGTGCGTGTGTGCAGGATAAGAAGTAGGGTCCAAATTGGAGGCTGAGGGGCCCCGGTGTGTTTTCGTTCTGGAGTGAGCATGGGCGGTGGCGCCAGTGGCCAGGGGCTGATGAGAGCAGGTCCTGGGGATGCTGGGTCCATGCTGGGTCCATGGAAAGGGAGGGCACCCTCTGGTCAGGGAGGGGTGCTCGGTGCAAAGGACTAAACCCTTGGGTCCCCTCCCAGCCTCACCTCACCAGCCCTGTGACCCAGACCGGAGCGTCACTCTGCTCCACCTGGTGTCCAAACCCAGTAGTTCAACCGCTGCGACTCTGCCTCAGCCGCAGAGCCTTGAGAGTGGGACTGAGTGGACAGTGGAGCAGGCAGCACGGGCCTGGCTCTTGGTACGTGTCCCGGGTGCATGCTGGGTCCCAGGCCCTCGGGACGGCTAAGGGTCACTGGCTTGGTGGGCCAAGTGGCCTCAAAGCACTGGACTCAGGGCTTGGGGTCTTCCTGGTGTCCCCAAACCAAGCTGAAGTGAGGTTGCTGTAGCTGGGGAAATGCCCAGACCCTCTACAAGGACAGGCCTGAGGACCCAGCTCGGAGACTGCTCTGCAGTGGGGTGGGGAGCCCTCGGCCCACCAGGTTGGGAGAGGGGTACTTGAGTGAAATTGCTGAGTCTGGCCAACAGGGACCCCAGGACCACCTGCTCCAGGTACAGAGAAGCAGGGCTCTCAGAGGCCCAGGGCTCTCTCATCAGCCTTTGCCAAAAGGCCCTGGAAGCTTTGTTCTGGACCTGGGGGCCTCTTCCTGGGGGCCGGGAGGCACGTCCCTCCCCACAAGGGAGGCGCCTGGCTCCACGCTCCCTGAGGCCACATTTAGAACATGCCCAGGTGGCCAGTGGGTGTGTGGGCCGGGGGAGTGCAGGCGGATGGGGGGACGGCGGAGAGACAGCTGCGGAGGAGCTGGGGGAGGCTGGGGTTCCGGCCGCACCCCCAGGCTGGGCCGCACCTGCCTGTCCTCCGCGGGGAGGAGCAGGTGCCGGCCGGCGCATCGCAGGAAGCCCCCAGCCCCCGCAGCGCCCGGCCGGTGCGCACCGGTCCTCCCTGGTCACGGGCTCCCCAGCCACGGCCGCCAGAGCAGCTCTGCCTCTGTCCCCGCACCGTCTGGCCTCTCCCGGCCCCTGCCCTGCCTCAGCCCGCTTTGCAGCTTGTGCCAAAGTCCATAGCGTGAATATTCCCTCCCAAGCCGAAGGCAGGCTGCCAGTGAGGCCCCTGACGGCAGAGCCGGCCCTGCGAGCTGGTAGGAGCCCCTGCCCCCACCCCCAGCCACCGTCCTCATCCTCCAGCCTCCGCGGCCCTGGCTCAGGGTCTGAGACACAGCCAGCCCTCAAATATGTCATCAGGCTCACTGGCCTGAAGTCCTGGGGGCAGCTTCAAGCCCAGGCCTGCTGGGTCAGATGCCAGCGTCCCAGTCCCAGCTCTGACACCAGCTGCCTGCCTGGGCCTTAGCTTCCCCACCTGTAAAATGGCCACATCATCCCCGAGGTGTCTCCTGGTTACAGACTTCTATACATCCTGCCTGAAACTGCCGTCACCACCAGCCCATGGGCACCTGTGAGTGACCCTCCTGGAAACTGCAGGCCCCGAGGTGTGGACACAGGCAGTCAGGGGGCACCAGGCCACAGAGAAGATGAGGAGGCCGGTTCCCCGAGTGTCCCCAAGGCTTCGGGATTTGCCCGTGCTGAGTCCCCACCTCTGGCCAGTGCCTGGCGCTTCGAGTCTTCCTCCGAGAAGCAGGGAGGAGCCCGAGGAGAGGCAGCTGAGCCCCGGCACCGGAGCCCCGGGCTGGAGGCTGCGCTGCTTTGCCCCATCCATCCTGCACCTGCCGCATCTGTGTTCTCCAGGACAGGACCGGGCCTGACTCAGGCCTGGCACCTCTTCCCTGGCACCTGGTGCAGAGCCTGGCAACTGCTCAGTCCTCAGAGAATGGGAGCAGGGTGGGGGTGAAGAGGGTACAGGGGATGCCAGGACGGGAAGTGGCTGAATGGATGAGGGTTGACTAGGTGGGTGGATGGGTGGATAGGTGATGGGTGGATAGATGGATGACGGATGGATGATGGACGGACAGATGATTGATGGCAGATAAGTGAATGGGTGGGTGGATGGGTGAATGACAAGATGGATGAATAGATGAGTGGATGGGTGAATGGATGGAGGATGGATCAGTGGGTGGATGGATGGTTGGTTGGATATAGATGGATGATTGGTTCAGTGGATGGTTGGTTGGATGGGTGGATAGAGGGGTGGTTGTTTGAGTGGATGGTTGGTTGGATAGGTGGATGGCTAGATGGATGGATAGATGGTTGGTTGAGTGGATGGATGGATGGAGGAGGTGGATGGATGGATGGATGGATGGGTGGATAAGTAGATGGATAAACTGGTGGGAGAGTGGGTGGATGGTTGGTTGGATGGAGGAATTGGTTGGTGGTTGCCTGAGTGAGTGGATTTGGTGGGTGAGTAAATGGAAGGAAGGCAGGCAAGCCGGGGCTCTGGCTTCCTCATGTGGAGCACAGACTTTTTCGAAGCAGACGTGGCCAGGTAGCAGACTGGCCGCTGGCCTCTCCCTGGCAGCCAGTCAGCCTCAAGTCCCGTCAGTCCCCCTGGCCAGGCCCCCTCCCCCATCACTGCAGACCGGGCGCCGCCTTCACCTGGGCTGGGCTTCCGCCCTCTGGCTCATCTCCCGCTGCCAGGAGCTGTGTTCCCTCGCAGTCCACCCACTCGCGCCGTATTTCAGAAGCGTGAGTTTCCCGCATGCTTGCAACCTGCCCTGGACGCGGGGCCTTGGGCAGCTTCGTGGGTCGTGTGGGAGCCTCGCCTCCCCCCAGGCCCCTGCCCCGCCGTGGACCCCCGTGCCTCTGCCCTTGATGGTCTGCTTCCCAGCGCGCACGCACCTGGATATTCGGGGACCCCTCCCCGACCTCTGTCAGGTTTGCTCTGTGCAGAGCGCTGGTGAGCTGGCTTCCGGTCCTCGCACAGACGCGGAAGCCGAGATGTGGTCATTCAGAGCAGCCCCAGCCCCAGCTGCCCAGCCTCTTCTCGGCACCTCCTCCCAGCCCCTCGGGGAGAAGGCCGGCCGGCCCGCTCTCTGCGCGGAGGGGCCCCACGGCGGGGCGGCGGGCGCCCAGCCTCGGCCCTGCGGGGCTCACGGCCCTTCCCGCGGCTGGGCCTCCTCCCCGTCACTGCGGCCTGGGGCCTCTGTAGAGCCATCTTTTTTACACGTATCTCTGCTTTTTTTGGATTTCCTTCCCGTTTAGGTCGCCACAGAGCCCTGAGGGGAGTTCCCTGAGGTGTCCGTAGGTTCTCGTTCGCCGTCTGTTTTGTACACAGTATCGGTCCGGTATGTCTGTCAGTCCCAGGGGCCCAGCTCATCCCAGCCCCGTTTCCCCTCCCGTGTCCATGTTTGGTCTCTGACTGCGTCTCTATTTCTGCTTTGTCGATAGGTTCATCCGTGCCATTTTTCTAGATTCCGCATATCTGCGTTAATACGTTTTTCTCTCTCTTCTTCACTCTGTGTAGACTCCAGGTCTGTCCATGTTGCTGCAGGCGGCCCTACTGCCTTCTTGTCATGAGGGAGTGATGCTCTGCTGGATGTATGTACCGCGTCTTCTTGATGCGTTCCTCTGTAGCGCCCGTCTTAGGCCCAGTTCTGATACGTTACATTCTGCAGGGTCTCTTTCTTCCTTTGTGTCTTCAGGAAGCATTGCTGAGGGGCATGCCCACCTCACAGGCAAGGTTTCCTCTAGGGTTGATGAATATTCTGGAACTAGACAGAGCTGGTGGTTGCATAGCACGGTGAATGCTCTAACTACCACTGAAGTGGTGGCTTCGCAACGGTTAATTCCCCATTTTATATACTGCACCTTGGTGGTTTTGAACAGAAAATAATCTGGCTTTTTCTACAGACGGATTTAGTCCGAACGACAGGCAAGCAGGACTGGCCCCGGGCAGGAAAGCAAAGGCAAGAGGCAAGGGCCGCGTCCAGGGGCAGAAAGTAAAGAAAGGGGCCAAGGGGAACCCAGGCTCCTGTCTTGGCCCCCAGGACCCTGGCCTGTAGGAAGGCATGGGCTGGAAGCCCTGCGACCTCCTCCCCAGAAGGTGCTTTTCATGCTCAGCAGCCCCAGGGTGTCTGAACATGCTCCGGTGGCTGCCAGCTGGCAAACGGCTTTGCTGATTCCAGCCCAACTGTGTGAATCAAGGTCAAAGTGGAGGCTAGCGTGGTGGCCGGAAGCTGGGCCTGGCAGATGGCGCCATCATGCCCCTGCTCCCTGGCCTGGAGTCGGCCCTGTGGAGCCCAGGCTGTCTGTGGACGCACGAGGGCTGGAGGCTGAGTCGGGGTGGGGGTGGGGAGCCCCACGGAAGGTTGGAGCTTCCGAAGCTGGGTTCCGGGTGGTGGCCGGGAGGGTCTTCGGTCCTGTTCCTGGGGTGTGGCCTCTTCTGCTCACCAATCTTTTTGCCAAGCCTCTCAGGCTCTTGGATGGGCAGGCAGGGGTCCCCATCAACGGGGACGTGACTGGGGCTGGGGTCAGGGACCTGAGGTGGGTACCGCGGAGGTCGGGGTGCTCGGCTCCATATTTCTGTGTCACGTCGTCTCCACTCAGGCCGTGCAGGGATGTTTTACCTCTTCCCTGACCTCCTCCCGTCCTGGCGCTCAGATTCCCTGACCTCCTCCCGTCCTGGTGCTTAGAGCGTCTTTTTCCTGATGGGGACACCGAGGCAGAGAGGCGTGTGACCCATCGAACGTGCCCCGGCCATCACCCCTCCCCTGGAAGGACCGCAGGGGCACCCGTGCGTCCTGCCAGGCGTGGCATGGGGCGGGGTGGGGGGGGGGGG
>SJYT01013303.1:218850-243703 GCA_006410635.1 Cephalophus harveyi | reverse complement strand
CGGGGGGGGGGGGGGGGGGGGGGGGGCGCCTGTGACCTGCCCCCGCATTCTTTCCATGGCCTCACTTCCCTGGCGAGGGAGAGCGTGAGCGAACATGTGAGGCTGTCTTAGGAAGCCAGGGAGCGGGTCTCTGAACGTGCGCATGTCAGGCGCTGGGAACCACTTCCCGCGTCTCAGGACGGTGAGTGGATATAAGGCGATGGGTCCACGAAGACCTTGGGGAGGGGGTCGTGGGTACTGAGAAGGGGGAGCACAGATGGGGACCCAGCACTTCGTCCGTCTCTTATGTATTCACAGAGAAAACCTATGTCATATGCGTAGGGATTGTATTTGATGTAAGCAGCATGTGTGGTCAGCTGAATCATGGCCCCCAAAGACGTCTGTGTCAAGTCCGCAGCACCTGTGAATATCACTTATGCAGCAAAAATGGGGGTCTTTGCAGGTGTGGTGAAGGATGCTGAGATGCGGACATTTTCCGGGATTATCATGGTGGGGGTGTGGGTGGCGTGCTAAATGGCGTGACAGGTGTCCTTGTAAGAGGGAGGCAGAGGAGTTGTGAATACCGACGAGGAGGAGGGGGCCAAGAGACGCTAGAGAGAGGCTGGAAGGACGAGCTCAGAAGCCCAGGGTCGCCTGGAGACCCCCGGAGCTGAAAGAGGCAGGGAGGACCCTCCTCTGGGGTCCCTGGCGGGAGCGGTCCCAACTAATGGCTTAATTTTGGCCTGGTGACAACTGGCAATGAACTTCTGCTCTCGAAGAGTGAGACATTTAGCGTCCACTGTTTGAAGCCACCCAGAATGCGGTCATTGGTCCCAACAGCCCCAGGACACTCTCACCGGACCAGCAGGAGGTGACAGGTTCTGCAGAAGCAACGGAAAGTGGGTACTGGCCAGTGAGGATAGGGCCGGGCCTGCATCTAACAGAAGCTGGGGGTGGATCAAAGACTGGGGGAGGGGGAGCAGCAGCAGGCAGACCCCTGGGCCGGGCGCGAGGCTGGAGCCACCCCTGGGCGCAGCCTCTCCTCCGAGCCCCCTCTGCTGTTTCTCCCCAGACGTGTCACCCTCGGCGCCTGGGTCTCCTTCCCTGCGAGATGACCCCTGATCTCCAGGCATATGGACTCCACCTGCCCTCTCGGACCATCTAGGGCGTGGGCCCCAGGGTACCTGGCGGCCTCCTCCCAGCGGGCAGCTCGGTCCCTCCCAGTCTGGGGCGCACAGCAGGGTCACCATCCTGCACCGCCCCCTGGGCCTGGAGGCCGCCCTTCTCTCCGGTCGGCCCCTGAAACCATGTGCCGGCTCACCTGCCCTCCTGTCCACTCCTCCCCTGGAGGCTTAAGCCCGCCTGTGCTCTGGCCAGCGCCGTGGGGCCCCTGTTTCTCTCCCAGGGAAAAGCAGCTGCCTGCTCCTGGAGGAAACTCCTCCGACCCCGCCCAAGATGGGGTCCCCGCAGGGTTCACCGTACACGCGTCCACATCCTGCTCCCATGAAGCAAGGACGGTGAGCCATCGGGTCCTCCTGCGGTCAGCACAGAACCTTCGTGTTCAGGACAGCGGGGCGCGGCGGGGCTGGGGGGCTTCTGCCACTGGAACCATGAGCTCCGACTGACAGACCAAGAGAGGACGGGTGTTCTCTGAGGGGCACGTGGGCGCTTCCTGTCCTTACCCTGGGTCACTGTGGTGGCGGCCTGGGCTCAGACCACTTCTTAAACCAAAAGGACCGTGCAGGTGGGAAACGGCACAACCTGGGCAGACTTCAGACCTCCCAGCTCCCCCGCGTGGATAGGGTGCGTCCCCTGCCCCAGGGAGGCAGCGGGAACCCCTGGATGCGATTCCCTGGCATGGCCGGGGCGTGCTGACTCCCAGCGACGTGCCTCTCTCAGCTTCAGGGAGACGGTTCCCAGGGGGCCCGGTTCCGTCTTTATCTAATTAGCTTCTGTGCTGGGAATCTGATGGACTCTCTAACCTTGCTAGATGAGGTGCCCGCTGGGCCCGGCTGAAATTTGTCATGTTAGCTTAGAGTTGAGTCTTACAAAGAATTTTCTTCCTAATTCTCCTCCTCTGGGGACCTGAGAACACAGACACACCTCCCCGTGCCAGCCATTCACGGGTCCTCTCTGGGGTGATCCCACCCTGAGGAGCAGGGGTTCCTGAGCCGCCCAGGTCACTGCCCAGCTCTCTTCCCAGCCGGGGCAGGTGACAGCTGAGCCAGCGGCAAATGGCACAGTCGCCGTTTCAGCGGGTAGTTGCATGTGGTCTAATTACTGGCCTGGCTTTGTTCCTCCGACCCCGGGAGAGCGTGGCTTACAAGGAAAGAACGCGTGAATACTTCCGCCGCAGCACCGGCGGGCTCCCCAGTGCCCATGCCAACCTGCTCCTCCCCGCTCCCCAGCAGCTCCCCAGGCAGGGCCTGGGACGCGATGAGTCAGCCCCAGATCTGCGGCAGGCTTCGGTGGAAACACCCCCGGCCTGCATGGCGAGCAGGGCCTGTCTCGCCGTCTCTCCGTGGGAGGGGAGGGGCAGCCTGGATGGTGTGGTGGTCTGAGTCCTGGCCCCCCGTGACACCCGTGTCTTGATCTCTGAGCATGACTGTGTCACATGGCTGAGGAGGACTGAGGTTGCATGTGAGACCTTGTTAGATGTGGAAGTTAAAGTGGTAGTTGCTCACTTGCGTCTGACTCTGCAACCCTAGGGACTGTAGTCCACCAGTTTCCCCTGTCCATGGGTTTCTCCAGGCAGGAATACTGCAGTGGGTTGCCATTCCCTTCTCCAGGGGATCTTCCCAACCCAGGGATCGAACCTGGCTCTCCTCCATTGTAGGTGGGTTCTTTACCATCTGAGCCACCAGGGAAGCGTTAGGTATCAGCTGCCCTTGAGACTGCATCTGGGTGGGCCTGGTGTTGATCGCAGGGTCTGTGTTAGGGAGGAGGGACCATCAGAAGGAGGGGGTGGGGGGAGATAACGATCAAAGAGCAGAGGATGGAGTGATGGAGGGAGGGGCCAGGAGCCAAGGGGTCCAGGCAGCCCCCAGAAACAGGCGAGAAGCAGATTCTCCCCGGGTCCTCTGGAGGAGGCAGCCCTCAGACACCTTGGCCTTAGCACAGCGTGGCCTGTGACCTCCTGCAGCGTGAGAGAATGACCCTGCGTTGTAGACGCTGCCCGGCAGCGTGAGAGAATAACCCTGCATTGTAGACGCTGCCCGGCAGCATGAGAGAATAACCCTGTGTTGCAGATGCTGCCCAGTTTGTGTTCACTTTTTCCAGAAGCGTCAGAAACTAATACAAGTGTTTCGAGCCTTCAGAGTGCTGAGACTGAGAGCAGGGAGAACAGGCCCTCCGATCCCCATTCACGAGACTGGCGGGGAGAGCCCATTCTACAGGTGGGGAGACTGAGGCTGCAGGAGTTCCAGCCACTCTCGCCAGGCCAGGAAGGGACTCGCTATCCCGGCTCCTCTCCCAGACTCTGCCCACGGTACCCCGCTCACTGGCCTTCCTGGGACCCCCCGGTCATCCCAGAGGCTCGCAGGCCAGGAGATGAGGTCTCGGCTCGTGTGACTGCTGGGAAAACCCACGGGGTGCCCCAGCTCTGAGGCTGTGCCGGGGGGCTGCTGAGGAGGAGGTACGCTCTCTGCCGCAGAGCCCACTGCATCTGGGAAGAGGCGCTGGCCGGGGGCCCGGGGCCCGGGGTCAGGGCTGGGTCACCAAGGCTGGACTCACACGGAGGCTGCCTGTGATCGGGGCAGCGCCCAGCCTGCTCCTCACTTGACATCTCAGTGCTGCCCCTCGAGGGAGCCGGCCGTCCCAGGAGCTAGGGAGACCGGGGGGCCCTGAGGGACCCATGGAGGCCCCCGCACCCGCACAGAGGTCGGTGCAGATGGAGTGAGGAGCGCGCGGCCCCCGCCCCGAGCGGTCTGCGGCCGCCTCCCCGAGACTCCCCTGAGTGAGTGGGCTGGGCCGTGCTCTGGGTGACCGCACCCTGGCTGACTTGGACCAGCACTCATTTGCCCGATCCCGGCGGTCTGAGATCAGTGTGTGGTCAGGGCTCACTGCCCCCCGAGCTCTGCGGAGGGCCTTTCCTGCCTCTTGCAGCCTCTGGGGTCCCCGCATGTCCCTGAGCTTGAGCCTGCGTCCCTCTAGCCTCTGCCTCATGCTCCCTTCTCTCTCTGTCTCCCCCTCCTTTCTTTTTGGCCACACCGCATGGCAAGGGAGATCTTAGTTCTCCTATCAGGGGTCAGACCCGCTCGCCCTACCTGGGAAAAGTGGAGCCCACCAGCTGGACCTCCAGGAGAGTCCCTCGTCTCCCCTCTTGTAAGGACTCCTTGCGTGGATTCAGGGCCCCCCCAGATTCAGAACGACCTCTCCTCAATCCTTCCCCTCACTACTTCTGCAAAGACCCCGTTTCCAAGTAGGGCACATTCCGAGTTTGGGGAGGATATGAATTTGGGAGTGGGGATGCTGGATCAGTGGTAAAGAATCCACTTGCCAGTGCAGGAGACCTGGGCTCAGTCCCTGGGTGGGGAAGATCCCCTGGAGTGGGGAACGGCTACCCACTGCAGTATTCTGGCCTGGAGAATTCCATGGACAGAGGAGCCTGGCGGGCTGCAGTCCATGGGGTCGCAAAAGGTCGGACACAACTGAGCAACTTTCACCTGCCAGTCTCTGTGCCTGTGGCATGTCTTTCCCCGGGCACGCGTGTGCCCAGGTGAGTGTCCAGAACTGGGACCTGCTGACCCCCACCCTCCCCGCTTCCAGCTCCTTCTGCCAAAGCCTGAGTCGCCGTTCCCACAGGGCTCTGGATGGGGCCTGTGCACCCCCCAGAGATGAAGCTCACACCCTGGGTGGGGCCTGGGGGTTTGGAAGGGGGTCACCCTGCGTGTTGGCGGAGGGACATCCAGGGCCCGTAGGGCGCTGGGCGGGTGGCGGACAGTGGGCTCGGAAAGGCCTGGGGCCAGACCTGGGCTCCGGGGGCATCAGTGAGGTCACAGGCCACCTCCTCGTGCCCTGTGTGTGGAGACCCCCCAGGCTGTCGGAGAGCAGGGTCGGCACGAGGGACAACGCCCCGATCCCCCCCAGTGCCGGGGCAGTGGGGGCTCCAGGGCCGTGGAGTGACGGGAGCAGGCTGGAAGGGGCTGGGGTGGGGGGCTTTCCAGGAAGGAGACATTCAAGGGACCTGCAGGGGGCCTGCGGGCCCCTCGCGGCTCCCTCATTGCTCCTGGCCTGAGGCTCTGGTCCCTCAGCAGCCCCGAGTGATGGTTCTGGAGAGACAGGATGTGGACCCCAGCCCCCGAGTTCTGCAGGCCCTGGGGGAGCTGCCCCCGCATGTCCCAAAGAGGGTGCCGAGGGCCAGGGAGCAGCTCTGGCCTCCGTCCGCCGAGGGGGCTCTGCAGCCCAGACCCTCCACTCGATGCCCAGCTCAACCCCACGGAGGCTGTGTGACCTCGAGCTAGTCACTGCACCTCTATGAGCCACACCATCCTTGCTGGAAAAGTGGGGTGCGGGGACCCGTGCCTCCCTCCTCTCCTGTGAGAGAGAGGATGAGTGTAGGGGCTCCCACAGACCCAGCGGGTAGCGAGCAAGGCTGTGGCCGCCACGAGTGTACCGCGTGTCATCCGCAGTCGCGCTGATAAACCCTGTGGTCACCTGTGCTTGGACCGCCTCCCTGTTCTCAGTAACGTGGGAGGAGGGAGGGTGGTCTCCGTAAGTACTCTGGGCTGTGCGTGCTCAGTCAATCAGTTGTGCCCGACTCTGCGACGCCATGGACTGTAGCCCGCGAGGCTCCTCTGTCCGGGGGATTCTCCAGGCAAGAATGCCGGAGTGGGTTGCCGTATCCTATTCTAGGGGATCTTCCCAACCCAGGGATCCAACCCACGTTGGCAGGTGGATTCTTTACCACCGTGCCACCTGGGAAGCCCCTCCTAAGTATATTTCAGCGGAAATCTGTCTCGATAAACTTAGCCTAGGATCCTCTGATGGATGCGTGTGAGTGATCTGGGGGAGGAGAAGGGAGAGTCAGTGGAGAAGACACCAGGGTGGCCATCTTTCAGGAGACAAGCAGGAAGGGAGGGAGGAAGGAAAACAAGTACAGATGCCGCCTGGCCCGGCAGACAGGCGCCTGGAACCCAGCAGGCAGCAGGCAGAAAAATGTCTGTTTGGGGCAAACTGGAAACAAGCAAATCATCATTAGACCTCGAGGAGGAGAGGTGAGCTGCCCCTGCGCAAGGGAACAGCGAGACGGATGGGCCGGCGCATGGCCAGCCATGTGGCGGGACTCCGCTTTAATAAAGAGTAATGAGGAAAATAAGGAGAATTAGGAGATCTTAGAGACAGGAACGGGGAACGGAAGGCACCCGCTGGGGCTGGAGCCCTGGGAGGTTGAGGCCGTCTGCAGCCTGGTGACCTGGAGGCCCAGCCAGCTCTCCGTCCACATCTCACGGGGGGCGGGGTGGGAGGTACCGCCCAGCTGGGCACAGCACCTCCGTCGTGAGACAGCGTCTTCCGTAGGGAGACGTGTGCAGATGGCAGGGGCTTGGGAAGGAGTGTGAGCAGCAGCGCGGGTCACAGGGGGACCAGCAAGGGCATTTCCCCTGCAGGAGCCTTGCCAGGGGTGTCTCTCCGGCTCAGAAGGAGCCTGGCTTCTGGAGCTCCGTCCATGTCAGCCCTGAAGGTCAGGGGGCACGTGGGGTTTGATTCGAGCAAGCGCGAGATCTTCCACCATTGTGGGTGGCTGTCACGTGGGAAGTGCCAGCACCGAGAGTCCCGGGGATGCTTGGAGGAGAGAGAAGGTAGAGTCACCTGCTGATTTCAGAAAAAGAAGTGGCTCTGCTCCACTCGACCAGCTGGACCACGGAGACTTTTCATGGGCCTCAGGCATCACTTTTCCAGAATGGAAGCCCCGCGTGTTGCTGAGCTCAGTGGTGGAGGCGGGGCTGTGTCAGAGGACGCAGAGTCCCGGCCCCGCCGATGACTTCTGCCAGGTCCAGACCTCGGCCCTCAGCTTCCCCTTCTGTAAGGCAAAGGATCCGGTCCACACCGTCACCAAGTGCCTGTGGACGTCTGCTATCGCTCAGTCGTGTCTGACTCTTTGCAGCCCCATGGACTGCAGCACACCAGGCTTCTCTGTCCTTCACTATTTCCTGGAGTTTGCTCAGACCCATGTCCATTGAGTCGATGATGCCGTCCAACCATCTCATCCTCTGCTGCCCTCTTCTCCTGCCTGCAGTCTTTCCCAGCATCAGGGTCTTTTCCAATGAGTCAGCTCTTCATTTCCGGTGGCCGAAGTATTGGAGCTTTAGCTTCAGCGTCAGTTCTTCCTATGAATATTCAGAGTTGATTTTCTTTGGGATTGACTGGTTTGATCTCCTTGCTGTCCAAGGGACTCTCAAGAGTCTTTTGCAGCACCAGAGTTCCAAAGCATCAGTTCTTCAGTGCTCAGCTTTCTTTATGGTCCAACTCTCACTTCCGTCAAGTCTAAAGTCCCTCATTCTTTGCTTCGGTTCACTTTTTGGACATCCCCCAGCTCTGCCATTTCTTTTGTCCCTACCATATAATGCCCTTGTCGTCACTGTACTTCTTAAAACATATTTATTTCTTTGGCTGCACTGGATCTTAGCTGTGGCATGCAAACTGTTAGTTGCAGCCTGTGTGATCTAGTTCCCTGACCAGGGATCAAACCCAAGCCCTCTGGGACCTGGAGTGGGGATTCCTGGCCAGTAGACCAGCAGGAAGTCCCTGCTGGTGTACTTTGGATCCGCCAGCATGTTTAGGGAGTCAGTGTTGTAATTACTGGGAAATTAGTCTTGGCTAAGACCAAGAAAATCACTTTTATTTTGCTCTCCACTTGTGAACTGAGTCTGCCTGAGACACAGACTGTCATCAGACGTTCCTTGGGAATTGAAGGTTGGGCAGGACTTGAGGTCTGTGTCGCCAGGGCTCCTGAGTTCTCATGGCCAACCAGCAGTGCACAGAGGAGTGGGGCCCAGACTCTTTCTCAGCCCAGAACATAAGTTGAAGGCTACTGGATTTATCGGGAGGTCTTGGCATCCTGATATCTACACATGGTCCATATCCTCTAACCTAATCCACCTCCCTCCCTTCCTCTCCAACCTCTGAAAGCGTGAAAGCATTAATTTGCTCAGTCGTGTCCGATTCTTTGTGACCCCACGGACTGTACCCTGTAGCCCGCCAGGCTCCTCAGTCCGTGGAATTCTCCAGGCAAGAATATTGGAATGGATAGCCGTTCCCTTCTCCAGGGGATCTTCCCAACCTAGGGATGAAACCTGAGTCTCCTGCATTGCAGGCAGATTCTTTACCATCTGAGCCACCAGGGAAGCCCCTCTCCAACTTTTAGATGTCTATTAAGAAGCTTTGGGCTTCAAATAATAAAAAGCCCACTAATGCTGGCTGAGACCACCCTGATGAGTCTGGAGGAAGGCGTGGCTGGGGTTTGTCCCAGGGGGCAGTGGCATCTCTGCAGGCCTCCTGGCCTTGCCCTCAGGGCTGCAGGTAGTTCCCACAGCTCCACATGTCATGTCCTCAGAGCAAATCTCAGGCAGGAACATAGGGAAGGGACTTCCCTGATGATCCAGTGGTTAAGACTCCATGCTTCCCCTGGACGGGGCACGAGTTCCATCCCTACTTGGGAAACTAAGATCCCACATGCCACAGGGCATGGCCAAATAAATAAATAAAAATAAAAATGGGTGCAAAAAAATCCATCATGAACAGAAAATCCAAATTAAAATAAAAAAGAGTACATAGAAAGAAAGCATCAGGAAGCACTCTTCTGATCTTTCTTCACACGCAAGGAAAATATTCTCTGCAGGGCCCCAGGAGAGTCACCCTCAGGGCTTATTGCCAAAACTGCGTCCGCTGACCATCCATAATTACAGTGGAGGCTGGGAAAGCAAGGATCTCATTTTTCCCACCTTGAGAGTAGAAAGCAGGCTGGGGGAAGGAGCTGGGTATGTGAGGGACAAGGCTGAGTGCCTTGCCTCTAAGCAACAAGGATGCTGTAGAAGTGATGGCTGTTGAAGCAGGTTTTGAAGGATGAATAGGAGTCTGGCATACAGTGACAGCAAGCCTAGAGAGTGTGTTCTGGGCAGAAGTGAAAGAATGAGACCAAGAACAGCACGCTTGTCAACCGGGAAGGCCTCGTTTGGCTGATGGCCCGTCCGTAGCAATGGGGAATTGTAAGGCACGGCGCCTTCGTAATTAAGCGCTGTTCCAACACTGAACCTTCACCACACAGGTGTTCCTGGGCCATTTTTCACGTGTCGCGCCTCCCTTTGCTTTTGGCTGTGCTCACACCACCGTGTTCTTCCTTGCTTGTGTTCAGCAAAGTGTGTGGACACCATTTCCGGCTCTTGCCCTTTTGGCGTAAAGCAGGATGTGCCGGCAGAGGGCACCCCTGGGAGCTGTCTGGTCAGCTCAGGAATTGACAGGAAGTCCAAGATGCCTTCTCCAGAACGTGCTGCTAGAACCAGTCCTCCCCCACCCCTCGAGTCCTTCCCCACCTGGCCCCGAGCCCTGCCCCGAGCTGTTTGGTTCCGGCCATCCTAGGACACAGTGCCAGCCCCAGACTGCCCAGCGTTGCCTCCAGCTGTGTGTTCTCATGCAGATCACGCAACCTCTCTGTGCCTCACTCGCCAAATCCCGAGAGTGGGAGCAAGCACAGCACCTCCTTCCTGGGGTCGGCGTGAGGGATCAGGACACTTAGCACAGAAGCACTGGCAACCAGAAGTGCTTAAAGACTGGGCGTAGTAATGATAACACCTGCAACCTTTGTTGAAAAAAGTGGAAGTGTTAACAGCTCAATCGTGTTTGATTCTTTCCATAGCCCGCCAGGCTCCTCTGTCCATGGGATTTCCCAGCAAGAATACTGGAGCGGGACGCCATGCCCTCCTTCAGGGGATCTTCCCGACCCAGGGATCGAATCTAGGTCTCTGTTTTGCAGGCGGATTCCCTACCATCTGAACCACCTTACTTATCCATTGTTACTAATTAAGCCAGAATTCAGGCCTCCTCCCACTTTGACCCAACGAAGCACAAAAGCCTAGACGCAGTAAGGGGGCGGAGGGTGTCTCTTAGCGTTTCAGAAAGGTTTCTCTGTATGATCCTTCTGAAACTTTCTAGGGCATCTCACAGATGACCCCATTTCTAAAGAGGTTTTTTTTTTTTTTTTCCATTTTAGAAGAAAAGCTCAGAAGTTGTATCAAACCAGGCACCTGTGTGCGGTCATATAAGTGTTGCTTGTGTAGGAGAATTAAGACTTTTCTTAGCTTTTATTATATGTATGTGCATGTGGGTTATCTTGAGCTAGTCACAGACATGTATTATTTGTGTCAATTCGAATGTCTTTAGGACATTTAGAACAGGTCTTCATAACCAACAGCCCACAGACCCAGTCGGGCCCACCAGTTCTGACGGGAAGCTGTTTTTGTAAATAAAGTTTCATTGGGACTTAGCCCCGCCCCGTCACTTACATGGCGTCACGGCTGCCTGTCAGCCACAACGCGAAGAATGAGCGGCTGCAACAGGAACCACGTGGCCCAGAAAACCTGGACTCTCTACTCTCTGGCCCTTCACAGAGAGTCTGGCAACCTCTGATCTAGACGTTTGCCGAGCTCCTTTCAAAGGGGCTCCATCCACCTGAAAATGTGCCTCCTTCCCCTTTTGAGAGACTTTTAGAAAAAAACTTCCCCTTCAGTGATCTCATCTCAGCCTCAGCACTTGGAACAAAAATAAAATGTCCCTGTGGCGGGAGGTTGGTGGTCCGGGGTGGACAGGAGCGGTGACCAGACCCTCCCCTCCACCAGGCCTGACCTCAGAGGTCAGTGCCCTCCTGGTCGGGCGGGTGAGCTGGACGCAGGGAGCTGTGAGCTCAGGGTGAATCCCCCAGCCCCTCGCCCTGCCGGGATTCCACCTCCTCTCCAAAGCCGGGGTCACCGAGCGACACCCACGCTCAATCTGATTCGGTGGCTTCGTCCCTGTGGACAGCGCCCACCTCCCACAGAGGGACTCGGGGGCTGGCCTTGCCAACCAAGCTCAGCGTCTGTCCCTCGGCCCACTCAGCGTGCTCTTTGGGGGCAAACTCGAGGCCGACAGATGGGGCCTGGCCTGTCGCTGGGATCACCAGAGGAAGAGGACTCACAGCAGCCCCTTCCCACACTCCCCGGGAGACGCCAGGCGCTCGAGCTGTTCCCCTGGTGCTGGTTTCTTCATGCCTTTGGTTTTTTGCTTTGTTTTTTTTTTTGAAGAACATTCAGTTCAGGGTCAAAGGCCAAGTTTGACGAGTTGGCCAGCCCCGCAGCCCTGAGCAAACCTTCCCCCCACCAGTTCATGGACTCACGGAATGATCCCACCTGCCTGGAGCGTGCTGAGGGTCTCGGGGAGCGGCTTAAACAGGGCCGGGGGTGCCACGCTCCCCCTGCAGACGGCTGAATGGGGGCTAGCCATCTCTTCCTGGTTTGCCTGGGACCAGCCTGGTCTTAAAACAGAAAGATCCCATGTCTGAGGAAACCCCTCAGTCCCCAGGTAGCCCAGGACATGGCTCACCCCGTTGGCATCACAGGCTGGATGCAAGAGTCCCGGGCTGGGTTTCATTCACTGTCGGTGAGCATCGTTTACATGGCTGCCGGCATGGCCTAATCTTCCCTTTGGCAGAAGGGAAAACCCCCGCCCAGAGTGGGTGAGCATCCTGTCCGAGACCCTATTACCAGCCTTTGCCGTAGCCAGGACTAGAAGGTGGGCTAGAAAATGAGGCGGGAGGACCAGGCTCCAACCTGAGGGGACTCACTCACTCCTGGGAGAATAGAGCACGGTGAGGCCGGAACAGGGAGAATGAGGAGGAGCCCCGGGGTTCAGATCATGAAGGGTCTTGGACACGGTGGGAAACGGGTTTTTACCCAACTCTGATGGGAAGCTGTGGGAGTATTTTAGGGGAGGAAGATACGACCTGGTTTAAAGGTTTTATAATAAAGAATGCATTCAGAGGAGACTTGTCGGCAAGCTTCTGTGGTCCTCGGGTGAGAGATGCTGGGGCCTCGGGATTTGGGGAGGTCAGGCAGGTGTGTGAACGCTGAGTGTCCGTGTGCTTGCTGCTGGCACTTGCTGACGGACTGGGGGGAACGGGGGCTTCAGGAAGACTCCTCGGGTTGGGGTCGGCAGCTGGGTGTGCTGCCTCCCACCTGCACAGGTACCCGGGCCCTTCTCCTCTGGTCCTGGCACCCGGAGCATCTTTTCCCTGGGTTCTGGAGTGCCCATCCTGCAGGGCTGAGCTCCCCTCTCTTCTGTGACACGCCCTCAGCCGTTGCTCGCGGGACAGCACGCAGCATCTACACAGGCCGAGCCCTCCGCGAGCACGGGGAGGTGCCTGGGCGTCCCTCCCCGGGGCCCCCTTCCTCCTGGACTCCTGACTCGCTGGCGTGTCCCGCTCTGAGTACAGCCCCGTGCCGGCTGTGCAGGCTCGCCTCGCTTTGCTGCCCTTGCTTTATCACGTGTTTGACAGCTTGAGCGTTTGTGGTCAGTCTGTGTCCAGCGAGTCTGTCGGCGCCATTTTTTCCAACAGCAAGCATTCGCTCACTTCTTGTCTCCATGGTGGGTCTTCCCAGGTGGTGCTAGTGGTAAAGAACCCACCCGCCTGCCAGTGCGGGAGATGCAGGAGACAGGGGTTCAATTCCTGGGTCGGGAAGCTCCCCTAGAAAAGGAGATGGCAACCCACTCCAGTGTTTTTGCCTGGAAAATCCCATGGACAGAGGAGCCTGGAGTGGACTGTGGTCCATGGGGTCGCAAAGAGTTGGACACAACTGAGTGACGAACACTTCTGTCTTTCTGTCTGTCTCCGCATCACCGTGTGGTGATTCTCCCAACATCTGAAACTTTTTCACGGCGATTACAGTTGCTCCGGTGATCCGGCTTCAGGGATCTCTTCATGTTTCTGTTGAGAAAGACTGCAGCTCTCCTGGCTCAGGTGACGGTCAGCGCGCTTTAGTGACAAAGTAGTTTTTGTTTGTTTCCTTACTCATTTATGTGGCTGCGCCGGGTCTTCGCTGCTGCGGGGCTTTTCTCTAGCTGTGGCGAGCGGGAGCTGCTCTCTAGTTGCGGTGCGTGGGCGTCTCTCCTTGTGGCGGCTTCTCCTGGTGGGGAGCACAGGCTCTGGAGCTTTGGGGCTTCAGCAGTTGCAAGTCCTGGGCTCTAGAGCACAGGCTCAGTAGCTGTGACGCACGGGCTTACTTGCTCCGTGGCAGGTGGGATCTCCCCGGGCCAGGGAGAGAACTCCTGTCTCCTGCAGGGGCATTCTTAACCACTGAGCCACCAGGGAGGTCCCATAGTATTTTTTAATTAAGGAATGTACATTGTTTCTTAGGCATAATGCTTCTGCACACTTCGTGGACTACAGTGTCGTCTAACCATCACTTTTATAGGCACCGGGAAGCCAAGCGCTAGTGTGACTCCGTTTCCACATTCACTTTATT
Organism: Cephalophus harveyi; assembly: GCA_006410635.1. Taxonomy (NCBI): domain Eukaryota; kingdom Metazoa; phylum Chordata; class Mammalia; order Artiodactyla; family Bovidae; genus Cephalophus; species Cephalophus harveyi. The sequence goes on along the minus strand of SJYT01013303.1, from coordinate 230,237 downwards.
TCCGCGATCTGGAATGGAACCCCCAGTATCTCTGAGGTCTGCCGGCACCTTCATAAGGAAGGAAGCCTGGGGGCACTCTGCTGATGTCACCGGCAGATTCTCGTACCTGCCGATGTCACTGGCAGAGTCTTTTATGTAGGGAGCGGGTAAAAATATTTCAGTTTACATAAACGTTTTCAGAGTGAACGCCTCAGGTAGCTTCTCACCAGCTGATGAAGTCGGCCCCCCTCTCTTGAATGTCACACTCTGTGCTGTGTGCTTCTTCTTATTATTATTATAGCTGATTGAGAGTGCTGTGTTAGCTTCAGGTGTATAGCAAGGTGAATTCATGAAATATATACACACACACACTTTTCCAGGCTCTTTTGCTTTACAATTATTACAAGATATCAGATATACTTCCTGTGTTATATAGTAGGTCTTCATTGTCTGTTTTATATATTCTGGTGTGCACCTGTTAATCCCAAACTCCTAGTTTCTTTTTGTATCTACCCCACTTCTTACCCCTCTGTGATGTTTCAAGGCTGCAGTTGACATCCGAGGTCCCAGAGCTGGTTTGGTGAAGTCGGTACCCCTCCTGGGCCTTTCAGGCACCTGTGTGGCTGTTTCCTGTTTGGATTGCCTTTCTATCCCTCTCCTGGGAGCGGTGATCACCTCCCGTTGTTTCCGCCATCCCTCTGTCTCCTCCACCAGCCATTTGGCAGGTAACATAACCGAGTTGTGCTTCGGAGATGCTTTGTGGTGATTTATCACAAAATAACGAGACAATTTAATTTGAATCAAGTTCTTTGCACATTATTGCTTCTATTAGGAAAAACGTGTCACTGTTTATCATGTTAGCGATGAGCAGGGCGATGCCGCGATCTTCTCGGGCAGGGATGGTTCTGATTCAGTGTTCTGAATCGCTTGTCTGAGAAACGGCTCCCGTAAGAGCGCATCTCTGCAGATCGGGGCTGTGAGTTCCGTGGGGACGGCCCGTCGTCCGCACCCGTGAGGCTGAGATGATGCTGCTCCGTGGGCAGGGCTCCCAGGAGCTGGGAGCCGTGTCACTGCAAGTGAACTGGCCACCTTCGTCATCACAGAGCAGCCGTGTACCACCCGCCTCTTAGAGCACCAAGGTGGCCTGGGCTTCCTTCCTGTCCCCGGGGAATTAGTCCGGGTGGTACACATGAGTTGGGATGGGTGGGGGGGCACCAAGCTCCCTCCAACTGGGATGTAGGAAGCAGGATTCAGGGAGTGTGGCGTGTGTGGCCGCAAGCTTAGAGGTGCCCCTTTGGAGGTGAGTGACAGGTGACTGAGGGACCCTTTCCACCCACTCACGACCCGCTCACCCTTCCCAAGGACTGGGACGTGGCCACGCCTGCCCATGGAGCCGTCCCTCTGGGTCACCCCACCTCCAGGGAGCCAGGCTGCCTGCCCACTCCTGGCGTCCCTGCCCAGCTGGGCCACCTGTTGAGGTCCCAGGCATCCCCCTCGGAAGAGCTGATGGGCTGTTTAGCCTCATCGTCTCTGATTGGCAGAGCCCAGAAATTTCTAGGACAGCCACTGCCATTCAGTCCCCGGAGGCCCCTCTTTCTAACAGTGTCCCAGTTCCCAGCTCCATCAGGCTCTGTCACCGGAATGCATTTCCACGGGGAGTGATGTAGACACAGCTTCTCTCGGGCTCGGCTTCCCTGCCGTGGAGGGGGCCCCGCCCCCCAACAGCTGCTCCAGGAAGGAGCTTTCGGAGATGATACACATTCCACCTCTCTCCCAGGCTCTCCCCAGGCACGGCTGCCCCCACAGCCTCCGCCACTTCCAAAAGACCACCCCACCCACCTGCCAGGGCCCTGCACCCTGCATTCCGGCTGCTCAGCCCAGATCCAAGCAGCTGTGTTCATCACACACACAGCCCACCTTCAGCGTACCTTCTTAGCACACGCACGCAAATGCTGAAATGATCTTGGCAGTTCTGCCTTTGGACCCATCTTCCCGTGAGTCAGTCATTGCAGGAAGACCCCCCAGTGGCTTCTGGGGTTTCGTCGCCTTGAGCCACCTGTCCGAGAAGTCACTCCCAGTGAGAAAATCTGTCTCGCAGGTTGTTTTCACGTGCGAGGATGTGTGACGGATACGAAACTTAGCGCGTAATGAAGTTGACCTCATGTTCGATTTCAGAGACACTTCATTAAACACAGACTCATTTCCTTGTTGTTTGCTGTTTGGATTTGGGGGTAAGTGGGTTTTCCTTTCCAGCTTGCAGACATGTTTGTGGGGTCCTCAGAGCTTGGAGGCTGCTGGGGACTGGGCTGTAGGGCCCAGTGGCCAAAACCACCCTTCTGCCTGCAAAGCTGAAGGGGGTCAGCGCTTCTCACTCAGGCCCCCGCATCCAGGGCACGTGCCTGTCCAATGTCCTCTTCAGCCACAGGGCTCGGGCCGTCCTCACACCCTGTAGCTTCTGCTGGTGACTGGGGAGAGCTGTGATGTCAGCTACAGCGGACCTTTGTGTATGACGTGCTGAGCAGGAAGCATGGCTGTGGGACACGTTTAAGCCGAGCTAGGGTCATCCCAGTGGGATTCAGGCCTGGCTGGGAAAAGGCTAGCTTGGAAGTAGTGGATCAGCTGCTTGCTATCATTTTGACCTTAGGTCATACTGGGGGAAGCAGGTGCTTTTCTGGTTCTGCCTGAAGCTGAATTGCAGCCTCAGGCCACCTCTGGACCTTGCCCACCCCTCAGCCACAGCCTGGTGTGATCGGCCCTTTCTGCCTCGCAGGTGGGCCTCAGGACCGTTGTCCCCGAGGTTCTCCTCTGTCTGGAATCTGCTTCTCTTTCTTTGTCCCCTTCCAGCCTCCGCCCACTCACTCCTATTCACGTGTTGGTCTTCCTCCTGCAGGAAGTCCTGCCCTGTTCGGGTTCACACAGCACCGTACCCTGCACATTTGTGTCATAGTTAGATTCGTGTGTGACTTCCCACTTTCTCCGTGTTTGAGTTCCCTGATGCTGCTGTAAAATGACCACAGACTCAGCAGCTCCAAACGGCAGAAATGTATTCTCTCCCAGTTCTGGGGCGGGAAGTCCAAGATCAAGGTGTCAGGCTCCGGGGAGGCCCTGTCCTCCTCTCTTCCAGCTTCTGGTGTTTGCCAGCGGTCTTGGTGTTTCTTAGCTTGTGGCTGCGTCCTGCCCACCTCTGCCTGTCTTCACATGGCCTTTTCTCCCCTGAGCCTTTCTCCCATCTCTCTCTCTTTTCTCTTCTAAGGACCAGTCATTGGATTTAGGGCCCTCACTAAATGATCTCATCCTGAGATCCTTAACGCATTACATCTGTAAAGACCTCATTCCCAAATAAAGTCACATTAACAGATGAGGGAGCTGGACTTCAACATGATTTGGGGGTCTACCATTCAACCAGCCCACCACCCTTGACATGTCTACAAAGGTTAGACTAGGTCTGGCTTGTTGCCTCCAAAAAATGCCAAATAACCAGCCTGTTGCCTGACCCTTAGTAGGTATTCAGTAAGGAATGAAGGTGTCAGTCACTCAATCGTGTCTGACTCTCTGTGACCCCATGGACTGTAGCCCACCAAGTTCTGTCTGTGAAATTCTCCAGGCAAGAATACTAGAGTGGGTTGCTATTCCCTTCTCCAGGGGATCTTCTTGACCCAGGGATCGAACCTGGGCCTCCTGCGTTGCAGGCGGATTCTTTACCATCTGAGCCACCGTAAAGAATGGCTGCATGGGTTAATGGATTAACATGGTAGCTTACCCTTGGCCCCATTGTTTCTGAGTTTTAATTCAAGACCAAAACCTAATCCCAGTAGAGCAGGGAAGAAATGGAGCTCTTTGATTTGTCCGGGTGAGGCCATCTGGTCTACCCCAGCCGTCCTTGTGTTCAAAATTCAAATGCCCACAACGAGCCCTCCCACGTGGGGCAAGGCAGACAGAGCCACCCCAGGGCCCACCTGCTCACACATCTCGGCTGCCGGGGCCTGGCTTCCTGTGGCTTCAGGTTTACACCTCCTCCAGGACCAGACACCACTGCCAAGGGAGCTTGTTCAGTGACTGACAAATCCTAAATGCCAGCTGTCATCGCTGGCATCTCTACCATCTGGACCCAAGCGAAGCGCAGCCTTCCCTTTGTGGAGCCACAGTTAAGGCCACTTGAGGCCCGGCCACCTGCAGTCTTGCAAGGCAGACGCCAGGGGAGTCTTCAGGCCTGCTGGTGGGGTGGGGACCCCGAGGCCCTGTGTGGCCGACCGTACTTCCGCCTCACTCCAGGTGTATTCGGCACTCTCTCCTGCCACGTGCAGGACTGTCAGGGGTGGAAACATGAAAAGCTGGCACAGCCTCAACCATGTGGCTCCCAGGAGACTTACAGCACGGGGTCGTGTCTCCCGGCGTTGATGCGGTTCCATGAGGCTACCTCCGGCCTCCACGGCGCCCAGCCCCCCAAGGTAGACATGCGTCTAAGGATACTGAGCCCATTCTGTGCATCTGTGGCCTCAACTCCATCTTTGCATGAACTTGAAAACGGTGCCTGCCCCTTTCTCAAGGCCCTTTACTTGCAGCTGAGAGCCGAAATCACCACCTTAAACATATGGTTCTATGACGGCCATGATCGGATGGTAGCCTCTGTACTTGTTCTGTGCGCAACCTGCACAACTGTACTTGGCGGGGCTGAATGCCCACCCCCTTTGCCTTCCACGGCTCCCACTGCAAGAAGCTTCCAAAGGAGGGTCCATTTGGGGTACATTAAAGTGCTCTACTGCCCTGTTCAGAAAACACGTTTGAAGAGAGCACAGCTGGAGTACAGATTTTTTTCATCACACAGAATCTCCCCAAGAGTAGATGTTGTGCCCTGTAGGGAGATTCAGAGAGAATGGGCATGATGTTTGCCCCTGAGGAGCCCACAGGCAACGGCTTCGCAGGTGAGAAGGACCCCAGCAGAAGCTTGGGCGAGGCTGGAGGGGACCCCCTTGTACAGACTGTGTGGGGGCCCCTTGTTAGGAGGATTTGGAAGGAAAGAGACTCTCACTTGGGAAAGGCTCCTTCTTGAGGCCCGGGGTGTGGGATTTCCCAGTCGGAGCCCGTGCCCGGGGATTGTGCCGTTCAGACAAAATCGAATGAGTACTTGTTTTAAGGGAATGACTCTTCCATTGGAGTTTCTATTGCTTTTCATGGATTGCTACCGAGATTGTGGGTTTCCATCAGCCTGAGCCTGCCTTTCCACTTCCTAGGCCTAGCTAGCTGCATACAGTAGACACTCCACAGTGCTGAACTGCCCTGCCCTCTGTGGATAATGGGGACTGACCCGGAGACCTCTTCACTCGAAACCCTGTGGTCTCCCTTCAGCCCCTGACGCTGCCTCCCCTGTTCTCCACGCTGTGTTCCTTGCCCATTTTGCTCCATTCCATGTGGCACCGTGCTGGGTAACCCCCAGGATGCAGTCACGGTCTCCGTGCGTGGCAATGCTGATGAGGGCACTTCTCCCTGTTGTAGGGGGGCACTGCCCTCACCTGCTCTGCAGAGTCCCTGCAAGGAAGGTATGAGTGCTCCCACTTTGCAGATGGGAAAAGTGAGGCTCTGAGAAGCTAAGCTGGTAAGTGCCTGGGTCAGGATTCAAACCCAGGTCTGTCTGTGAATGAAATTGAGATGGGTCGTGATGGGCAAGGAGCCAGGGGCTGTTCAGTTCCTGAACTAATATAAGAAAGAACGGTTCGGACCGTCCCTCATTTCGGAGACAAAGGAGTCTGGCGTTTCCTCAGCGAGCAGGATGACATAGACACACAGGTCAGGGCAGCCTCGAGTGAGTCAGGAGTTGTTCAGTGACTTTGGAACTGCTGAGAGGCTTAAGAGTCCATGGAGTCTAACATGAGATCAGACTCTGGGTTCGACGGAGGGCCAAGAGGCATTAGTCTTAATGGGGTTGTTGGGGATATTTCTAGCAGGAGCTTTCCAGAGCATGAAGGGGGAGAGTGGCTTCCATGGGGGCTGGGGGGAGTCAGTTGCCCAGGAGTGGTCAGCACCAACACGAAGAGAAAGAGGCATCTCTCTGGTTGTTGTTCAGTTCCTCAGTCCTGTCCAACTCTGCAACCCCGTGGACTGCAGCACACTAGGCTTCCCTGCCCTTCATCATCTCCTGGAGTTTGCTAAACTCATGTCCGTTGAGTCGGTGATGCCATCCAACCATCTCAACCTTTGTCATCCCTTTCTCCTGCCTTCAGTCTTTCCCAGCATCAGTGTCTTTTCCAATGAGTCCAATCTGGATTGTCTTGGAAAGTGGGTCTCTCTTCTACAGACAGGAAAACCTGGCCTCCAGTCCTTTGTTTCTGGCCTCCACCTCCTCCTGGTTATATGACCTTGACTAAGTCATTTGACCTCACAGAGACCCACCTGTCTTATCAGTAAAATAAGGCAAATAGGCTCTGCTTTTCTCATTTCACAGAATTTTTAATGGGATTATACAAAACCCTGAAGTGGTAAGGAGTTATTACTACCTAGAGCAACTCTGTGCAATAGAAATATAACATAAGGCATGTACATGATTGGCAAGATTCTAGTAGCCGAATTAAAAGAGTACAAAGATGGACATCCCTGGTGGTCCCATGGTTAAGAATCTGCCTTGCAATGCACAGGATATGGGTTTGATTCCTGGTCAGGAAACTAAGATTCCACTTCCCATGGAGCAACTAAAGGATTCCTCATAGTGCAAGAACTGATGCCACCAAATAAATAAATAAATATTTTTTAAAGTAAAAAGAAATGGGTGGAATTAATTTAAACCATATTTTAAAAATTCAATCCAGTCTATCTAAAACATTATTGTTTCAACAAGTGATGCTAGTTACATTACAAGTGCTCAGTGGCCACAGGTGGCGGGTGGCCACATATTATTGTTCAGTCGCTAAGTCGTGTCCAACTCTTTGTGACCCCTATTGGCTTCTTGGGATTCCCTAGTGGCTCAGAGGGTAAAGAATCTGCCCGCAATGAGGGAGACCTGAGTTCGATCCCTGGGTTGGGAAGATCCCCTGGAGAAGAAAATGGCAACCCACTCCAGGATTCTTGCCTGGAAAATTCCATGGATGGAGGAGCCTGGTGGGCTACAGTCCATAGGGTTGAAAAGAGTCAGACACCACTGAGCGACTTCACTTTCACTTTTCACTTTCATGCATTGGAGAAGGAAATGGCAACCCACTCTAGTGTTCTTGCCTGGAGAATCCCAGGGATGGTGGGCTGCCGTCTGTGAGGTCACACAGAGTTGGACACAACTGAAGTGACTTAGCAGCAGCAGCAGTGGTAAAGAACTCGCCTGCCAATGGACTTCAGAGACACAGGTTCAATCCCTAGGTTGGGAAGATCCCCTGGAGGAGGGGACAGCAACTCATTCCAGTATTCTTGCCCGGAGAATCCCATGGACAGAGGAGCCTGATGGGCTATAGTCCATAGTGTCGCAAAGAGTCAGACACAATGGAAGTGAATTAGCACGCACGCACAGATTGCAGCATGCCAGGCTTCCCTCTCCTTCACTGGCAACATATTGGACCAGTATAGATCTAGGATGAAAAACTCACAGGCAAGGGGCTTCTGTTGCCTTAACAGTGGGGAGAGGCCCCTGTGAAGTGCAAGGAAGAGCACCCCTTTTTAGAAAGGCAATTTTGTGGCTGCAAATGGGCCCCGACAGGAGGCTTCCTGGGGGAGGCAGAGTGACAGCAGTGGCCCTCCCCTCAGTAAGCCCACTGCAGGTCCCCAGACCTCGATAGGCCCTGGGGCTGGGGTGGACACTGAGCTCCCTGTCTGGCCACCCCCTCACCTCCGACCCTTGGAGCAGCCTGGGGTGGAGAGAAGAACCTGCCAGCTGGACTTGGAACTCTTCAATCCTGGTGCTTCTGCTTCCTGGCTGTGAGATCGAAGGCAAAGGGATGGTCTTGATCAACGCCATTTCAGCAGGGGTGGAAAGGTTTCTTACACAATGCTTCTGAAGCTGTGAGCATGGGTTGTAGGAAAGAGAATGTGAGGCAGGAGGACAGGGGAGTCCCTTCCAAGGTTACCCCACCCTGACTGGCTTTTGCTGGGCATGTTCGCAGAGTCTGCAGGGCCCACCCTAACTCCTGGGGGAGGCCAACTTCTGCTGCAGGAAGATGGCCAGGATGGAGGCCCAGAGAAGGTGTGATTCCCCAGGAGTCACCCAGCAAACCCAGAAACAGCTTAGCTGGGAGCTCCCTGCTTTGGGGCCAGGATACCCGGGTCTCGCTTCTCAGCTGCTTTCAGCACTAGGATTTGTTGAAAGGAACGAACAGGAATGTTTCAGGGCAACTTGAGCGCTGGCAGGGAGGCAGCCTTCCTGGGTCTGCTGATGCTGGGAGCCAGGGAAGGGGGCCTGGCAGCCTGGAGCTCTTACCAGAGTCTGTGCCCAAGTGGCCCCAGCCCCTATTACCCACCGATTCCCGAAGTCCTGGCTGCAGAATTGTCCTAACAGGGGAGGGATGTGGGGAGATGCGCCAGGCTCCCTGGGACCAAGTGCTGCAGTGAGCCTTCAGTGACAGCTTTTGCAGACTCTGCAACCAAACGGGAGAGCTGGGATTTCAGGAGATCTGAATCCTAGGAGGTCCAGCAAACGAGCTTCAGGAGATGCATGGACACATCTCCTGTCCCCATCATTGAAGGCAAAACTTTGTGCTTTTTTCTAAGTTAAGGGTCTAAGCTTTTGTCAAGGCTTAGAGGCATCTGTGACTCCTGAAAGAATAAGAACCACTGCTCTAGACACACACACTCACAAATACACACATACACTCACATAGACACACAAATATGTATATGTATAACCACATGTACCGGCTTCCCTGGTGGCTCAGATGGTAAAGAATCCACCAGCAATGCAAGAGACCTGGGTTCGATCCCTGGGTTGGGAAGATCCCCTGGAGGAGGGTATGGCAACCCACTCCAGTATTCTGGCTTGGAGAATCCCCATGGACAGAGGAGCCTGGTGGGCTACAGTCCATGGGGTTGTCAGACATGACTGACTAAGCACACACACAACTACATATACACACACACGTACATGTACACACATATACCCACATACACACATACTCCCTCTTGTTTCAGGTCTCTTGGCTCCATCCCGCGCAGTTCTGCCTCCATGGACATCCTCTCTCCAAAAGTGCCATAGTGACTTCTCTGGTGGCCCAGTGCTTGGGACTCTGCGCCGTCAATGCAGGGGGTGTGGGTTCTATCCCTGGTCAGGGAACTAAGATCCTGCATGCTATGCAGTGTGGCCAAAAAAAACCACTCAACTGCTATTAGCCCATTCTTCCCAGTTAGACTGGCAATGACGCCAGTGCCTACCAAATTCAACTGTGGACTCCTGGAGATGTGTATAAGAGACAGGGGTGGGGGGGGGTCCTTACAGGAGGAGGGGGTGGGCACATGCAAGTGACCCTCCCTTAGGATGGTTGGTGTTAACGTGTGCTGCCTACCTGGGCTCAGGTGGGGTCTTTGCTAACCCCTCCTGAAGTCCACAAGGCGTGCCTTGCTTTTATTCCCACTTTGCCAAGCGGGACCCTGAGGTTCCAAAGGTCTGAGTGCCCTTGGGGTCAGAGCAGAGCCAGGATCTGAGCTGGGCCCTGTGTCACGCCACCCACCACGCCCGACGCCCCTGCCCCGTGTGGCCAGTGGGGAAGGTGCCAGCCGCATCCAGCCAGCCACACTGTCCCCACAGGCTCGCCCAGCATGGGGGACAGCTGAAAGGCTGTCGGGGGGTGCCGTCTGTGCGGTTGGCAGAGGAGCTGGCCCACGGTAGGGCCTCATGATGGAGAGCGGAACAGGTTTGCCTTGGAGCCAGGCAGAGACGGGTGTCAGGGGCCACATGGGTCCCCAGGGAACTGCAGGGCTCCGGCCCCTCAGAGCGGGCATCATTGTGGCAGGGTTTCGAGGGGCTCCTGCAGGGGGACGAGCAGGGACAGAAGGCGAGGCTGCAGCAGCCTGGGGAAGCGGCCAGACCGGGTGGCGGGCTTGTACCTGAGGAGCCCTCCAGCTTGAGGAGTTCAGGGGTGGGCGGAAGACAGTTGCGTCTGTGTTCTGGCTGGGGAAGGCACGGGATGGAAAGTGGAGAGGCTAGTGGGGGGTCTGCTCCCTCGAGCACCGAGCACCAGGTGCCCAGCTCTGCCCCACCCCCTCCTGCGGATCCCAGGTGCTGGCTCCCCGCCAAGTGGATGGCGGTTAACCCAATAGCTCCCTGGGGCTCTCGGTCCCACCGCAGGCTGTGGGCATCCTCCAGTCTGACCTCACGGGAGTCCCGGGAGGCCTGCGGCTTGTCCTCAGCATGATGTGATGTGAGGGGGCCTGAGGCTCAGAGAGCCAGGTCTCCAACTAAGGCCAGGCCAGCACGTGACCTGCCCCCAGGCTCCCAGGCCTGGACTCCTGGCCGCGTTCAGCCCTCGTCTGGTGAGCCGCGGGGGCTGAGCTCCCAGACCTGGGGCTCCTGTACCGACCAGGCATGCTGACCCCACTGCAGGGGGCGGGAGGCAGAGCCAGTGCCCAGGGGCTCAGCCCCTCCTCCCAGGTTCCTAGACCACCCTGGACTGCGGCCGTCTGGGATGGTGCAGTCTGCCGCACTGGCCCTTTCCTAGAGGATAGGGTCACACCCGTGAGCTCCTTTGTGCGGCCTCCGATGTGGCTCAGGAGTGGGGCAGGACACCTGTGTGTCCTCCAGCCTCGGTCCCCCACCTCTGGGGAGCTCCCGGGCTCCTCCATCCCTGCAAGGCGATGTTCTCCGTTACTGCCCAGTGCTGGGTCCCAGCAGCCCTGTCCCTCCTCCTCCTGACCGCCCACCCGGGCTGCTCCCGCAAAGCTGAGGCCGATGGCTTCCTGCAGGTGACAGACCCAGCGCTGGGCAGAGCTTTCAGTCCTGCGACCTGGAGCCGTCCAAGCGATCGCAGTCGGCATCCTGGGCCTCTCCCTCGGGGCCGGGGCCCTTCCCCATCTGCCCTCCCACCAGCCAGCCCCTAAGGACCCTGGAGAAAAGCCTCCTCTCTGCCCCCGCCCCCACCAGATGTGTATAAGAGACAGCCCTGTGGTCTCCCTTCAGCCCCTGACGCTGCCTCCCCTGTTCTCCACGCTGTGTTCCTTGCCCATTTTGCTCCATTCCATGTGGCACCGTGCTGGGTAACCCCCAGGATGCAGTCACGGTCTCCGTGCGTGGCAATGCTGATGAGGGCACTTCTCCCTGTTGTAGGGGGGCACTGCCCTCACCTGCTCTGCAGAGTCCCTGCAAGGAAGGTATGAGTGCTCCCACTTTGCAGATGGGAAAAGTGAGGCTCTGAGAAGCTAAGCTGGTAAGTGCCTGGGTCAGGATTCAAACCCAGGTCTGTCTGTGAATGAAATTGAGATGGGTCGTGATGGGCAAGGAGCCAGGG
>SJYT01013303.1:134936-218268 GCA_006410635.1 Cephalophus harveyi | reverse complement strand
TCGCCGTGCCGGGGCGCCCGGGGCCCGCCCGCGCCGCCGCCGCCGCCGTGCTTGACTCCTGCCGCCCGCTCGCGCCCGCTCCGCCCGGCCCCCCGCTCCGCGCCCGCCCCTCCCGTTAGCCTGCCCCCAGCTGCCTCCGCTCCTCCTGCGCCGGCTCGCCGTCTCCACGCTGCCTGCCTGGGTCGGGCGAGCTGGGGTGATTAATTGGCTACGATGATGAACGTCCCCGGCGGAGCCTCGGCCGCGGTGATGTTGACGGGCTACAATAATGGGCGCTGTCCCCGGAACTCTCTCTACAGCGACTGCGTTATCGAGGAGAAGACCGTCGTCCTGCAGAAGAACGACAACGAGGGCTTCGGGTTCGTGCTCCGCGGGGCGAAAGGTAAGAGCCGGCGGCTCCCTGCCCGGGAGCCTCACATGTGTGTGTGTCTGTGTGTGTACACGCCTGTATGAAAAACGTTCCCCAGCTCAGAGAGAAGCCCTTTTCCTGGGGGTACTCGGTTGCTAGACAACCATGTTCTTCCACATCCTGCCTTTTTAAACACCGGGGCTTCCTTTAGGAATATTTCCAATTTTCTGTGCACAGTATTGCTCCCAACAAGCTCCTTCGCCTCCCTCTCTTTCCTCTTTCTCTCTCCCTCCCCCCACTTTTTTTTTTCCCTTAATTCATGGGTTTCGTCTGTTTTGTGGCTTGGTTCAGTCCGGTTGTGACTGGCTTCAGAGCTCCTGGTCTCTGTCGCCCAGAATTACCCAGTCCCGAGTTTCCATCGGGGATTTCCAAACTGCCCGGTTCTGGGAGTGGGCTTCGGCCCCCGAGTGCGGCAGGCGGCTGGGTGCCCGCCTCTAAGGTGACTTTGCAAAGGGAATGTGGCAAGATGGTCCCCTCCGCCGTGGCCCAGCCAGCAGCACACGCGTCACGTGGCCCGCGGTGGGGGGCTCCGGGAACCTGGTCCGCGGCAGTGCGGCCCCCCGCAGCCCTGAACTCGGGAGGGCCCCCCCTGCCAAATGAAGCAAAATGGCATCGCCTCCCAGTGAGAGAAGGCATCTGTGCCCCGCGTGTGTGGGGAAACCATGCACAAGTTTGATCTTGGAGCGTCGGGGCTGCGGTGGGGGGGTCCCACACTGTGCTGCGGGGGGAGGCCTCCTGCCCTGGAGCCAGCCCCACCTGCTCCAGGCTCCGGCTGCCCAGGCAGCGGACCGACCACGGGGAGGGGGAGATCCTCTGCCCCGGTGTGTCCATGGCTGTGTGGTGTCTCCCCTCCCCCGGCCGAGGCTAGCTTCCTCTCCTGCCCCCCACCCCAGCCCCTTGGGACCACCCAAGAGCGTCCACCTCTTGCCCCAGAGTTTGGCTCTGCGGTTCTGGGCCCCCTGCCCCGGAAGCCAATGCTGGCTCTGCTGAGCAGCGGGCCCCCAGCCCTCCCGCGGTCGCTGGCCGCAGAGTGGCCACAGGGAGCCGGGCTTCCGGCAGAGAGGGCTCGTGAGCAGATTCCCAATCTGCAGCCACCCACCGGGTCAGTGTTCTGTCCCGTCCACACTCCGGGTTGAATTCCCTTGGTTGCGAGTCTACGTGGATGTAAATTTGGCAAGCGGCTCAGTGTGGTGTTTCTGCAGCTCCATGTGGTTATGGGGGAACTTTTCCATTTTTAGAACTGAAAATGTTTAGTCACTGATGCTTTTAAAGAAAATGACAGGCGTGTACATACAGACCTGGACCGGGGAGCACGGTATCCCGTGTGCTTTCAGCGCAGAGGCCGAGAGGCACCAGGAAGCAGTCGGGTCCATTGCTTGAGTTGGTGTCGGCCCACGACCATGAGTGTCAGCCCCTTCCCAGGGGAGAGCTGGCCTGGGCCACCCGCTTCCCACGGAGACACAGGGCCTGCTTCCTCCCAGGGTCCCGTGGGAGGCCTGGGCTACCAACCTGCAAACATCACCCAGCCTTGTAACGAGGTACACCTTATCTTCCCAGCGGATACGCCCATCGAAGAATTCACGCCCACGCCGGCATTCCCGGCCCTGCAGTACCTGGAGTCTGTGGATGAAGGCGGGGTGGCATGGCAAGCCGGACTGAGGACCGGGGACTTCTTGATTGAGGTAGGGACACCGGTGTCCGTCTCCTTCTGCCTGGGGAGAGCGCCGGCTCTCTTGGGGTTGGGTCTGTGGTCTTGGCGGTGTGGCCAGTGGTCCAGGCCGGGGGCACGCGTGGAGGCTGCCTTGGATGGGGGCTTCCTCGGCTGTTCCCACCTACGGTGGATGCCATTTCCTGCGGACAGCGTGTTGGAATTGTCTTTGAGGCCTTGGTTTTATCTCTTTGGAGGCTGGCAGTGTCTGTAACTTGGCTGTTGATCTTGAAGTAGAAGGTAGAAGTAAGAGGAAGCTGGTCGCCCTCATGTCAGGGACCTGTGCGGATATGTGGGTGGCTTAGCTATGACTGTGTGAATAGACCCACGAGAAGCCACACTTGCTCCCCCAGGGCAGGTGGAAAGCACGGTGCGTGGGTCTCGCTCCCGAGAGGTCTGTAATGTTGGCGGCTGAGAGTCTTGATTTTCAAGTCGAAGTAACTGGCCTGTCAGATGGGGGACAGTCTTCGAGGACCGAGGAGCCTGGGCAAGTCGGGTGGCTGGAGCTCATGGTGCCAAAAGGAAGCTTGTAAATTTAGATGCTGTGAAAACCAGCTTTTGCTAATAGGTGAATGGAGGGAGCACTCTCTTCATTAAAAAAATCCCACCAGACGTGAGTTCCCAGCTGCTTCAAGTCTTACCTGGAGTTGCCATGTTGGTGTGCACGAGGTGCCACACTGCTGGCACACCTGAGCTCCCTGCCTTTTGCGGGTTTAGGTGTTACTTTCAAAGGAACGTGTTACTCTTTAGAAATATCAATAATAGAAGAATACGTTGTGCCTTGAAAATGTTCTAAGATGCGCAGTAAGCTCAGATGGCCCCCACTGGGAGTCCACGTTTCTGGGAAGAGCGTTCCTCGGGGCTCACCCTCAGCCCTGTCTCGTCTGCTCTGGAAAGGCACCGCAGGTGGGAAGACTGGGTGCGCGGTCTCAGCGCGGCGCTCGGGGCCTCCGCCGTGGGGCCGGCCAGACACCTGTTCATTCTGGAAAGGAGGAGATCCAGGCCATGGCGAGACGGCCGCTGGAAGCCATCGTCTCTGATGTGCCTCAGCTTCCAAGGGTGCTTTCTGAGCTGCAGCTCTGTTCATGATCTCCTGGGTGCTTCTAAGGAGGATGGAAAGATGCTGTTAGAAGAGAGACCCAGGTAAAATGGAGAAGGTGCTCTACCTTGTTCCAGGCATTGTGTGTTGGTGTCCCTTTATGTGCGGGGGAAAAAAACGTGTATTTAAGTGATTACTGACCAATCGGAACCTAGCCCAGATGAAGAGTTGTGCTTCTCCAGGTTCTTATTTCTTTGAAGCTGTGGAATGCATATCCAGCATGATGGAAACAAGCCCGCGGTGATTTCACGGGTTAACTCGATTTGTAACCTCATGAAAATGCAGAGACTGGGTTGAATCATCTTCTGTAGGATGCAGTTGTGATGTAAGTTCCTTTCCCGTGTGTGTGTGTGTGTCTGTGTGTGTGTGTGTGTCTGAGAGAGACAGAGAATCCAGCAGGGTGGCAAAGCTGTTGCTGGTTCTTGGTTTTAAATTATAAATGAGGGCTGCAGATGCAGGAGCGTTCCTGGTAGTGAGGCTCGTCAGATTATTTCCTTGATAAACTAGTCAATAAAGAAGCGTGGGGCAGCCGTGGAGTGTGCGCCGGGCCCACCCCTCTCCCAGGCAGCAGAGCCACACTGGGTTGGCAGACGGGTCCGCAGCGCTCGCCTGGGCCGGGGAAGAAGGCAAGCCTCCCAGGTCAGCTGGAGGGCTCCGTAGAAATCAGGAGCATGAAGAATTTGTCCCCTTCTGTTTTCAAAGCACCTCCTCTGACATTGCTTTTAACCTCTGATATGCAAACATGTTTGCCATTTTGGAACAGCTTTCATATTCGGGCGACCTCTGAATTCCAGGATCCCAGGCATGGCTGGCCCAGAGCTGCCTTATGACCTGAAGGAGGAGCGGGCCCCAGACAGCCCCGGGCCAGAGCAGGCTGCTCCCCAGGGGTCCTCCTCTAAAGAGGGCACGGGGCAGGGGCGGCGGGGGCAGCGCTGGGAACCTGCTCCTCCTGTTTCATGCCAAGGTTTCATTCATGGGGGCTCAGAAGTTCTCCTTCAGGTGCTTGGGTTTGAAAGACCGAGGTTCTCCACTGAGTTGCTTTCCTAGCTGCCCGATCGCACCCCTGGAATAGTAAAATCACATATAGCCCCAGAGGTGCGTGTTTTTTCCAACAGAAAATTTTTCTGTGATTTTCAGTGACAAGCCTCAGCCTTGGAGAGATTGTTTTAGACAGACTCACTTGCCTTGGTGGATCTTTGGCTTGAATGGAAGCTGTGCTAGAAGCTGGGGTTTCTAGGCTCTTGGTCAAGTGCAGGGTCCTGGCTTGAGGTTGCAAGTGTGGGCGAACTGGCCACATCCGTTCCTCCCACACACAAGCCTTCCTTTCTCTCTGCTGTTAGAAAGGAGCGCAAAGCCTGTCCGGTATTTATTTTCTCTGTAAAGACCCATGCTGCAGTTTGAACTTTGGGACCGAGGGGCAGCTTCTGAAGCGAACGCTCCCACTCTAAAGTCTTCAGCGTCTCCCGAGTGCCATTTTCCCCTCTTGGACTTTGTCAGGATGCATTCACACAGGGCATTGACCCCTGTCAAGAAGTGTTTCCTTTATGCATGCGTTTCTGGGGTGCCCACTCTCTAAATTTTCTCTCCCTGCCCTGACTTTTGGAGAGAAGGAACCTGTCTTTAGCTATTGGTGGTGTTTCTTTGATGACCACGCCCCTCCCCTCCCACCAACAAGCCAAACTCTGAGTGGCGCTCCGTGGAAAAAGGCTGTCTTCCAGCTGGGGATGGGTCTTAGTGAGAAAGTTAGTGTGGAAAGTTTCCTCAGGCTGAAGGGCAGGGAGTGTGTGCTCCGTGCATGGGGACGTTCAAACAGGTGGCTCCGCAGACCACGTGTGTTTACCATTTTCAGATCAGTGTGATGGGCCAGAGCCCCCTGGATGCCCAGTGACACTGAAGCTTCCCCAGAGAGCCCTCAGGGGTGGCAGGAGTGGGCAGACTGGGAGCCGACGGTCCCTCGGGGACCTGGGGGAGGCGATGCTCAGCGGGGTGGGCGGGGACAGTGACAGCTCGGAGAGGGAAGAGGGTGGCGGAGGCAGGGCACCGTTCCTCGCTTGCAGGTCCAGTGTGAGGTTGGGCCACTGTCCGGCCAGGAATGATTCAGGCCCACGTCTCTTTTGCTTAAAACAGGAAACCCAATTAAATACCGGCGAGGCTTGCCGGAGAGTTGAAATTGAAGAGTCCAGAGGCAGAGTCCGCCTCAAGCGCAGTGTGTTGAATATAGTCCGTCTGCTGTTTCTTTGAGATTATCTGGGTGGAGGCTCCTCAAGCCCACGAGGTGGGGCAGGAGCTGCTTGTGAGGAGTTATCAGGAGGACGTAGATGTCACGGGTGACAGTTTCGCGTGGAGTAATTCAAGAGACTGGAGGTGGGGATGTCGTTTGGATTCCTGCAGGGACTCAACAAAATGGAGCCACCCCCAGCCTCGCCCAGCGAAGCTTGGCTGGGCACCAGGGTCACCTGCAGGCCTCCCAGAGACCCTGAAACCTGGGCTCAGCCCATACCTACACGATCAGAATCCCGAGGCAGGAGCATCGGTGTTTTTAGGGTGCTTCAGTGATGATGCCAGGGGTTCCCAGGGGCAGGCAAGATGAAGACCATCTGGCCTCACCGTGGTGGCTATTTGAAGCTTTTAATTTAGCATTCTAACAAAAAATTAGAGGCAGGCACTGTGCTTATCTCGTTGTCTCAAGACCAGGACTGGCTTTCCTCCACAGACTTCCCCATTTGGAAGCCTAAGCTTTGTTTCCTTATATCTCAAAACTCACTCACGGTACAGCTAAACAGTAAACATCGAAAGAGCAAACTGTTATAGTAAATACAACAACCGGCTCGTATCCTTATTTATAATCAAGGGTATGTCTGCCAGGCATTTCCCTGCCCGTCCAGCCTTCATAATAATCCCGCAAAATAGCATCCGTGTCACCTCCATATTACAGATGAGACTGGGGCTCAGAGAGGTTCAGTCACTTGCCCAGGGTCACACGGCAGGTGAGCTGGAATTCCAGCCCAGGCTGTGTGAGTCAAGAACACGACTGTTCAGAGATGCTGGGAGACGCTTTGATGCACTGGATGTGTGCACAGGCATGGAGTAAGAAGAGGTACAAACGACGAGATGCCAGTGTTACTTTCAAATTAGCAAACACTTTTTTTTTATTACTCTACCCATTGCTGGGGATGGCACTTCTAGGTTGCTACACGAAAGAATAAACTGCCATAAACTTTTTAGAAATTGATGTGACCGTGTGTAATAAGAACAATAAAGCTGAACCAGGAATTTTACATCTAGGAACCCATCCTAAGGGAATGATCTTAAAAGAGAAAACCAGGGTGAGATCACAGTGCCTCAAAGAGAAAGGGGTGGCAGTCGCGGGGAATGGTTAAGGAGGTACCATGCATCTGTTGTGGGTGTAAAAGAAAGCATCAAAACTTATGCTTGCAAGAAGTTCTTCCTACCAACAGGAAACAGTTGTCTTACATTAGGTGAAGAGGGAAGAATTGAAGTTTTCTGCACAGCATCATCTGAATTGTACCACCTCGCCCCAAAATAACCGTAGGAAAAAATAAGAAAAGAAAATGTTAACCCGTAGGTGATGGGATCGTGTGTGGTTATTTTCTGTTTGGCAGACTTCTCTCTGTTTCTCAGATTTTCTAGAATGACAATATTAATTGTTGACAGGGATTCATTTCATGAACAGCAAATTGTTCCTTAGAAGAAGCCGTCTCACGTAGATGAGCGCTGTCTCAGCCTCCCTGCCCCAGGAGGGACTGTTTGCTTTCAGGGCCGCACTTTTCCTGGGCAGTAATTATTTTCCTGGGGCTACCCCTCCCCAGCTCACGCGGCACTGGAGACTCCCGTGGTTTTTGTGATTGTTGTCTTCATCCTGAAGTGGCCAATCTCGGTTTTGTGTTCATTTCCCTAAATAGGTTTTCCCTTGCAATTAAAGCAGGCAGCAATATCCTTCATTCTTGAAAGGTGATGCTTGAGTTTGCTAATTACTTTTCCTCGTATTAAATACTTGTACTAAAGATGGCCTGGAACTGTATTATAATCTCGGTTTGCATTGAAGTGAGGACGCTGAGGGAGGCCCTGGTGTTTTCCTTAGGGGCCGTTTGGGTACCTTATAAAATGTTTGTCAGACTGCTGCCTGAGAACCCCGACTTGGAAAATGTCATGCGGACCCTAGAGACTGTCCAAATCGTTACTTTCAGCCCAGCTGGAGGTGTAAACAATTGTTACAACCTGGTGATAATCGGTCAGTCTTCTCAGCTTGAAAATTAAGTATTACAGGGAGGAGAGTAAATAAAGTCCAGGTGATTCCTGATGGGTGGTTCTGCACGTCCGCAGTCGGCTCGCGTTCCCTGGGTCTCGGCATCCCCATCAGCAAAATGGGTGGTTGTGTGAGCTCGGTCACCAGAAGCCAACTGCAGTCATCCCTGGGTGTGTCTGCGGGGAGCGGGGGGTGTTGATTCCAGCAAAATCTCTCAGTCCACGGCCAGTCCTCTGTATCTAAGAGTTCTGTATCCATGGTGTGGAACCTGCAGGCATGGAGGGCTGACTGTATATTCATTGAAAAGAATACACGTGGACTCACACAGTTCAAACACACGGTGCTCGGGGGTCCACTCTATGGGCCACCTGAGTTCTAAACGCGCGGGCTGCTGTTAGCTCGTCTTGTTGGCTGGGAGACCGTGAAGGGCCAGCAGTAGTATCCTGTCAGTATTTGTGACTGATCATCTTCTCGTCCTTCGTCGTTAATGATGCCTGACTCAGGAGACGAAGCCAGTGACAGTGGGCTGAGCCAATAATAATGTCACACACAGAAAACAGACACGGCTGCCGGCGGGGGGCGGGGAGCGGGACGAAGTGGGGGCTTGGGGTTAGCAGGCCCAAGCTGTTATATATAGGGTGGGCAGATAGCAAGGTCCTCCTGTACATCGGGGCTTCCCAAGTGGTGCTGTGGCAGAAACCCGCCTGCCAGTGCAGGAGACGTGAGAGACGAGGGCTCGATCCCTGGGTTGGAAAGACCCCCTGGAGGAGGGCACGGCAACCCACTCCAGTCTCTTTGCCTGGAGAATCCTATGGACAGAGGATCCTGGTGGGCTATAGTCCGTGGTGTCGCAAAGAGAGACGACTGAAGTGACTTAGCACAGCACTGTATAGTTAGGGAACTATATGCATATGCTGTGATAAGCCATCCTGGAAAGTATATAAAGAAACACACACATATACATATGTAAATATGTAAAACTGAACTGGGCTTCCCTGGTGCCTCATGGGAAATGAGCCCACCTGCCAATGCAGGAGACTCCGGTTCAATCCCTGGGTCAGGAAGATCCCCAGGAGAAGAAAGCGGCAACCCGCTCCAGTATTCTTGCCTGGACAGGGAGCATGGTGGCTACAGTCCATGGGGTCACAGAAGAGTCGGGCACGACTTAGCGACTAAACACCACCACCAAAATAGCTGGACCACTTTGCTGCCCAGCAGGAATTAACACAACATTGTAAATCAACTATACTTCCATGAAAAATAATGCGGTAACGATGACACGTGGTTGTTATCGCTGTCCTTCCGAGCGTGCAGCCGTTACAGAGCACACCCCCCATAGGCCCAGCACGTACAGCTGGGCACTTCCGGCCAGGAGTGCACTGCCTGCAGCTTCCTGCTGCCTCCTGTGGAAGGGATGCCAGCTAATGCAGGCACCTGCCCCGCCCCACCCCAAGCCCCAAACATCCTTGGCAGGCATGCCTTCCGATTTGGCTTGAATTTCTGCTCCCCGGGCACTCACTGCCTTGCTCAATCCTGTTTTGGCACAAGTGTGCCTTTCAGGTAATCTTGGAATTTCTGCTCCTGATTCCCATTTTACCCGCTGGTGACAAATCCCAGGGCTGAGGCCAGAGCCCTTTGTGATTGCCCCAGTGCCAATATCCTTGTCAGCCATGCCACGTGGCTCACATTTCTCTATCCTGCCTTCCAGGATATTGTGAGAGGCTCCGTCACATGTCCTGCTGGTGGCCTGTGTGGCCAGTCCAGGAACTCTACCGCTCCCCTACCCCGCAAAATTCTCAATATCTTATTTAAGTCATTTAAAATGGGTATTTAATTCAGTAAGTTGAAGAGCAAATCCCAGTTAATGTTAGCAGGAAGCTAGGGCTACTGGTGAATTCTCAACCTTGAATCACATCAGTACTTTAATGGTCAAATTATGTCCATTTCATGTTAAAGACAAGCAGGGCCCATGGTTGTCCTGGGTCCCTCAGAACACGGAGTGTTTCTGTTCTGAAGCCCTGCAGCTTCTTGCTGTGCTAGCTTTGGAAGAGCCCTGGGACCCCTGGCTAGCTTCCCACTCCAGCGCCCCAGCACCTGGGCTGCCAGCTCCTGAGCCGCTGCAGGGGAGGAGGCGGTGGCCATCTTGACCTGCCTCTCCATCCTCTTGCCTGGCCTTTGCTGAGGCCTGAGCCTCCAGCCATCTTCTTGGTGATGGTTGAGAGACATCCCTTTAGTAGCAAATAAAAGTGAGCACAGAGGAGTTCAGCTGATTCTGTTGTTTGCCTTCAGAAGATACCAGTGCCCAGGGCAAACTGCTGTCATCCCAACCTTTGCCCTCCAAGGCTCCTACCACTGGGATCTTTGCTGTCTAAGGCCGTAGCACTGGGGTCTTTGCTGTTAAGGCTCATTGCACTGAAGTGTTTGCTCTGAAGTTTTAAAGAGGCCACTGCTCTAAGGGAAGTGCCTGGGAAGCTGGACCCTTTTCCTGCACGTAGACATAAGCCTCTCCTGTACCTAGAAAATAGTTCACTTTGTCCTCCATATTGGCTGAGAACAGGTGGTCCAGGCTGAAGAGCAGCCCAGAATCCTGCTGAGAAGGTGGATGCAGGCGGTTTAGCTATTGCAGATCTGAAGTCTTGGCTCGTTCATTTTGGGGTTCTAATTTGAAGCATCAGTGATTTCAATTTCAGGCTAAAAAAAGACTCAGAATCACTTCAGGGGACCACGGCTGCTGTGCTCCAGGCTCCGTGGGACTGGCAGATGGCAGTGCACTGGGTTGGATAGAGACAGAAAGGAGCCACGGTCAAGGGCACAGGCTGTGCAGTGTGATCTGGGTTTGAATCGAGGCTCTGTGTGAACTTGGGCACATCCCTTCATCTCTTGGCCTCAGTTTCATAAAAACGTGTGTGAAGCATGCCGCTTCTGGCAGAGTGAGCTCTCAACAACTGGTGGCAGTTGTACAAATCATTTTTGCAACTTCATTCATTCATTTCTGCAGCATGCATTGGGTGCCCATCGGGTGCTGGGCTGGCATGTGCTGGGTGCCCATCGGGCGCTGGGCTGGCATGTGCTGCCGGAAGAAAAGACATGAATCAGACACGGTTCCTCGAGAAGCTCAGTCTGGAAGGAGGGCAAAAGGAGGATATGGTGAAGGCCCTGATTTATATCAGGAAGAGGTCTTCATGAAAGAAGTGGTGATGGCTCAACACTTGGTCGAATAAATGGAGTACCTGAGGGCAGAACAGAAGAGGGGAGGGGGTTCCAGGGAAACATCAGGAGGTGAGAAATATTTCGGGCGGATTTAAGGGGTGATCAGATACTGCAGAGCTGAAGGTGGCCGGGGCTTTCTTGTCCAGAGAAGGTCTGCAGGGTCAGTTTGAGTAGGTGTGACTGTAAAAGAGACCAACAGAAGGAACAGTGGCGTGGCCAGACCTGTCCAAGGTGCTGGAGCTCTCAGGGCTTGGACCTGTCCAGGGTGCTGAAATCTACCCACGGGGAGTGGTGGGAGGGTGGATCTCTCCAGGGTGCTGAACCAGGGAACTGAGAGGATGGAGCCTCCCGTCAGGAAGAGCCTGGTGAAAGGGCTCAGCACTTGGCCTCCCTCATTCTCTTCTCCTCTCGCCTCTGTGTCCTGTGTCCTTGGCCTTCCTGGACACAGCAGCTTATGATTCAGTTAGTGTGCTTGTCTGCTGGGTGGAGACATCGCTTCTGTGAGGAGGGGTGAAGGGATCAATGTGATTAAGCATCTGTGCTGTTTTGTGCTCAGAGGCAGCCTTCCCTTTACCACTGCCAGTTTGTCAGGGAGGCCTTCCAGGCTCCCTCTGGTTGCCCCCGACTCTAAAGCTTACTCTGTGTGCCTCCTTCACTGTCAGAATCTTCTCATGTGTTGGGCGGTTGACTGCTGTCGGTCTTCCTCCTAAGAATACCTGCTCCCTCTGGGCTGGGCAGTCTGCTGACCTGGTCTCTACTGTGTGCCTAGTGCCTGGCATAGTATCTGATGTATAAAAGAGACCCCAAACCACATGCTCAGGGATGGACACTCCAGGGAAGTAGGTGTTTTATGCCCATTTTGCAGATAATGAAACGGAGATTAGTTAGCCTGCCAGAGCCCCACAGGGAGATTCTGAATCTCAGCTGACTCCAGGCTTGAGTCTGGATGATGTTCTGGGTCACTGAAATGTAGTCTTATAATGATCTTTCTCAACCCATGAAGGATGCAGTACGTCCATCCTCAGTGTAGACAGGGATGAGGTTTGTAGAAAACATAGTGAGCTGAGATCGCCGCATCTGAAGCTTCTGGCTCAGGCTTCTCTGATGGGCCTCTTGATTTGCCTGCAAGGAGCCCTCCTGGGTCTTTTCCACCTGCCCTCCCTCCCTCCCTCCCTCCTACCCACCTCCCAGTGAGCTCTGCAGGCTCTCGTTAGCGTTGATTTGTCTCATTCTGCAGTGCCCTTTTGTGGGGAGTCTCATGATACAAGTGGTTAGGTTGGCAAATGAACTGAAGGAAGGCCTGTGCTAAATACCTTGTAGGGTCTTTTAATTGACGGAGTTTGTCAGTCTTGGGAATGAGAGGGGGTGTGTGCCAACAGTAAGTAGAACTGAAATGAGGAGGGGCGGGGAAGGGGATATGGAAGGCCGCAGTTACTGTCTGATGCTGCAAAATCCTGAGCATGGTCTCCTTGCTTCAGTGCCGTGAGACCAACCCCCCACCGGCCAGTATTCCGCTTCGGTCTTTCCCGGGAACTTCCATTTCATACAGTGAAGTTTCCAGGGTGCATCCTCTGTGCTCAGCCCTCTGTGGGCAAGGCTGGGGGTCTTGGAAATTTGCTTCAGTGCCGTGAGACCAACCCCCCACCGGCCAGTATTCCGCTTCGGTCTTTCCCGGGAACTTCCATTTCATACAGTGAAGTTTCCAGGGTGCATCCTCTGTGCTCAGCCCTCTGTGGGCAAGGCTGGGGGTCTTGGAAATGAAAGGAGGCCATCTCTGCCTCGAGGGGCAAAGTGTGTGGGGGGGAGGGAGGGGGCAGAGAGGCCTGTAAACCTGGCTAGGGTGTAGAGGAAGGAACAGATTATTCGGATGAGTGGGGAAAGTGGCGGATCAGCCTTGATCCTGGCCCTCTCTGCCTGGTCTTCCAGATGTGCTTCATACCCCCTGCCACCCATGGCACCGGCCCTTGCCCCTGCCTCTTTCTCTCACCACCACTCCACGCTCTCTCTGGACATCTCCTCTCTCCCACCTCCTTCTCCTCCACCAGGGTAACTCCAGCACACTCTCAGCTCTCTGCCCAATGGCCCCTCCTCAGGGAAGCCTCCCCAGCATTTCCAGGACATCCACCCTGCCTGGCCGGTCACCAACCCTGCCCGAAAGCTCCATGAGATAAACGACCATCATGGACTGGATAAATGCTTGGAGGCAGGAATGTGTGAGAAATATCAGTAGGCCCAGGAAGGGTGAGAAAGATGACTCCTGAAGAGCAGGGAAGGCCTTGAAGGCCAAGCTGAGTAGTGAGACTTCACTCTGTCATGGAAGCAAGTTACCTCAGGCTTTTTAGCAGGGATGGCTGTGGCCTGTAAGTCCCCGGGCTGGGGCCTTGTGAAGGAAGGAGGTGAAGGCAGAGAGACCAGACTGGCTGCTGCCCTTGAGAAACAGGTTAGAGCAGGGATTGAAAGCACAATTCCAAGAGTCAGCCCACCTGGGTCCGAATCCAGCTCCTCTGTGTGTGTGCTGTGTGGCCTTGGGCAAGTCTCACAACCCCTCTGTGCCTCAATGTCCTCATCTGCAAAAAAGACTCCTAGTCTGCACACGGGGAATCATTGCTAATATTTTTGCTGTTGTTGTTAGCCTGAGGGAGTGTTACAGAGCCTTCTTGGCCAGGCCAAGCACTACCCCCCCCCCCCAAGCAGCGTCTCACTACCTGGGGACCTCTCCACCATGGCACGCACCATGGTGAAGTCAGGTGTGAGCTCCGGGACCAGTGCCCAGCATGGGTCCTGGAGAGCTGAGGCTGGGGGTGGGAGAAAGAGGGCAGGAGGGCAATGCTCCGCCCTCGAGCTGGCCAGAAACCGACTCCTGTCCTGGTCACTCCTAGCTGCAGGCTGCTAAGAGCCAGGCTGGTGCGTGGTGGCATGGTTCCTGGTACAGCAACCCAAGTTTCTAGATTTCTCCCCAACAAGAACACTGAACTGGACACCCTCCCCGGCCCCTTCCTGTGTCAGCTGCCGTTGCTGAGCGCTGAGTTCTCTTGTGTACCGACCTGTCTAGGCCTCATCAGAAACTTGAGAGGTGGGTTCTCACACTGTCCCCGCTTCTCAAAGCCGGAAACCGAGGCCCAGAAAGTCACTAAGCGGGCTCGGAGTCCCGGGGCTGCTGCAGGTAAGGGACCCCCGCGCCACGCCGTGTCACGGTCCCGCCTCTCAGAGGCTCCTGCCGTCCCCCCGCGCCACGCCGTGTCACGGTCCCACCTCTCAGAGGCTCCTGCCGTCCCCCCGCACCACGCCGTGTCACGGTCCTGCCTCTCAGAGGCTCCTGCCATCCCCCAGGGAGAGTCAGGCGATTCTGCCGAAAGACACAGTTACTGCAACAAGGTTTATCGTCTCGGATTTTTATTTCTTCATATGCATCTGTTAGAGATACATTTTGTTACATGTGTGCTGCATGTACCTTCTTCCTTGTGTATATCATTTTTTATTGTGGCGAAATACACACATCAATTTGCTGACAAAGGTCTGTGTAATCAAAGCTATGGTTTTTCCAGTAGTCACGTGTGGATGTGAGCGCTGGACCATAAAGAAGGCTGAGTGCCAAGAATGGATGCTTTCGAATTGTGGCTGGAGAAGCCTCTTGAGAGTCCTTTGGACAGCAAGGAGATCAGAGCAGTCGATCTTAAAGGAAATCAGTCCTGAATATTCACTGGAAGAACTGACTCTGAAGCTGAAGAGTCAGCTTTAGCCACCTGATTCAAAGAGCTGACTTATTGGAAAAGACCCTGATGCTGGGAAAGATTGAGGGGAAGAGGAGTGGGCGGCAGGGGATGAGATAGTTGGATGGCGTCACCAACTCGATGGACATGAGTCTGAGCAATCTCTGGGGGATGATGAAGGACAGAATAGCCTGGAGTGCTGCAGTTCATGGGGCTGCAAAGAGGAGGACACAACTTAGCATCTGAACAACAATAATTTTAGACATACAATCCAGGGGCGCTTTGGTGCATTCACAGCACTGTGCAGCCCTAGCCTCTGTCTAGTTCCAGACCCGTTGTGTCACCCCAAAGAGACAACCGCATACCTCCTTAGCACATACTCCCTCCCCCCACTCCCCTCAGCCTCAGGCTACTGCTCGCGTGCCTTCTGTCTCTATGGATTGGCCTCTTCTGGACTTTTCGTGTATGTGGAATCCTACGGCCCCTGGCCTTTTCACATAGCTTAGTGTTTCTAAGGTTGCAGCCTGTCTTTTCCTTCCATGGCCAAATAGTATCCCAGTGATGGAGGAACCAGGCTTTGTTCGTCCATTCATCAGTTGATGGATATTTGGGTTGTTTTCACCTTTGGACTACTTGTGAATAACAGTGCTGTGAACAAAAGTGTACAGGTGTTTGTCCGAGTCCCTATTTTCAGATTTGAGGTGTATGAATCTGAGAGTGGGCTTGCTGGGTCAGAGAGTTACTGTTTATCTGAACTGCTGACCAAACCTTGGGTTGAATCAGTAGGTATTCAGTGAGCACTTAGTAAAACCATCTTGATGCTGGGCCTGGAGGAAGAAGCCAGGAGCAGGAGGAGGAGAGATAGCCCCGGGCCACGGAGACAGAGCTCAAACCCCCTGGCAGCGTCACTGCTGGAGAGCTTATGTGTCCTCAGTCACTCAGCCGTGTCCAACTCTTTTAACCTCATAGACTGTAGCAGCCCACCAGGCTCCTCTGTCCATGGAACTTTCCAGGCAAGAATACTAGAGTGGGTTGCCGTTTCCTCCTCCAGGGGATCTTCCTGACCCAGGGACCGAGCCTCCTGTATCAGCAGGTGGATTCTTTACCTCTTGAGACAACAGAGAAGCCCATTTTGGAACCAGTGCGCTAAGCACAGCCACCTGTAGGACCAGGGGCATTCAGCTCCTAAAGATGTGGGCTAAGAGCTGTAACCAGCCTGAATTTCTGGAAAGTGAGCTTGGACTTAGGTTGCACGTGCTGACCGCAAGTAACACGCGACAGTGGCGGCACTGACAGCGGGAAAGGCTCGAGCTTCTCGAGTGCTTCCCGCGCGCAGCAGGCTTGGCTTTCCGCATTTCACACGCATGAGCCACCCTGAGCGCTCAGTTGAGTTTGGATATTCCAATCAGCAGCTTTTTCTGCACAGAGAGCCTGGGGCACAGAGGGAGACTCACTTGCCCACAGATACACAGTGGGTGAGTGGCAGGGCCGGGCTGCTTCCGAGCCCACGCTCTGAACGCCTCCACCATACAGCCTGGAGTAAGGAATGGAGTAAAGGGGCTCGCCGGGGAGGAACCGTGGTGGGCTGGAGGGTCGGGGAAGGCTTCCTGGGGTGGGAAAGAGCAACAGAACCTACTTCCCAGGAGGACGTGCAGCCACACAGAGCGTCTTGGCCAGCGTCCCGAACACGACGAGCCGAGGGCCGGAGCCTCGAGAGGTGGGGGCTTGGGGGCTGGCGGGACAGGGACCTCTCCCAGGGCTGAAGGGCACCCAGGCTAGTCATGCCTCACAGGGCTGCGCCTGCCCCGGGCGGATCTCCGTAAAGGAGGCGTGTGAGCCTGTTGCCGCTGGACTTATAGAGGCTGAGACTGGAGCTGGTAGAAGTAAGAAGGACCGGGGTCCGAGGGACCAGATGACCGCTGGCCCGGGTGGCGAGGAGGACGATGCGGACGGGATGTGAGGGTCGCAGACACTGGATTCTGGGTGGCTGACCATCTTGTGGGTCGTGGGTGGGCCACCTGCCAAGAGGACCAGAGGTGGGAGGAATGGGCAAGCCTAGGAAAGGGACACCTTTCCTGGATGGTCGAGGCATGGGTCACGTGTCTGAGGCGGGCATTGGGAACAGTGGGGACAAGAGTAGGGAGGGCCAGCGCAGCCTTGAGTGATGGACATTCACCCAAACACGGGGTTCCTGGCCGGTTGGTCAGCATGAGTGTCTGCTGCTGCTGCTGCTGCTGCTGGTCAGCTGTATGCAGAGGGTTCATTTCACACTCCTCCCAGCACCAGGAGGTCAGTTCTCTTGCTGGTCCCATTTTGTAGATGAGAACGTCGAGGCTCGAAAAGACCACGTGATATGCCCAGACTCACAGCTCTCACGGTGGGTCTAGGCTTGAACTCGGAACTTGGGGTCAAGGGCTGCAGTGCCCCTTGTCACATTTCCAGGTGGGTCCTACTGCCCAGCCTGGAGGTCCAGCTGGAGGTGACGAAATAGTTCAGATCTTGAGGGGAGGCACTGGCTAAGCAGATTGAGTCCGTGGAAGGCAAAGGTCATCACTGATTAGAAGATCCTGGGGGTCTTCCTGGGGGAAGTGAGGGGCACTAACTTTAGGCATTAAAGGAAGTTGGTTAAGGATGGAAACAAAGCAGAAGTGCTGCGTGTCCGCCATCCTCTCCAACTGTGTTATTCCAGAACTTTCCCCACAACTGACAGAGCTCAATCCAAACTGGTTCAGCATGCAAGGGGAACTTACTGGTTTGAGTAACTGAAAATCCCAAAGAAGGTGGGCTTCAGGCCCAGCTGGACCTAGGTGCCCAGTGAGGTCCCCGGGATCTCACTCCCTCGCTCAGTCTTCCTCCTGGGGAAGGCTTCATTCTCGGGTGGGTTCTCTCCACCAGGGTAGTAGGCTCAGTCTCCAGCAGCTGGAGGTTCTCATCCTGTCCACTGAAGAACCCCAGCAGAAAGAGTATCTCACTGGCCTGCCTTAGGCCACATGTCCATCCCTGAGCCAAGGATTGGCTAAGCTGATGGAAAATGCTGCTTGCCCAGGTTGGATCACATGCCCTCCCCAGACGCCTTGGGTGAGGTCAGCCACCTTGGCCACAAGAGGCAGGCATGGCAGGGCAGGCTCCCAAAGGAAGGTGGAGTTTCGGGTGTGGGAAGGAAGAAGGTGAATCACTGGGTAGGCAGATTCAGCGGAATTTGAAAATCATTTTAGGCATGGACCAGACCACGTGGGATCAAGCCTCTCTGGGTTACGTATCTACAAACTTATTTCGAGCAGTCGTTGTGTAGGGCCAAGCCTAGCTGCTGACGCTTCAGTACTCTGGCCGCCTGGTGCAAAGAGCGGACTCATTGGAAAAGACCTTGAATGGTGGGAAAGATTGAGGGCAAGAGGATGAAGGGAAGGCAGAAGGTGAGATGGTGAGATAGCATCACTGACTCAATGGACATGAATCCGAGCAAGCTCCAGGAGGTAGTGGAGGAGAGAGAAGCCTGGCTTGCTGCGTCCATGGATCATAAAGAGCTAGACAGGCAGCTTAGCAACTGGTCGACAGCAACAAGCCTGGAGGCTGGAGAAGACAGATGAATCGGGCCTGGTCTTTCTTCCCAGAGAGCCTGGAGTTAGACTCTCCCCAAGCCTCGTGCCCGAGCAGAGGGCGTCCGTCACAGACTGTTTCCTCCACCAATATCTTCAGGGGCGGGGGAGGGAAGAAGTGAAAACACGATCAGGAGGAATCAGGGGAGGGCAGAGCTCCGGCTGTGCCAGGCAGAGATGAGAGGGCAGCCCTTGGGGACTGTGCGTGTTGGGAGAGAGACGCTGGGGCCATACTCGCCATTCAGTGTGGCGGTGGGCGTTGAGCACGTGTGCTTGGCAGCTGGCAAATGCAGTTAGCGAGTGTTCCGGTCAGCTTGCGTGCGTGGTGGCTTCAGTCACGTCGGCTCTTTGCGAGGCGATGCACTGCAGCCCGCCAGGCTCCTCTGTGCCTGGAATTCTCCAGGCAGGAGTGCTGGAGCAGGTTGCCATGCCCTCCTCCAGGGGCCCTTCCCCACATCTGTGGCTGCTGCACCGCAGGCGGATTCTCGACTGCTGAGCCACCACAGAAGCCTTCCGATCAGCTCGGCTGTTGTGAAAATTACATCAACAGGGCAGCTTACACAATTACACCTGCTTTTTGCGTTTCTCATTTATTTCTGGAGGTTGGGGAGGCCAAGATCAAGGTGTCAGCCCAGGGGACTTCC
This sequence comes from Cephalophus harveyi, assembly GCA_006410635.1. Classification (NCBI taxonomy): domain Eukaryota; kingdom Metazoa; phylum Chordata; class Mammalia; order Artiodactyla; family Bovidae; genus Cephalophus; species Cephalophus harveyi. The sequence goes on along the minus strand of SJYT01013303.1, from coordinate 199,625 downwards.
TGGGGGTGCAGAGGTTAAGACTCCATGCTCCCGAAATGTGTGTTGGGCCGGGCAGTGGGGGTGGAGGGGAGGGGGGAGGCCCCGCGGCCCCATCCCTGGTCGGGGAGCTAAGATGCTACACGCTGAGCTGCACGGCCAGCAATAGCCAAAAGGTGCCAGCCGTTTTCGCTCCTGGTAAGGCCTCCCTTTCTGGCTCCTGGGTGGCTGCCTCCTTCCTTTGCCCTCACACGTTGGAGAAGGAACGAGATCTCTCTGGCACCTCTTCTCTGAAAGTGAAAATGTTACTCCGTCACGTCCGACTGTTTGTGGCCGCGTGGGCTGTAGCCCCCCAGGCTCCTCTGTCCGTGGGCTTCTCCAGGCAAGAATGCCGGGGTGGGTTGCCATGCCCCTCTCCAGGGCATCTTTCAGACCCAGGGATCGAACCCAGGCCTCCCACACTGCAGGTGGATTCTTCACCGTCTTGAGCCCCCAGGGAAGCCTGGTGAAAACTAATCCTGTTATGGGAGGCCCCACCCTCACCTCACCCGAATCATCTCCTAGATGCCCCACCTCCAGATACCATCACGTCGAAGTTAGGGCTTCCACTAAGGATGCTGCGATAACACACATTCCATCCATGAGTGCATACCTGGGGAATGAGCCCCTGGCACCTTGGAGCAGGGTGAGGCCCCATCTGATGGACAGTCTGTCGAGCCTGAGACTCAGTCAGTTACGCCGATGGCCTCGTTCAGAGAGGGGCAGCCTCCAGGGAGACCAGAAACACAACCATCGCGGCCACGGGCCTCCAGCCCACGAGCCCTGGGGCTCACGTGGGGCTGGACGCTCTCCCCTTTGCTGAGCACTTGCTCTGACTTGTGGAGCGGGGTGACAGAGATGCCCTTTGCACCGCAGGCCCTGGGGGCTTGGTCAGCGTGAGGACCTTTAAAGGGAGGGGCAGGGCAGGACTCGAACCCACGTCCAGCTCCTGCATGCTATCTGGCCTTCTCCTGAGGACGTGACCCTGAGCACTGGCGGGAGCCAGGTCGCCTGGCGCAAGGCCCCAGCCTCTCGGGTGCAGGCCGCCTCTCCCTGGGGGGCCCGGAGAGGGGGCGTGTCGGTCACTGAGCGCAAGGTGGCTTCGCCCCGGGGCTGAGGGGGCACAGGCGTCATGACCTTGCCGTTGGGCCGCAGCCCAGCCCTGTAGCGCCGAGGGGGCCGGTGGCAATTGGTTCCCATTCTCGTGTCTGGCCCGGCCTGGTCTGTTCCAGGAAGAAATTTTGTTTGTTGTCTGTTAATTTTCCAGGAGTCTTTTTTAATCAGCCTTCTGGATGGAATGGCCCGATTTGGTTTGATTTGGCTTTTTTGTTTTCTGAGAACAGGCTGTGTGCCCAGCCGTACCCCTGGCCGGCCCTGTGCCAACCTGGAGGGCCCCCGTCCCTCTCTCACCAAGACTTTCTGGTGAACCTCTTGCTTGTCCGTCGCCTCTGCCCGGCGGGGTCCCCTTCAACGGCCAGTGACCTTCAGTTGTTTATTGAGATACAGGTGCAGGTCTTGGCACAAGGCACAAGCTGTTATCTGGGAGATAAAGGCCTGATGGAAGGAATTAATTGAATGATCACAGCAAAGCGGGGCTCGGCGACCAGGAGGCCCGGCCAGCAGGTCTGGCACACATTCTGATGCCGTGATCTCTGTGGCTTCGCTCAGATTAAGCCTGTCTCTGGAAGGATCCCCTGGAGAAGGGAACGGCAACCCACTCCAGTATTCTTGCCTGGAGAATCCCCATGGACAGAGGAGCCTGGGGGGCTACAGCCCATGGGGTTGCAAAGAGTCGGACACGACTGAGTGACTAACAGTTTGGCTTCACTAACAGTTTCACTCGCGTGTGGAAGGTGTGCCTTCAAAGATCCCCCTCCTCTTTACTTCCAGCAGGAGGGAGCAGGTGCTGACCTGCACGGGGGCTGCATGCTCTGCCCTGGGACGCGGGCCCTTCTTTGTTCATGCCATTCTTCCCCGCCCCCACCCTGAGGTGTCCAGGCTAGGAGGCTTCCAGAAACGGACAGGGACCAAGAATTGCAAAGTTGGGGTAAAAGAAAAGGAAGGCTGTGTGAGCCCATTCCTAGCAGGTCCCTAGAGCTGTCCAACTGGTAAAGGAAGTGGCTGGCGGGGAGGGCGTGGACAGGGCCTGTTTGGGACCTGACGCTCTGGAGATGGACCCGCGTGATGGCTGCACAGCCATGCAAATGCCACCGAGCTCTGCGCTCAGAAGCGGTTAAGATGGTGAAGTCTGTGTTCTGCGTGCTTTACAAGTATTTTTTTTTAATTGTTTATCCTTCTGAAAAAAGGAAAGCAGTATTGTGGCTTTTAAAAAATACTCTTTGAACAATAAGTCTCTACTGTTTAGGCCACAGGCGTGCCATAGCTGTTTCTTTTGCTCTGAACCTGATGCCGCCCCACCCGCTGCGAGTGGTCCGGGGTCACACGGGGCATGGAAGGTGCTCTGTGCCAGAGCCTGTCCCCCGGGGGGCACCTGCCTCTCAAGTGAACAAGCACGTCCCCTCCCTGCAGCTTCTCTGAAATGGTGGAAAGATGGGGAAGACCGCCGACCCTGAGGGCCCCTCCCCGTCCCCAGACCCCATCTCGGAGGCCCCCAGAGGCCTCCTGGCTTGCAGCACTCCTCCCTCCCCCCACCCCCAGTCCTTTGATCAGCTTCCTGTGTATTCAGGGCACTCAGCAGCACAGGGCATAGTTTGCATGCATGTTTAATTGTAGGTCAGTCTCAAACCGTCAATCCTAAAGGAAATCAACCCTGAATATTCCCTGGAAGGACTGATGCTGAAGCTGAAGCTCCAATACTTTAGCCACCTGATGCGAAGAGCCAACTCATTGAAATGGACCCTGATGCTGGGAGAGATTGAGGGCAGGAGGAGAAGGGGACAGCAGAGGATGAGATGGCTGGACGGCATCACTGACTCGATGGACATGGGTTTAAGCGAACTCTGGGTGATAGTGGAGGACGGAGAGCCTGGCGTGCTGCGCTCCATGCGGTCGCAAAGAGTCGGACATGACTTAGCGACTGAACAACAAAGGCGGTCTCCCTGATCCCCCGTGGGACCCTAAACTCTACGCGGACAAAGCCTTTGTCTTTCTTACTCACCTGGCATGTAGGAGGTGCTCAATACATCCTTGCCAGATGCAAGAGAACTGTGCAAAAGTTCAAAAGAAAAGGAGCAGTACAGTACGTCCCCTACATACACACGGACCTTCAGGCTGTGAGCCTTCAAAGGCGGGAGCGTGCGTTCCATCCGCGCCGGGTGTGCGTGAGATCGCCGCCAGCCCGCCACCTCCTGTCGCTGACGGTCCTTCAGCTCTGCCATCTCCCACCTCCTCTCCCTCCCCCAGCCAGTAGGTCTTGCCTCTTCGCTCGATGCCAGCCCCTGTGTGCCAGCTGTTGTACCGCTGTGCTCCGCGAGGTGCTCTACTGAAAGACTGAAAAGGTTTTGTTACGTTTGTCTGTTGTGTATCATTTGTATAAAAAGTATTAAGAACCTGCTGCTGCGTCGCTGCAGTCGTGTCCGACTCTGTGCGCCCCCATAGACAGCAGCCCACCAGGCTCCCCCATCCCGGGGATTCTCCAAGCAAGAGTACCGGAGTGGGGTGCCATTGCCTTCTCCAATGCATGAAAGTGAAAAGTGAAAGTGAAGTCACTCAGTCGTGTCCGACTCTTAGTGACCCCATGGACTGCAGCCCACCAGGCTCCTCCATCCATGGGATTTTCCAGGCAAGAGCACTGGAGTGTGGTGCCATCGCCTTCTCCGATTAAGAACTTACTACAATACATTTCTAGACAGCCGATTATTTTAGTTGGGTGCCTAGGCTGGATTGTCCCCAGAGGCCTCCTGGCTTGCAGCACTCCTCCCTCCCCCCACCCCCAGTCCTTTGATCAGCTTCCTGTGTATTCAGGGCACTCAGCAGCACAGGGCATAGTTTGCATGCATGTTTAATTGTAGGTCAGTCTCAAACCGTCAATCCTAAAGGAAATCAACCCTGAATATTCCCTGGAAGGACTGATGCTGAAGCTGAAGCTCCAATACTTTAGCCACCTGATGCGAAGAGCCAACTCATTGAAATGGACCCTGATGCTGGGAGAGATTGAGGGCAGGAGGAGAAGGGGACAGCAGAGGATGAGATGGCTGGACGGCATCACTGACTCGATGGACATGGGTTTAAGCGAACTCTGGGTGATAGTGGAGGACGGAGAGCCTGGCGTGCTGCGCTCCATGCGGTCGCAAAGAGTCGGACATGACTTAGCGACTGAACAACAAAGGCGGTCTCCCTGATCCCCCGTGGGACCCTAAACTCTACGCGGACAAAGCCTTTGTCTTTCTTACTCACCTGGCATGTAGGAGGTGCTCAATACATCCTTGCCAGATGCAAGAGAACTGTGCAAAAGTTCAAAAGAAAAGGAGCAGTACAGTACGTCCCCTACATACACACGGACCTTCAGGCTGTGAGCCTTCAAAGGCGGGAGCGTGCGTTCCATCCGCGCCGGGTGTGCGTGAGATCGCCGCCAGCCCGCCACCTCCTGTCGCTGACGGTCCTTCAGCTCTGCCATCTCCCACCTCCTCTCCCTCCCCCAGCCAGTAGGTCTTGCCTCTTCGCTCGATGCCAGCCCCTGTGTGCCAGCTGTTGTACCGCTGTGCTCCGCGAGGTGCTCTACTGAAAGACTGAAAAGGTTTTGTTACGTTTGTCTGTTGTGTATCATTTGTATAAAAAGTATTAAGAACCTGCTGCTGCGTCGCTGCAGTCGTGTCCGACTCTGTGCGCCCCCATAGACAGCAGCCCACCAGGCTCCCCCATCCCGGGGATTCTCCAAGCAAGAGTACCGGAGTGGGGTGCCATTGCCTTCTCCAATGCATGAAAGTGAAAAGTGAAAGTGAAGTCACTCAGTCGTGTCCGACTCTTAGTGACCCCATGGACTGCAGCCCACCAGGCTCCTCCATCCATGGGATTTTCCAGGCAAGAGCACTGGAGTGTGGTGCCATCGCCTTCTCCGATTAAGAACTTACTACAATACATTTCTAGACAGCCGATTATTTTAGTTGGGTGCCTAGGCTGGATTGGACTTGAGAACAAATTGGACTTACAAATGCACTCTCGAAACAGGACTTGTTCGTATGTTGGGAACTTACTGTACATACATGCAGGCACAAGACATTCCCCAAACCTGCGTGAAAGACACAGGTTTTTAGGACCATCACTGTGGTGTGGAAATGTTCATGCTTTCTTTAAAGTATGCAAAAATATGCTATTTATTCCCCATGCTCTGAATTTTCCTCGGGAACATCAACGTGTTTAAAAAGTTCCATGATCTAGAAATTGCTTGCTAAAATTGTGGGAAGGTGGGTTAGAAAGGACTAGGAGGAAAGAGGAAGGGACATGAGGAATCTGTTGGTGGTTTTGGGTGTCTCTGTTATTTTGACGTGTGGCCTCATCAGATATACCGCAGTTTTCTTTTTTAATCCATTCACCTGTTAGTGGATCTTCCCTGGTGGCTCAGACGGTAAAGCGTCTGCCTACAGTGCTGGAGACCTGGGTTCGATCCCTGGGATAGGAAGATGCCCTGGAGAAGGAAATGGCAAACCACTCCAGAGCTCGTGCCTGGAAAGCCCCATGGGCAGAGGAGTTGGCGGGCTACAGTCCATGAGGTCGCAATGAGTCGGACATGACTGAGCGACTCCACTTCCCTTTCTGCTAGTGGATGTTTGGGTCGTTTCCAGGTTTGGGCTGTTACAGATAAAGCTACTGCGAAGATATATGTGTAAGTTAAAAAAAAAAAAAGTTCCGTAATAACCAGGTTACCCGGGAGGAAGGGACGGGCGGGTCTGGGGCTGAGTCAGAGGCAGCCCTTGGGGAGAGGAAGTTTCTCTAAAACTTCCTTGTTGCCTGACTAAAGCGGAACAGTCCGGCCGGATTCCGGCTGCAGAGGGTTGCTGCTGCGTCTCGCGGTCTCTTGAAGGCCCTGGAATCCTGGGCTGCCTTCAGGGGTGCGACTCCTCTGCTGACTGGAAATCCCCAGGAGACGGCTGCAGGCTCGGGTCACCTGCTGTTCCCCAGAAGGTGGGGGGTGCGGGCAGCGGCGGCCGGCCTCCCCGCCTGGCTGGTGGGTGCCCATGGGACGCTCCTCAGCTTCCCGAGAGGTACGGTCAGGAGGCCTTGGCCACGGCCCGCAGGAATCAGCGGAACCTGACTCCGTTGACAAAAGCGGTTCCCCCGGGATGTCCCAGGGGGCCGCTGCTCGCTCGGGGTTGGTGCTAAGCACTGCCATTAGGGTGCTATCTGCTCTTGGTCATTTCCCCCCAGCGCTGCCATTAGGGATTTAAGTTTGAATCAGGCAGGAAATCACAGTTTTAAGGCCCGTGGCGTATTCAGCCGCAGACAGGTACCTGAAGGCAGCCTGAGTGCCTAGCGCTCGTCAGGATGGTTTGTGATCAGGGGATCAGGGCCCGACGCAGGAAGGGTGGAGACGGCTTCTTCTGGTTTCCTCTTAGAGACCCTGATGGCAAAGCCTGTGAATCTGCCCACAGCAAAATACCCACGAAATAGCCTCCCCGAGAGACACAGCAGCCCCGATCTCTGTCCTCTGACCTTCCCCACCCTGACGTCCTGTCCCATCGGATCCTCTCCTCCAGCCTGAGAACTCCCGAGAAAGAGCGTGAACTTGGTCACCAGCACAGCCAGCCCCGATGACAGCCCCAGTGCTGGGCCCTCCCCTGGGGGGCTGCCTTCACGGGACTCCCCCACAGCTGGAGTCATACCAGGCGCTGTAGCAAACAGTCCCCAGGATGAATAAGGCTGGGTTTTTTTTGGCTGTGCTGGGTCTTCATTGCTTTGAGTGGGCTTTCTCTAGCTGCAGCAAGTGGAGGCCGCTCTTACTGCAGAGCACAGACTCTAGGCCCGCAGGCTCAGTAGCTGCCGCTCCCGGGCTAGAGTGCAGTCCAGTGCTTGGGTTCCGGTGCCCGGGCTTAGATGGGCATGTGGAATCTTCCTGGACCGAGGATCAAACTCGCGTCCCTTGAATTGGGAGGAGGATTCCTGTCCACTGCGCCGACAGAGAAGTCCACGGTTGTGATTTGAACGACGGAGGTTTATTTCTTGCTCCTTTCAAGTCCCTGAAGGATGCTTCCAAAGGGCAGCCAGCCTGCATCCATGCTGTCGTCAGAGACCCAGGGTCTCCCCTTCTCCTGGCTCTTCCATTCCTGACACGAGGTCACCCTGGTCTCCAGGCTCCGCTGTGTCTGGCTGGCCAGTTACTTCCACCCGCGCACCGTTAGCTGGAATCAGAGTCCTGAGCGGGAGGGAGCCCCGGTCTCACTGGGCAGTCGGGGGAGAGAAGGGTCAGTCTCCACTGCTGGCTGAGGAGTGACTTCTCCTAGAGCCTATGAACAGACTTGAGCACTTTTCAAAGAACTGCATCTTGGAAAAACTTACCATTAAAATAATATCTGCACAGTATCGATTGTTACTTTTCACAAGGGAATGGCCAGTATGTGGTTTTAGCTGGAATTTTAGAAGTGGAGCCAGGAGGCTCTTCCAAACCCTCTCAGTCCCGTCCTCGGTGGTCACTGTTATGGTGCTGGTCGCTCACACTGTCAGATTAGCGTCCACATCCCCACTTTACAGGCTTCCCTGGTGGCTTAGCCGGGAAGAATCCCCCTGCCAACGCAGGAGACACAGGAGACAGGGGTTCGATCCCTGGGTCGGGAAGATTGATGGAGGAGGAAATGACAGCCCATTCCGTTCCTGCCTGGAGAATCCCACGGACAGAGGAGCCTGGTGGGCTACATACAGTCCATGGGGTCCCAAAGAGTCAGACGTGACTGAGCAACCAAATAAGGGCAACAATCCCATTTCACAGATGGAGATGATGAGATTTCAGGGACCAAGTGGCTCACACAGGGTTCAGAGCCCAGACTCAAGAGCATTCTGCAGAAAAAGGACAGGGAGGCAACCCCCTGCGTAGCGGGGGACCATCTCCTTCCTGACCTCCAGCCAGAGGGGCAGCTCTGTGTGAGCAGGCGGGCAAGTCAGGCATCCTCGGGCCGCAGTCCTCAATGGGGTAGGGGGCAAGGAGCTCTCTGGGGTCTCCTTTATAAGGGCACTAATCCCATTTATTAGGGCCCCACCCTTGTGACCTAATCATCTCCCAAGGTCCCTCCTCTACCCACTATCACCCTGGGGAGTTAGGATTTCAACATAGGACTGTGTGGGGGCAGGGGACACAGACAGCAGTCTATAGCTGCTGAACATTGAGATTTGTCTAGGAAATCTCTCCACCGCTTTTGTTGGTAATTGTTCAGATTTTCTATTCTTATTATTACACAAGAAACTCAGCCGATGGGGAAAAAAAAAAAGAAAAGAAAAGGGCTCCCATGGCCACCTCTGATTCAAAAGAACGTCTCCCCAAGTGGTGGTCCCTGTCTCCTGAGTTGCCTGGACTCTGCTTCAGTGGAAGGGGAAGGCGGACAGGCTGATTCTCCTTAGACCCCAGCTGCAGGAATGGTCACTGGGGAGACCCGGGCCAGTCCTCAGCCCCAGCCTCAGTGTCCCCGTCGGTACATGAGGCCAGACAGGCGCGTGGTGTGGGGTCAGGGACTGCAGGCCCAGCCAGTCACCCCAGAGCCCGTCCTCGGTCACCGGGGCCGTTCCTACCCCAGCCTTGGCTTTGGGAAGCTTCCTTCCTGGCAGTGGGCTCTTCACGCCGGCAACCGGTGATCTCTCTGCCAGCCCACTCTCCCCGGACCCCGGAGCACAGACGCTCCCACTCAGAGCCTCACAGCCATGATCAGTGTATTTACCAAATTATGGGATCAGCTTCTTTGCAGGAGAAAATTAGCCACAATTGCCCTGTGCGTCCCAGCCCACCATGGGCTGCCGCTGGTCCCAGGGCGCCTTCCATGTTCCTCTGCTGGGTGGGCAGCGCTTGCCTGCAAGGGGACCCACCCCTGGGGGGCTCTCAGGTGGGCTCCGCAGGCCTGGGTCTTGTGGCTCGCGGGCCCCTCGGGAGACTGCCAGCCACAGAGCACACGCGCTGGCTCTCTGGGGGCAGCCCAGGCGCCCGGGTCCCAGGGTGGCTGCTCCTGGCATTCCCCTGGGCTGCTGGGGGTGCAGAGCTGCTGGGTCTAGGGTTACAGGGCTGCTGGGGCTCTGGGGATGCAAGGGCCTGCGATCTGGGGTGCAGGGGCCAGGTTCTGGGGATGCAAGGGCCCACGATCTGGGGTGCAGGGGCCAGGATCTGGGGGTGCAAGGGGCCAGGATCTGGGGTGCAGTGGGTTGGGATCTGAGGTGCAGGGGGCCAGGCACACTCAGTGCTCCACGTTTCTCTGCCCGGCCCCCCCAGCCCCGGCAGCATCCCCGAGAGCACAGCCCCACCTCCCCATCTGTGAAGAACACACAGGGCCCGCTTCCCACCAGCACTGGGTCTGATCAACCTAACTGCACCGTCCTGCATCTGAAAGGGCTGGATTCCGACTCCCTAGTTCAAGTGCAGAGCCTCCATGTGGGAACCTGTACTGAGAGTCAGTTCTTGCCCAATGCAGGACTGGGATGATCCCAGATTATTCAGTGTGTTAGTTGCTCAGTCGTGTCCGACTCTCTGCAACCCCGTGGACGGTAGCCCGCCAGACTCCTTGGGCCATGGGATTTCCCAAGAACACTGGAGTAGGTAGTCATTTCCTTCTCCAGGGCATCCTCCCCAACCAGGGGTCGAACCTGGGTCTCCTGCACTGCAGACAGATTCTTTACCATCTGAGCCATCAGGGAAACCCGGGTTTGATCCTTGGGTTGGGAAGATCCCCTGGAGAAGGAAATGGCCGTCCACCGCAGTATTCTTGCCTGGAGAATCCCATGGACAGAGGGGCCTGGCTGCAGTCCACAGAGGCCCATAGAGTTGGACACGACTGAGCTACTCACACACACACACACCTGGACGCCTGGCCCTCCAGGAACCAGAACCCGAACCTGACGCTTCCATCCAGGGGACGTTTCCCTCTCCTCCCTGTTTCTTTTTTTGCAGTTCATTCACTTAATGATTTTTTAAATTGTGGTGAAATACGCCTGGCGAAGTGTCCCACCCTGTCCGTCTCTCGGTGTGCAGGCCAGCGGCCTTTGGTCCGTTCACGGTGTGCCCGCCTCTCGGCGTGCGGGCCCGCGGCCTTTGGTCCGTTCACGGTGTGCCCGCCTCTCGGCGTGCGGGCCCGCGGCCTTCGGTCCGTTCACGGTGTGCCCGTTTTTCGGCGTGCAGGCCCGCGGCCTTCAGTCCATTCACGGTGTGCCCGCCTCTCGGCGTGCAGGCCCGCGGCCTTCATTCCGTCTCTCGGTGCAGCCGTGCCCTCCCTCCAGCTCCAGAACTCTTCGTCTGGCCAAACGGGGAAGCTCCGTCCCCACGAAACACTCATCCCGCCTCCCTCTCCCCCCACCCCCCACAGCCTTGGCACCCACCGCTGTGCTTCCCGTCTCTAGGAATCGGACTCCCCCAGGGACCTCCTAGAAGCGGGATCCTGCAGGACTGATCCTCTCCCGGCTGGCTTCTCTCACCGAGCAGCTTGTCCTCAGGGCTCGTCCACGTTGTAGCCGGTGCCAGGATTGCTTCCCCTGCTCAGGCTGGAGAGTGTTCCCCTCACGGGGATGGACCACGTCCTGTTTATCCATTCCGCCGCCATGGACACTGGGTGTTCCCACCTTTTGAGTGTTGTGGATCACGCTGCTCTGAACATGGGTGTGTGAACATCTGTCTGAGCCTCTGCTTTCGGTTTTGGGGGTGCATGCCCAGAGGTGCAACCGCTGCATCGGGTGGTAATACTGTGTCTAGTTTTTTGAGGAGCCACCGAGTCCTTGCCCGCAGCCGCCGCGCCATCTCGCTTCCCCACCGCGGTGCACGGGGCTCTGATCCCCAGCTCCTGTTATTCCTGCTTTGTTTCTTGGTAGCCATCCTTGGGGGCGTGAGGTCTTACCTCACTACGGTTTTGATTTGCATAGTGACTGGCGATGTCAGGGGTCTTTCTATGCTTATTATTGGACCTCTGTGTAAATCCTCTTTGGAGAAATATCCATTCAGGTCCTCCGCCTGCCTTTTAAGTTGAATTATGTTTTGGTTGTGGCTGAGTTGTGGGAGTTCTTTGTATATCCTAGATATTGATTTCTTATCAGATGGACCATTTTCAGGCATTTTCTCCTTCACTGGTTGCCTTCTCCGCTCTGTTGATTGTGCCCTTTGATGTACAGAAGTTTTTTGTTTGTTTGTTTTTTTGATGTATTCCAGTCTATTGTTCCTTTTGCTGCCTGTACTTTGCTGTTATAGCCAAGAAATTGTTACCCCCCCATCCATCCCTTTCTTATCTCTTCTCGGTTTTCCGGGCAAGTCCCAGGCGTCGCATCACTCCCCTGTAACACGTTAGACTGAGTTTCTCCCAAGCACAGCCTCCTTCTCATGAAGCCCAACCCCAGCGCCCCACCTAGTGTTCGGCACGGCCCCCACAGCCTCACCGGAAACCCACCCACTGACACCTTTTCCCCGGTCGTATCGGAAATGTCCCATCACAGCAGTGACTTGGTTCAGGGTCGGCTGTGGCTCCAGTCTCAGCCATTTCTCCTCCTTCTGCTGCCACTGCTGTGTTAGGGGACTGGGCCGGTTGCCGCACGCCTGGACCTGCTTCTCTGCCTCCCGAGCTGCCCCTGACCTGCTCCTCCGTGCCTCCTGCCTCTTGCTGGTGGACGTGAGCGCCGGCAGCCCGTGCATGGGCCTAACAGCCCGCTGGGGGCACCACACGGTCCGTGCGCATCCCATCAGGAGACACACAGAGCTGGGTCCCCCATCCTGAGTGGCGGGAGCTGGGGTCAGGAGGTGATATCTGCCGCCCCACTTTGAGGAGCGCCCCACCTGATAACTTCTCTCCGAGACTGGCTGTCCCTGCCCATGTGGCTGAGCAGCGTGCTTTCCGGCCGGGTCTGCGTCCTCACCCACTTGCCTTCCAAATCACCACCTTATTTCAAAACATTTTAAAGATCAATAATAATTTTTTTTCTGAAAAATAAGGCTCGCCGAACATTTGCCCTTTTTTGGTTTCTGTGGCATGATCATCCTAGTTACTGTCTTTGTTGAGTGCCCACCGTGTGTCGGACCAATACCAGGTGGAAGAGGGGTGTCTCCAGGCCAGCGTCAGATATAAGTGGGAGTGCGGCAGTATTTGTTGTAAAAGAATGCTCTATAAAATAATCAAAGTCTAGACGGTTACCCGGAGAAGGCAATGGCATCCCACTCCAGTACTCTTGCCTGGAAACTCCCATGGATGGAGGAGCCTGGTGGGCTGCAGTCCATGGGGTCGCTGAGTCAGACACGACTGAGTGACTTCACTTTCACTTTTCAATTTCATGCATTGGAGAAGGAAATGGCAACCCACTCCAGTGTTCTTGCCTGGAGAATCCCAGGGATGGCGGAGCCCAATGGGCTGCCGTCTGTGGGGTCGCAGAGAGTCGGACACGACTGAAGTGACTTAGCAGCAGCAGCAGCAGCAGACGGTTACCAGTTAAAGACAGGAGGCACTGGGTGAACCAAGAACGTGGGTCTGACTCAAAGGTGCTTTGCCACAGCCGACCTGGGACAGAGCACGCGGAGGGCCATTCGGACGTCAGGACAGAACCAGGAGGAGCGCACGGCGTGGGTGGCCGCGGTGAGGGCTGGCCGGGTCCACTCCTGTCGGCGTGAAGAACTGACCAGAACAGTTCGTGCTTTAATGTAACCTCGCTCGGGAGAATGGACATTTCCATGGTGCTTTCTTTGGTTTGTTTATGTTTTAATTTTTATTTTATTCCGGAGTGTGTTGGGTGAACAGTGCTGTGTTAGTTCCAGGTGGACAGCAAGGTGATTCGCTTATGCGTGTGTGTATATCCAATCGTTTTCAGATTCTTTTCCCATATAGTTTATTATAGAATAGCGAGTAGGGTTCCTGTGCTAGACAGTAGGTCCTTTTCGTATGTATGATGTTGATCGTCTATTTTATATAGCAGATAGACATAGATGTCAGTGTGTATCTGTTAATCCCAAACTCCTAATTTAGCCTTCCCCCACGCCTTTCCCCTGTGGTTACCCTGAGTTTGTTCTTGAAGTCTGTGAGCCTATCTTTGTTTTGTAAATGAAAACCACTTGAGCCTCTAAAACTCATAATTTTTTTTTTCAAAAATAAGGGGAAATCTAATTAGTCAACTTCCCCACATGATGCTGAGAAATGTAATAGAGATAATTACCTCTGTAAGCAGCCTTCCTCTTCGGAGACTTGTGTTTTCCACAATGGGTGCAGACGGGCAGTCAGAACGAGCTGGAGGGTGATCTAATTACCCGGCAGATTTCGGCTGGGTCTCGGGAGGCCTGGTGGTGAGAAGGGCGCCTGAGAGAGGCTGATTAGATCAGGGGCCGGCTCCGTCCTGCTCAGGATGTGCATATTGACAGCCCCACCTGCCCATCCAGGAAGAGCCCCTGCGGGCCCGGCCTGTGTCCCCCCTGCTGGGGGCCCGCACTGCCCTCTCCCCGCACCCTTCCAACCGCCCGCCTTGCTCGGAGCTCGGCAGTGTGCCTGGCTCCCCGGGCCCGGGAGGCCAGTGTCCCCCAGCGACCTCGCTGCGCTGATGAGAAGCCCAGGCCTCTGTGGCCGACCCGACGGGCACGCCGCTGCTGGGTAAAGGGGGCAGGACCGCGGTTTTGTTTGCAGAGGGTGGGGAGGGGTGTGTGCCCGCCTGCATGCCAGGGGCGTTCTGGTGACAAGGCCTCCTCTCGGGTCGCACCTAGGTGTGCCACTTGCGCAGAGCCTAAGGGCCCAGGAAAGCCCTCAGTGTCCTTCCCTCCTTGTAAGACTGGGCCGCCTTGATTCTGAAAAAATCAGCTTCTCTCTCTGTAAGGGACCAGCAGGAGGGACCTGCCTACTGCTCCTGGTGGTTGGTTGGTGGGTCTACAGTGCTCCTCGGAGCTAAGCCGAAACGCTGTTCTTGCTAGTGACTTGCTAAGACTGAGGAGCCTTAGCAGCAGCAGCAGCAATCTGTCCTGGGCTGACGGGCCCTCTGGGGCTGACCCGCGGGCACCCGTGTGGTCAGAGCCAGCCCACTGGGGTGGCTTCTCTCGCTGCAAGCACAGGCCCCCGCCCCACCCCTCGAACCTTGGGCTGACTGCCCAGTGTGGTGGGGGAGCAGGACGTGAACCAGCGCCCAGTGTGGCCACATCTCAGGCTCAGGCTCGCCCCGTGTGGCCCTGTGCCGTTTTAGTCCGCGTTGCCTTTGGTCCAGTCGTGGACCGGGGGCGGAGCCCCATGGGGTCTGGGCTCCCAGCAGGAAGGGTTCGTGATGTTCCAGTCTTGGCCGGTCAGCCGCCTGTGTCGGCCCTGCCCCAGGACCTCACTGTGAGGCCTCGGAGCCACTCTTTCCCCGACACACTCCCGATCACCCCCTTGCTGGGGACGCCGCCACAGTCCCCTGCCATCCCCAGGGCGCACCAGGCTAGGGCTGGTCCCTCATTGCTCCCTGTGGGCGGCAGCGATGACAGAGCCGGGGGGCAAGGGAGGCCGGGAGGCCCTGTTCTTAAGGCATCTTACGGTGTGTGCAGGCATCACCGCTGCCTAGTTCCAGAACATTCTCATCCGATAAAGACACCTCGTGCCCGTTAGCAGTCACGCCCTCCAGCCCCTGGCAGCCACCAGTCTGCTGTCTGTCTCGATGGATTTGCCTGTCGTGGGCATTTCCCATAAGTGGCGTCACACAACCTGTGACTTTTTCTGTCCAGCTGCTTTCACTCAGAGCTGTTGCCGTTTGCCCTTGAAATGAAGCCCCTTCCCCAAATTGGGGTAACTGACTCCCCATCTCTCAGTCCCATCTGTGAAATGGACGCAGGAGCAAGACTGGCCTCACGTTACTATTGTGGGATGAGATCCTGAGAGCTGAAGGCTCAGAGCCGTTGCTGCCTTAGTAACAATAACACAGTTGTTTTATTACCGTCTCTGTGCAGAGCTTGCTTTGCTTAGGAACTGCATGCAGTAGCCAGGAACACACCTCAGGGTCTCAGTCCACAGAGGGCACGCGTGGTTCTCACGGGGCCTGAAGCCCAGGGACAATACCGAGGTTCCCGGCTGCCACCGGGAGCCAGGCTCCTCCCGGCTGCTGGCACGTGGCTGTTGTTCATTCACTAAGTTGTGGTCTACTTTGCGACCCCGTGGACTGCAGCGCACCAGGCTCCCCTGTCCCTCACCATCTCCCGGAATTTGCTCAAACTCATGTCCATTGAGCCGGTGATGCCATCAAGCCGTCTCATCCTCTGTCACCCTTTTTCCCTCGCACCTTCAATCTTTCCCAGCATCAGGGTTTTTTCCAGTGAGTCGACTCTTCACATCAGAGGACCAAAGTGCTGGAGCTTCAGCTTCAGCGTCAGTCCTTCCAATGAATGTTCGGTGTTGATTACCTTTAGGATGGACTGGTTGGATCTCCTTGCAGCCCAAGGGACTCTCGGGAGTTTTCTCCAGCACCTAACGGCTCTTGGCATGACCACCCTCTTTGTGGTGCCGCCACGAGTCCCACGATGCCCGTTCCACCCCTGCATGTCGTGGGCGTCCAGGCAGCAGGAAGGGGAGGGCCGGGCGAAGAGTGAAGGCTGGGTCCAGCCCGGTGGGGAGCCAGAGGGAGCCCCTCTTCTCTCAGGCCACTTCTGGCAGCGCAGGTAGGCTTAGGAGAGACCTTGAGGGTCCGTCCACTGCCCCCACCCCCAAGATGAAGTTGAGGGGTCCCTGAGGTGAAGAAGAGAAGACTGGAATGGCTGTCATCAGGGTGGTCTGCCACGGATCTGGGGAAACTGAGGCCCAGAGATGGGGTGGGCTCCCCGGTCGGGGGTCAGTGGGGAGGCTCCAGGCTCAGGTGGAGCGGCAGAGCGTCCAGGCAGGTGCAAGAGGTGGTTCTGTTTGCCCCACCGCCCTGCCCCTGCTGCTCTGCATCTGGTGGGTGGGTGGTGGCCTGGCAAGGTGGTAGGGGTGGGAGACATTTTAGTAGGAGGACGGAGGGGCCTGGGGAGAAGGACCAGCTCAGTGGAAAGCACATCCAAGATCTTCTGGGCGGGACGAGGGGGCCAGGGCCTCTTCCGGTGCTGGGATGTGGGGGTGGATTTGGGGTGCTAATAGGGGAGGGTAATGCTGCCTCGGGCCCCCACTGGGGTGCACGTCCCCCCAGATTCAGGCTGCAGTAGCCACGTGAGCAGCGGCACACGCCTGCCACCGCCCTCTCCGAGCGTTGGCACTTCCCTCCCAAGCTGGAATCGACTACAAGATTAAAATTAATTTCTCTTCCGCTTCACAACAATTGCTCGGCCTCTCCCTAGTACATCCTGTCTTTGACTGCACAGAACACGCTCTGCCTTGTCGCACTGGGGCCCGGAGCCTCAGAACTGGGATGATGTGCTCAGCCGGAGCCTCGGGCCGGCCACTCGTGCCGGAACCCCTGTTCACCCTGCTGGTCAAGCGCTTCTCCCAGGACTCACCCGGGCGGGCAGGGCGCCCGCAGCCTCTCCACACCCCCGAGACCCCGCCCACGGCCGGAGGGAAGGAAGGACTCTGGCACCTGCAGCTCAGGAGATCAGAGACGCCACGCGCGAGTTCTGCCTGCAGTGGGCTTGGCGACCCCAGGCCAGCCACCGGGTCTCCATAACTTCTGCAAAAGGAGCCAGATACTCCCCTCTCGGGGGCTTCCCAGGTGGCGCTAATGATAAAGAACCTGCCTTCCAATCCAGGAGACACAGAAACAAGGGTTCGATCCCTGGGTCGGGAAGATCCCCTGGAGGAGGGCGTGGCAACCCACTCCAGTGTTCTTGCCTGGAGAATCCCACGGACACAGGAGCCTGGTGGGCTACAGTCCATAGGGTCGCACAGAATCAGACACAAGTGAAGTGACTTAGCACGCACGCACACACTCACCTCTCGAAGCTCCTGCAAGACTGAACGAGATCCCTGTGAGGTGTGTATATTTGTATATTGAGGCACTACCCTGGTGCTGTGCGTCAGGTCCTCCGTGTACAGAGTCCTCCCACTGGTCTTCACCAGTCCGTGTGCAGGGCAAGGGTGACTCTGCCCATTTTACAGGTAGAGAAACTGAGGCCCAGAGAAGCATGGCAGGGAGCAGCCTGGGTAGGAAAGAGAAGGAGGGGGCATGTGCGTTTGCTGCCCCCCTGCCTTCCTGCTTCCCTTGCACCACGTAACAAGCATCCCTGCCGTGTCTGCCCCTGGTGTCCACCTCCTGGCTCTGCGGCCTCCTGCTCTGGAACAGCCCCACTGGCCCCCATCAGGATTCAGTTCCTCTCCAAGCCCCCTTTCTCCAGCTTATCCTGTGGCCTTCCCCCCACACACGTGGGCTACCTGAGAAGATCTTCAGCTTTAAGAAATCTTTCCTTTGCCAGGGATGTTGGCATTTTAAAGGGTGCCCTTGAGGTATGATCCCCACCTAGCCTATAGCAGTCAGCACAGCTAGGTCAGGCTGCAGTAACAAACAGCCCCAAGATCACAGTGGTTTATTTCCTGCTCACCCTCGTGGCCTGACGGCCCTGCTCTGTCCCCCAGCATCCCCACCTAGGAGCCCAGGGGGGTGGAACCAGCTGCTGGTGGCCGAGGCGACTGGAGGGGGAGCCTGGTGAGTGGCGTGGTGACCCCCTAGGTGGATAACTTGTCACGTCGGCTCCCCTCTCGTTGGCCACACCTAGCCTCAGGAGGGTGGAGAGGTGCCGCCTTGCTTATGCCCAGGCAGAGGCAAATGGGGATTCTGGTGAACAGAGCCCCAGAGCAAGAACCTTTTGTGCTAGAATTCCTGGCCAGATGGAGGGCTGGGGATTGGAGATGCTTCCGGGCAAAGCTCCTCACCACCGCCGTGCCACCATCCTAACTTGCGGGCATCTGTCTGACTTGCTGTCTGTGCCAGCTCCCTGGGGTCCCCTGGGTTGAGGGTCCCCAAAAATGAAATATGTACAATCAGAGGAGCTGGTGACCAGCATCTCCCCCTTGCTGGCGGGCTCAGACCTCATCCCTTGCCTGCTTAGGGCCTTGAGGTGTCAGGACGGGGCTCGGGGAGGGATGTTTCCCCACACAGCAGTGGAGACACCCCCCACCCTGCCTTGCTCCAGGGTGGGAGCCACCAGCCTCTCTTGCTTTTCCATGAATCTGCTGAGTGTTGAACTCGGTGGCGTGAAGGTTTCTGCTTGGGATTTGATCGGATGAGACACGGTCCTAAATAGCCGGGAGTCCCAGCCCGCCTGTGATGAGAAGTGGATTCTCCCCGAAACGTCTCCCCGCGTCTTAGTCGCAGCTTTCGTGCCGTATTCAACGCAGACAAGTGACGGCTGCATTTGTTTCACAGCTACCCCCTAAAGACGGGGGGCGTGCTACGCGACACCTTGGGAGAGAAGACCCTTCAAATGTCTGCACAAAGGCTGAGGCGTGGAGTGGACCAGAAAACACGGCTAAACGGGCCCAGCAAACTGTGTTGCTGGGGGTGTTCTCCATCGCCAGCTAAGTTGTGACTCTCAGCAACGGTCTCCTAGCAACCAACCACGGGTGCGGGGTACCACGCTCAGCCGGGATGGGAGACTGGGACCGAGGCTGCCAGGCAGGAAATGCTGGCAGAGTTGTAGGGAGGAGGGGGCGGCCCTGGAGGCCTGGGCTCTGCACGTGAGCAGGGGTCCACTAAGACTCCAGACCCCCATGGACCGCTGGTCTCCATGGGGGTGAACGGATGAGGACCACTCCCCTCTGTTACTCATCCTTCTCTGCGCATTTCACACACGAGCATGTCCTACTTTTCCATTTTTACACAAAGGTTCTTTTATTCCGTTTCCTGGTTTTGTTGGCAAGCAGCGGGGCTGGGGTGCACCAGCACGGGTGTGATGACCTCTGGATGGAGTGGGGTGTGGAGCTTTGAGGCTCTTGTTGAAAGGGCATCGGGGCTGAGCCATCAGAGCTCACTTCCCCTTCTGCTAGGACGCTGGGCAGGTTCCCTGTTGTCTGAGCCTCCGTTTTCTGACCCGAAGAGAGGTCCGGTCCTTGCCTCCCGCTCCTGGGAGGGCATCTCTGGGACCCAGGAGCGTCCTGTCCTGCCTGACACACGTCTTTGTTGGCTGGGGCTTCAGACACACGATCTGACAGTGTGGTCTGTGATGGGAGCTTGGGGTCACCCCATTATCAGTTTTGACCTCTGGAAGAGGCTGGAGAGTAAACGTGTTAGCCTGAACCTCAAGAGACGTGGGTTTGATCCCTGGGTGGGGAAGATCCCCTGGAGAAGGGCCTGGACGCCCACTCCAGTATTCTTGCCTGGAGAGTCCCACGGGCAGAGGAGCCTGGTGGGCTACAGTCCAGGGGGTCACAGAGAGTCGGACACGACTGAGTGACTGAGCATGCCCAGGTCACCAAGGAGCAGTGTGTGATGGAGCCCAGGATGGACTCCGCCGCGCTGGCGGGGAGCGTGTCTGGGCTGGGGGTCCGGGTGGACGTGTCCTCCAGGCAGCACGCAGGCAGAGATGGCTCTCTGGAACTGACCCTCACGTGGGCGCTTAAGGACCAGGGCAGGAGGGGGTTTGTCCAGAAAGGCATCACTGGAGCCTGAGCCGGGGAGCCCTTCCAGACCCGGGAGAGATATTCCCGGCGGAGGGAACAGCCAGTGCAGAGGCCTGGAGGCAGGCAGGGGGTCCCAGGGCGTGTTCTGGGGGCCAGGAGCCCTGCGGGAAGCTGGCGTATCGTGGCAGGGGCAGCGGCAGGAGCTGGGCGGCCCGGGACCTCATCTAAGCTGGGGGAGGCCCACTGGCCGTGGGTCAGGGGCAGACTACAGGAGAGCCTGCCGAGTCAAGTGCAGGCGTGTGGTGGACGGGGAGGACGGGTCGGAAGGATGGTCTGGAGGGAGAGTGGACGGGGCTTGCAGACGGTCTGAATCTGGGGGCGGGTGACGAAGAGGGGAATCAGGGTGACTCCTGGGTCGGCCTTGAGCAGCCGGGCGGATGCTGGGGCTTGCGTGCTGTGAAGGTGAGGCCAGGAAGGTGTGCAAGGAGTGCAGGGTGGAGAACCAGGGCCCCGCTCTCCAGCTGTGTGGTTGGAGGTGCTTCCTGGGCCTCCAGATGAGGGGCGGGTGCGAGGCCCCTGGGTGACTTAAGACATCACTGTCTGGGCAAGAGGATGGTGGCCGGAACCGGAGGGGTTCATGGGAGAAACGGAGGCGGCATCCACGGGGCCCCTGGGTCAGGAGGACGGGGAGCAAGGGGGTGCCGCTCGTGGCGATTTTCTTTGCAGGAGAGCGGCCTGGGGGCTGGGAGGGCAGGGGCGTCAGGCAGCCTCGCTCCGCCGAGACTCTCTCAGCGTGTGGGACCAGTCCCACGTCATGGGGTGTTGGGCCCCTCCCGATCGTCAGAACAAGAAGGTCTCCAGGCGGTGCGCGATGACCCCTGGGGACAGGCGTGGGCGTCCCCGGGCTGAAGACCCTGCGTCACGCAGCGGAGGTCCGTGTCCGCTTTTGTTCATCAGGCTGCGGGCCGCGGGGCGTCTACTTGAGGGCAGGACTGGGTGCTGGAGGGAGAAGCCGACGTGGTGCCCGCTGGGAGGGGGCGGTGTCCACCAGGCCCCCCAGGGGGACCTCTCCCGGGAAGGGGGACCCAGTGCCGCCCTCCTCAGGGCCCATCTGTCCCCCCACCAACACCCCCACGCTCAGCCCCTCTGAAGCCTGGGAGCCTCGCGGGAGGGGGCCTGCCCATCTGGGGATAGGATGGGCCCAGTAGGATCTGGGCAGGCTGAGGCCGGCCTCCCCTGTCCCCCACCCCTCCCGGGGCACA
Source organism: Cephalophus harveyi (assembly GCA_006410635.1). Lineage (NCBI taxonomy): Eukaryota > Metazoa > Chordata > Mammalia > Artiodactyla > Bovidae > Cephalophus > Cephalophus harveyi. The sequence goes on along the minus strand of SJYT01013303.1, from coordinate 178,771 downwards.
CCAGGGCATCCTGCCGAAGCGACCACACTCCTCCCGTTTCCGTGCGGCAGCAGAGGCCCCAGTGGTCCCCATTCCTGGGACGTCTTCCCCTTCCTTGGTGACAGGCCTCCGTGTCCACCCGCTTAGGGCTGAGGCTGGGGACTATCCCCTCAGCCTCAACACCCTGCACAGCCCAGCAGCATCTCCTCAACGTCCGGCCTGGCTCCCACCTGCCTGGGAGGGAAGGGAAGGTTGGAAGACAGGCCAGGGCCCCTCGAAACACTGATGGCCTCGGATCCTCTCTGGCTTATGGGTCTGGAGCAAGGCGGTCCAGCAGGACTTTCCAGAAATACCCATCTGCCTGATACGGCGTCACTGGCCACACACAGATGTTGACCTCTTAAAACGTGGGTATGTGAGGAACTGAATTTTTATTTTTGTTTCATCTTAAGCAATTTAATCTAAAGTACGTGGAGAGGGATGGGGAGGGAGGGAGGTCCAAGAGGCAGGGGGTGTATGTGTACATACAGCTGATCCACCTCGTCGTACAGCAGAAACCAATACGACATCGTAAAGCAATTCTACTCCAGTTAAAAACTTAATAATTTCTGAAAAGCGGGAGAAAATAGAGTATCCACAAGTAGCTGAGTTACTTTATTGGACTGACATTCAGTGAGACCTCGCTGTTGTTCAGCAACTGAGGCATGTCTGACTCTTTGCGACCCCATGGACTGCAACACGCCAGGCCTCCCTGTCCTTCACCATCTCCCGGAGCTTACTCAAACTCACGTCCATCCAGTTGGTGAAGCCATCCAACCGTCTCATCCTCTGTCGTCCCCTTCTCCTCCTGCCTTCCGTCTTTCCCAGCATCAGGGTCTTGACCGATGAGTCACTCTTAAGGTCATGGTTCACTTAGAAGAATCCCCAGCTGCTGGGATGAGGCTGGCGACTCCCCATCCCCCGGGGAGCGGCCGCAGGGAGGCCCAGAGGTGGAAGCTGGCGAGAGCCTTGGTGGCAGGAGGCCCAAGTGTGGGGACAGAGGCGGGGAGGGTGGGAAAAGCGGGCACAGACCCCTGAGGGCAAGGTGAGGAGTTCAGGTTTCATTTCCAGGGCGGCAGGGTTTGGGATAGGCGGTCACACAGGGGTGTGTGTGTACATCTCAGCCTGGCTGGCTCCCATGAGAAGAACAGAGTGTCCCCCCAAACCTCACTCTGCTGGCAACCTCATATGGAACTGGAGTCTTTGCAGATGTGATTATAGGGGTCTTGAGATGAAATCGTCCTGCATCTGTGGGCCCTGAATCCACGACTAGCGTTCTTCTGGGAGGAGAGACCACTGATGCGAAGAGCTGACTCTTTGGAAAAGACCCTGATGCTGGGAAAGATTGAAGGCGGGAGGAGAAGGGGATGACAGAGGATGAGGTGGTTGGATGGCATCACCGACTCAATGGACTTGAGGAAACTTGGGGAGTTGGCGATGGACAGGGAGGCCAGGCGTGCTGCAGTCCATGGGGTCGCAAAGAGTTGGAAACGACTGAGCAACTGAACTGAAGTGGGAGGAGAGGAGACACAGGAAGTGGGGAGAAGCCGCCGCCTAACTGGGAGGGGCTTCGACCAGGGCGCCTCCAGAAGCTTAAGTTTCAGGCCTCTGGCCTCCTACTGTGCCCTGTCGGGGAGAGATGCCCGCTAGACGGCCCGCTGGCTCCGCGATGTGCCAGGCAGCCATCAGCAGTAGTTCTTGTCAGCGGGCCCCCTGCCAGGCGGCAGCGCGCTTTACCCTGCCTCGCCTCGGGGCACCGGCAGAGCGGGCCAGGGCCCCCCCTGGGGGAAGCAGGCTCAGCTCTGGGAGCTCCCAGCGCGGGACTCACAGATCCGGGAAGCTTGTTTTAGCTCCAAGAAGCCAGAGGTCAGACGCTGATCTTCGCCCAGGTTGAGGGAGGGGCTGCAGATGACCTTGGGTATGGGGACCCCCACCCCTCAAATCCCTTCCCTCTCCCCAGCAGGGACCCGCGGGCTCCTGAGGCCTGGGAACAAGCGTGCCTTCCGCTGGCAGTACTTGCCAGGCCCTGTTTATCAGCCTCTGCCATGAAGTCGCGTGTCTTGTATGTCCTGGATGGTTTACGGGCATTGCCCGGAGAGTCACAGAGGCGGTGGTCCTCATCCACCTCCAGACTGCCTCTAAATCCCCCTCGCCCACGCGATCTGGCAAACCTTCCTCTGTCCTCGTCGGTCACCAGCCTGCGTGGCCTGCATGTGCTGCAGTCCAGACCGGCCCTGGACTGGAGCCGGGTCTCTGGATTCAATAGGCCTGGGTTTGAGTCCCGCTTCTCCAGGTATTCCCGCTGTGATCTTGGGCAAACTCTATTCCCGCTCCTGCTTGTTTGCTCGGCTGTAAGTTGGGGATCGATGGAGGGGCATGGTGAGAACAGAAGTCTCAGGGTGACCTCGGGCCTCCTGGGAGGTCACAGGCATGCTCCCTCTGCGCCCCAGTGTTGGGGATCGATGGAGGGGCGTGGTGAGAACAGAAGTCTCAGGCTGACCTCGGGCCTCCTGGGAGGTCACAGGCACGCTCTCTCTGCGCCCCAGTGTTGGATGGAGCCCCTGTGGGTCTTGCTGCCCTGCCACGTGAACACTCAGAGGGGCAATCGGAACGTTTAATTCCCCTGCATCCTGTAGAGCAGGTGCTGTTTCCAGAGCCCCTTGCAGGTGGGGAAACTGAGGCCTGGCGGGTCTCACACCTGCCCCCGCGAGTGTCTTCATCAGCCCAGGCTGCCGGCAGCTCAAACAACAGATGTTTCTTTCTCCCAGTCCTGGGGGCTGGAAGTCCGAGATCCGGGCGCGGGTAGGTTCGTTTCCTGGTGAGGGGCCTCGTCCTGGTTTGCAGACGGCCAGCCTCTCACCGTGTCCTCGAGTGGCGGGGAGGAGCAGGGAGGATGCTCCACTGATGTTTCTTCTTACTGGACGCTGACCCTATCAGATCAGGGCCCCACCCGCGTGACCTCACTGAACCTTAATTACCTCCTCAAGGAGTCCGTCTCCAAATGCAGTCACACTGGGGGCTGGGACCTCAACAAATGAATCTGGGGGGGGACACACACATTCAGACCATAACAACACCCTTTGCACTTGGCCTGAGGGCAAGCTGAGCTCGGATGAAGCAGCCCGGCTCCTGATTTCAGAGCCACGGGGAAAGAAGGGCCCCACGATGGAGTCTTTTGGGGGCGGGACAGGGGCCCACAGGTGGCGGCAGCGCCGCCCAGAAGAGGCAGGTCTCCGAGTTCCTGGGCACCCTGAAGGGGTTACCTGTTCTGCTTAATTCAGTCTTTCATTGACAGCCCCTGAAATCTGCTTTTCTCCCAGCCCAGCAGAGGCTTCTTAAAGGCAGAACAATTTGTTGTTGTTGTTACAAAAAAAAAAAAGCTATAGCAGCGAAATGATGCTTCTGCCATGGGAAAGAGGGCTTCCCAAGTGGCTCAGTTGTAAAGAATCCACCTGCAATGCAGGGGACGCAGGACATGTGGGTTCGATCCCTGAGTCAGGAAGATGCCCTGGAGGAGGAGATGGCAACCCACTCCAGTATTCTTGCCTGGACGTTCCCATGGACAGGGGAGCCTGGTGGGCTGCAATCTGTAGGGTTCCAAAGAGTCGGACACGACTCAGCATGCACGCGTGCACACAGCTGTGGGAAAGACTGAACCATGTCTCGATTCGGCTGCTAGTGTTGTTAGGGAGGCTATGATTTATTAGAGAGGTTAACAGTTTAGGCTCCCAAAGTGCCAGGCATTGTGGGAAGATCTTAACTTGCCTTCGTACCTGGAAACCCCATGCCCACCCCATGTCACCTCTGGGGAATCGAAGGTGAGGTGGGCGTGGAGCAGATGCACGTGTGACCCCAGGGCGTGGGCACCTTTTCTACCCAAGCATGGACCCCAGGGAAGAACGAAGTGAAGGCAGGCGTGTTCTGGACCAGGCAGATCCTCACACTAGGGAGTGCTGGCGCCCAGGGGCCCAGGCCACACCGAGCCCAGCCCAAGGGCCAGTCCCAGCAAATATTGCCAGCCCTCGGGCCCTAGGGGGTCCCCCGAATAGAACAGCTGTGTCTCCCTGCGGGCGGCTGAATCTCGGTCCCCAGGTCGTCGACGCCTTCATCCTCCTGACCTATGAGCGTGTTGCCATCTGCAACAGCAGGACCACAGATGTGATGGAGTCCGGGACCCTGAGGCGGGAAGATGATCTGGGATTATCCATCGCGGGCCCGGTGTCATCGCAAGCGTCCTTCTAGAGGGAGGTGGAAGGGGGTCTGAATACAGACGGGGAGCCGGCAGAGGTGGGGTGTTATGGCCAAGCCAAGGGCCAGCTGGAGCCCCCAGAAGCTGAAGAGGCAGGAAGCCCCCCCCCCCCCCGCCCTGGAGGAGCCTCCAGAGGGAGCCAGGCCCGCCCACACTTTGGCGTCACTGACAGTCGAAGCTACACAGCTCTCAGATGAGTTTGCGTTAAGCCGCAGCATCTGTGATCATCTGTTGGAGCCGCAATAAGGAGTCTAGTGCCCTCGCATCTGGGCCGAGGGGCCTAAGTGATCAACATCCTGCAAGAGCTTAGAGCAGCGCCTGGGGCGGAGCGGGGTGGGCGGGGGCGGCTCTCTCTGAGGCCTGGTCGCGTGGGGGACGTGGAGGATGCTTGATGGAAACGCAGGAAGAGGCAGGATGGGGGCAGGTGGGCAGGTAGGCAGGGACCCCTGCCTTGTCCATCTCCTGGCTGCTGCTGGGATGTTCCTGGTCCCCACGGAGCTCACCACTCTTTGATATTTGCAACCAGCATCCACGCTTCCAGGCCTTTCTCCCCAGTTCCCCAGGCCCGGGTTTGTTTTCACCGCGGGCTAACGTAACCCGGAAGTTTGGTCCACCTCTCTGACTCGGAGTTAATTATGCTGGAGTACAGTGTGCATAAACGCAGTTCTTGGATCAGCCAGGCTTGTGCCCTGGGACTTCATTACAGCCCCCGCCCCAGGCCTGGACTTGGGTCAGGGGCCCTGCCAGTTCGAGGGGTTCTAGTGGGAGGATTGCCTAGGAATCATGCAGCTCTGTCCGTGGAGAGCAAGGTGGGATGTGAGTGCCTGTTAACCTGGGGACCCGGGTCCCGAGGCCCAGGAATGTCCTCCTGTGGGTCATTTTCACTCTCTTAGCGCCGAGTAGGATCACCCCCGCCATGCAGCACCTCAGCCTCACACGGGCCTGACCCGGTCGACCTCACTCTTCAGTCCTGTTTTCTGGCTTGGGTCCTGTTTGCGGGCGGTGACCCCCACCCCGGTGCTGAACATCTGGTCTCTGTTCCGGCCGCCCTCTCAGTTTCCAGATTCACCCTGAACTTGAACTTGCTTCGGGGGCTCGTGGGTCCTGGAACCCTGCAGGGGCTTCTGTGTTGCCTCTGGCTTTAGAGGCTACGTCTCCCCTTTGGGGGCGGGGGAGCTTCCCTGGTGGCTCAGATGGTGAAGAATCCAGCTGCAATGCAGGAGACTCGGGTTCCATCGCTGGGGTCGGGAAGATCCCCTGGAGTAGGAAATGGCAACCCTCTCCAATATTTTTGTCTGGAGAATCCCATGGACAGAGGAGCCCAGCGGGCTACAGTCTGTGGGGTCACAAAGAGTTGGAGACGACTTAGTGCCAGGCTTGCACTTTCTTTTCCCAGCCCCCCAGGAAGGCCGAGTTAGACTGGCATCCAGAGTGTGCGTGTGTCCTGTCCCAGCAACTCTTGGTTTTGACGACCCGCTCAGGGTCTTCCTGCGCCTGGCTCTTTAACGATTTTCTCTTATGGCCTGTTTGGCAAAATGTAGTGCTTTCCAGGTGGCGTTAATGGTAAAGAACCCACCTGCCAGCGCAGGAGATGCTGGAGATGTTGGTTTGATCGGCAGAGGTGTAGATGGGAAGGAATGTGAATACAGACGGGGAGCCGGCAGAGGTGGGGTGTTCCAGCCCTCAACGTTCCAGCTCTTCTCATCCCTCTGCTGGGTCGGGAAGACCCCCTGGAGAAGAGAATGTCCACTCACTCCAGTGTCCTTGCCTGGAGAATCCCATGGGCAGAGGAGCCTGGCAGGCTCTACAGTCCGTGAGGACGCAGAGTCGGACGCGACTAAGGGACTCCGCCTGTACGTATTGGCAACCTGTAGCCAGCTTTGATCTACCAAGCGTTCTGGTGCACCCTGCAAGCAGGCTGGGTCTTACATTCTTAAAAGAGTTGTAAACGCACACACAGAAGGATATGCAACCTTGACCCTAAAATAGCTAAACTGTGGCCTTTGCAGGTGACGCCTGCATCCCTCTTGCACGAGAGCTGCTATGTGAGTTTCCCTGCAGGAGAGGCGGGCTGCTCGCCTGGGGGCCATTTGGGTGGTGGTCTAGACAGAAGGCCTGCCTGGGACGCAGCCAGGCTCTGGGCCCCGTGGGCCTGGAAACACATTCCAGCCCCAGCCCGCAGCCTCGGCCTCCCTCCTCCCAGCCCGCCCCCCATCTCAGGGGTGATGTCTGTACCTGGAAGGACTCACCTGGGGCTCAGAGCTGGGCGCTGAGCACCCAATCCTGGGCCTGCAGGAAGCGACACACGCCCTCCCAGCCACGGGGCCTGGGCCTGCCTCCCGCCTGTCCCTCCTCCCCTGGCGTCTGCCTCCGAGTCACGGCCCAGCCTCTCACACGGATTCTCCAATCTCATTCCTCTGCTGAGCGCACCCCCCAGGGCTGGGGACGACCTCCTCTCGGGGTCCCCTGGGCCCGTCCCCAAGTCTCTGCCAGAGCTTGGCCCTACGTGGGGGTCACCGAGGGCCCGTCTGCCACGGTGGGCAGGGCGTGGCCTCGTGCTCTCTTGGGGCTCCGTGTCGATTTATTGGGCAGGCCTGCTGGGTACGGCGTCTGTTAGGCTGGCCCTTATCTGACTGCCCCATTTAACCAGCTGAGCTATGAGAGCGGCGCTTTCCTGGGGTCCCACCCAGGGAGAAACCCGTGGCTTTCCCAGCGCAGGCTTGGGTCCCCACACCGTCCTTCATCCTGAGACGCGCCTTGGTCTCCAAAAGGCACCAGGAAACGCTTCTCTCATCCTTGCTGACCCCTGAGGGGAGCCTGCCCCCCATCTCCAGCCCCTGGGTCCCTGGTCAGGCAGGGACAGAGACCTCCCTGAGCATGCACAAAGCTGGCACCACGGGTCTGTGAAGCCGAGCTCGGTGGGCAGGCGGCAGCTGGTGCTGTCACAGAGCCCAGAGCCGGACAGACCAGCCTGACGACCGCCACCCAGCCAGCCAGTCCTCACCGCTGGGGGGCAGGCGGGGACGTTCCAGCCCCGCTTCCCCTCTGAACCCACCCCGAGGCGAGCCATTCCTCCCCTGCCTCCCGGGCTCCGGGCTTAGAGACCAGCCAAGGGCGTCCGGCCCTCCGAAGGCCTTATCTGCGAAGGGCCGCAGGCGGCACGTGGGTGACGGCCCCGTGCGCGGTAGGGATCGAAGCAGGCTGTCTTTCTTTCCTCCCTTCTGCCTCACCAAACCTCTGGGACCACAGTCCCCCAGCCAGGAGCAGAATAGTTGCCCCTGTCCCCTGTCCCCTCTCGGGAGCCTCTGATGCAAGGATGGGAAACACAGGCCTTCCTGCTGCTGAGATGAAGCGGTGGAGTCCGGCGGCTGCAGAGCAAGGATTCCGATGCTCACTCCCTGCTCGGGGGACATGCAGATCCGTCTGGATCCGTGGAGGCTCCTGTCATCCTTGCTCTCACTGCACTGGACTTGTTTGGTCATGAAACAACGGCTGGACTGCAGGGCGGGCCGGGAGAGGACTGGAATGCTGCCTGTGTGCGCGTCTCAGGGACTGTAACAAAGGACCGCAAGCTGGGGGCTTAGAGCTACAGAAATAGGTGGTCTTGTTGGTCTGGATGCTAGATTTTCCAGATCGAGGGGTCAGCAGAGCCGCACGCCCGCTGAGGCTCAGGTGAAGATGCCGTCTCGGCTCTCCCGGCTTCAGGGGGCGGCCAGCCATCCTCGGCTTGCGGCTGCTTCCCTCGCGTCTCCGCCTCTGCTGTCGCGTGGCCGTGCCCCTGTGTCGGCGTCGACATTTCCCTCTTGTTATAAGAACAGTGACTGTTTCTGGCTGTGCCATGCGGCATTCAGAATCTTAGCTCCCCAGCCAAGGATCAAACCCACATCCCCTGCGGTGGAAGCACAGTCTTAACCACTGGACCGCCAGGAACATCCCCAAGAAGAGTCATTTTGGACTCAGGGCCTGCCCTAACCCAGTACAACCTCATCTTAACTTCCATCCTAGTTACATCTGTTAAGACCCTGTCTCTAAGGAAGGCTACATTGACAGGTGCTGGGAGCTAGGACTTCAGAGTATCTTTCTGGGGGAGACACACCTCCACCCACAGCTTCCCTGGTGGGTCAGCAGTAAAGAACCGGCCTGCCGATGCAGGAGATGTGAGTTCAGTCCCTGGGTCAGGAAGATGCCCTGGAGAAGGAAATGACACCCCACTCTAGTGTTCTTGCCAGGGAAATCCCATGGACAGAGGAACCTGGTGGGCTGCAGTCCACAGGATTGCAAAGAGTCAGACACGACTTAATGACTGAACTACACCAACAATCACCTCCACCCACAGCACTGTCTCACAGCCAGGCCATTCAGAGCCTTTTCTGGTTTCAACACTTTGTTTTTGGGGAAAAAAAAACATGAAAAAGATCCCCAATTGCAAACTCGTTGGAAAATAATTGTCATTATCCACGAAAATTGATGATGTACCAACTCAGAGCCAGCGGCTCACTCTGGGGCACACATACCGCCACCCTATGCCACACTCACACACGAGCTCCAGGGCACGCACGAGACAGTTCCGAGCCGCTCTGCTCACAGTGGCAAGAAATTGGGAATGACACGTGAACGCGTTAACAAGAGAAATGATCAAGAAACTGTGATCTGGGCATACGAGGGGTACCATCCGCAGTGAGGACTGAATGAATATCAGCCTTGCACGTCTTGCAGATAAATCTCAGGAGCAGTGTGGAGGGAAGACTGAGCTGTCGAGGAAGGTGTGAAATATGATCATAATTTATGTAAGGTTCCCTGCAGAGGAGGCAGGATGCATCAACGGATTGTTCAGGGATATGAACATGTGATAACACACGAAAAACACAAACGCAGAATCCCAGTTACCTTGGGGTGGAGGCGAGGTTGGCTGGAGAGGCACCTGGTGGCCTCAGAGTTGTCAGAGTGCTCTGATATGGAGTGATGCTTCGTCAAAGTGTGTGTGTGCGAAGTCGCTTCAGATATGTCCGATTCTGCGACCCCACGGACCGTGGCCTGCCAGGCACCTCTGTCCGTGGGATTCTTAAAGCAAGAGTACTGGCGTGAGTAGCCGTGCCCCGCCTCCTGTGAGCCTTCCCACCCCAGGGGTTGAACCTGTGTTTCTTATGTCTCCTGCATCGGCAGGCAGGCTCTTTATCACTAGTGCTACCTGGGAAGTCCTCACAAAAGTATGTATTTATCTAAATACACTTACAGTCGTGGAAGGAAGGAGAAAAGTCCTTGAGAGTACCTACGTGTGTGCGTATGTGTGTGTGTAAGTAAAGACATCTGAGCAGCCACAGATAGACCTGAAGGCATCAGAACACAGACCCTGCTGGCGTCTCCCTGGACACCGAGAACAGATGGCCCTGGCTCTGGCCCTGGCGGCGGGGAGGCGAGCAGGATCCCAGGAGGCAGGGTTCTGCGCTCACTGGGGCTTTGCGTCTGCACCCGTTTCATTGCACTTTCCACGGGCATGTGCCCGAGCAGCGACTGCTTCCTGGAAGCTCCCAAGCTACCGCTGCGCTGGTTGCGCCTTTCTCGAGTTGCCTCAGCGCCCACTCGGGGCCTCGTCCTCAAGGAGACCCCCCCCAAGCCAGGCCTGCTGCCTGGTCTCCTTGCAGGGAGGGCTTGGGAACCTGCAGAGCCCGCCTGGGAGGCACGCCTGGGAGCATCCGAGCAGGGCCTGATCAGGACACCACGTGTGCAGGAGGTGGGCGACCAGGGCTCTTTCTGGGGGCGGCCCTCTTGGCTTCAGGCCTGGGTCTGTTCTTGGTGAGAAGGTGTGTCTTCCAGACCCTCCCTGCTGTGGCCTGAAGCCCCAGCTGGAGACCCGGGCCTGGTCGGCCAGATTCCAGGTGCTCACCAAGAATTGTACCCCCAAGGTCAGAGGCAGGAGCGTCGTGAGAGGGCTGCAGCTCTCTGGGTCGTCCTCGCTGGTCCACCTCTCTCGCATGCAGAGCCTGTGTGCAGGCGGGAGGGGGCGCCTTCACGGCCCTGATCAGGATATGTACCCCAACAGGTGACACAGAAGCTCCCCCCAGACCTGCACGGAACCCGGGGTCCCCAGGCAGGAATCACAAGTGGCCTTCCCGTCCCCCACCCACCCCTCCCCGCGTCCACGTCACACCCAGCCACCACCTCCTTGGATGCTGAGCAAGACACTCCCCCAACAACGATCTCAGTGCTCACATCTCCTGGGTGTGTGAGGGGTTCTTAGCAGCATGCAGCTGAATTTGGGGTGAGGCTTTTGGTTCCCTTTCAGCAGCAGCCTAGTTTCATGATACTTAGGTGCCTGGGAAAAGAACAGAAAACTGCCTTTTCAACATTTTCAGTAGAAATGAAGACACTTTTCTAAACTCCTTCCTTCGTCCTGAAAGGCCCATCCTGGGTGCCCAGATACCTAGAAGTTCTCCCTAAAGAGTTAAAGGAGTAAAAGAACCTCGGATGACACCTCCCCCAGGATGCCCTCCTGGGTTGCCCCTGGCCAACAGTTCCCCTCCCTCTGTGGGTTTTTAGCTTTTCCAAAACCACGCTTTGATGTGGAACCGAAATAAAGCACAGGAGGATAAACAAATGCAGAAATGCCCTCAGACCTGAAGTCCTCTGTCCCTCTCCCACATCACTCTGCTCTGTGATACTGTCCAGCGGTGGGGGGGATCCATGAAGCACGAGATACAGTTGGTGATCAAGTGCCCGGGGCAGCTGAGGGGCCAACGCAGGGCAGACCGGGCAGGCCAGGTGGGGAGCAGCCGGGGCTTCCAGGTGGACCTGTGGACTCAGGGATGATGATGCTGTCTGGATCTGCCCTGCCCTGTCTCACCGTGCCCTCTGAGAGCAGGACCCTGGCCAGCACCTGTGAACTTGCCCTTGGCAACGTTAGTGAACTTTCCATCAGGGGCGTCTGTGAAAAAGCCCTTTTCTGCACCGTTTTATTTTTTGATGTGTATTTTTTTGTCTCGGCCGGGTCTCCACTGCAGCTTGTGGGATCTAGTGCCCTGACCCGGGATCGAACCTGGGCCCCTGCACTGGGAGCACGGGTCTCAGCTGTGGACCCAGGCGAGTCCCTCCCATAGTGCTCAGCACCAGCCTTGGGAAGGGGCGTCTTTGATTTGAGAACCTCGGTTCAGTTCAGTCGCTCAGTCGTGTCCGACTCTTTGCGAGCCCATGGACTGCAGCACGCCAGGCTTCCCTGTCCATCACCACCTCCCGGAGCTTACTCAGACTCATGTCCATTGAGTCGGTGATGCCATCCAACCATCTCATCCTCTGTCATCCCCTTCTCCCACCGTCAATCTTTCCCAACTTCAAGGTCTTTTCCAGTGAGTAAATCTTCCCATCAGGTGGCCAAAGTATTGGAGTTTCAGCTTCAGCATCAGTCCTTCCAGTGAATAGTCAGAACTGATTTCCTTTAGGATTGATTGGATGGATCTCTTTGCAGTCCAAGAGACTCTCAAGAGTGTCCTCCAATTCAAAAGCATCAATTCTTCACTTCCCAGCTTTCTTCATAGTCCAACTCTCGCATCCATATATGACTACTGGAAAAACCACAGCTTTGACTAGATGGACCTTTGTTGGCAAAGTCATGTCTCTGTTTTTTAATATGCTGTCTAGGTTGGTCATAACTTTTCTTCCAAGGAACAAGTGTCTTTTAATTTCATGGCTGCAGTCACCATCTGCAGTGATTTGGGAGCCTCAAGAAATAAAGTCTCTCACTGTTTCCTCTGTTTCCCCATCTATTTCCCATGAAGTGATGGGACCAGATGCCATGATCTTAGTTTTCTGAATGTTGAGCTTTAAGCCAACTTTTTCACTGTCCTCTTCCACTTTCATCAAGAGGCTCTTTAGTTCTTCGCTTTCTGCCATAAGGGTGGTGTCATCTGCATATCTGAGATTATTGATATTTCTCTCTGCAATCTTGATTCCAGCTTGTGCTTCATCCAGCCCAGCATTTCACATGATGTACTCTGCATATAAGTTAAATAAGCAGGGTGACAATGTACATCTGTAACATATTCCTTTCCCGATTTGAAAACAGTCTGTTGTTCCATGTCTGGTTCTAACTGTTGCTTCCTGACCTGCATACAGATTTCTCAGGAGGCAGGTCAGGTGGTCTGGTATTCCCATCTCTTGAAGAATTTTCCACAGTTTATTGTGATCCACACAGTCAAAAGCTTTGGCATAGTCAATAAAGCAGAAATAGATGTTTTTCTGGAACTCTAGTGTTTTTTCAATGATCCCCCGGATATTGGCAATTTGAACTCTGGTTCCTCTGCCTTTTCTAAATCCAGCTTGAACATCTGGAAGTTCACGGTTCATGCTGTTGAAGCCTGGCTTGGAGAATTTTGAGCATTACTTTGCTAGCGTGTGAGATGAGTGCAGTAGGATTGTGCGGTAGTTTGAACATTCTTTGGCATTGTCTTTCTTTGGGATTGGAATGAAAAATGACCTTTTCCAGTCCTGTGGCCACTGCTGAGTTTTCCAAATTTGCTGGCATATTGAGTGCAGCACTTTCACAGCATCATCTTTTAGGATTTGAAATAGCTCAACTGGAATTCCATCACCTCCACTAGCTTTGTTCATAGTGATGCTTCCTAAGGCCCACTTGACTTCACATTCCAGGATGTCTGGCTCTAGGTGAGTGATCACACCATCATGGTTATCTGGGTCATGAAGATCTTTTCTGTACAGTTCTTCCGTGTATTCTTTCCACCTCTTCTTAACATCTTCTGCTTCTTCCATACCTTCCATATCTTCTTAGGTCCTTACCATTTCTGTCCTCTATTGTGCCCATCTTTGCATGAAATGTTCCCTTGGTACCTCTAATTTTCTTGAGGAGATCTCTAGTTTTTCTCATTCTGTTGCTTTCCTCTGTTTCTTTGCATTGATCGCTGAGGAAGGCTTTTTCTTATCTCTCCTTGCTATTCTTTGAAACTCTGCTTTCAGATGGGAATATCCTTCCTTTTCTCCTTTGCCTTTCACTTCTCTTCTTTTCTCAGCTATTTGTAAGGCCTCCTTAGACAACCGTTTTGCATTTCTTTTTCTTGGGGATGGTCTTGATCACTGCCTCGTGTACAATGTCACGAACTTCCATCCATAGTTCTTCAGGCACCCTGTCCATCAGATCTAATCCCTTGAATCTATTTGTTACTTGCCTGTATACTCGTAAGGGATTTGATTGGGGTCATACCTGAATGGTCTAGTGGTTTTCCCTACTTTCTTCAATTTAAGTCTGAATTTGGCAATAAGGAGTTAGTTCATGATCTGAGCCACAGTCAGCTTCCGGTCTTGTTTTTGCTGACTGTATAGAGCCTCTCCATCTTTGGCTGCAAAGGATATAATCAGTCTGATTTCAGTATTGACCATCTGGTGATGTCCATGTGTAGAGTCTTGTGTTGTTGGAAGAGGGTGTTCCCTTCCCTTTGGGCTTCCCTTGTGGCTCAGCTGGTAAAGAATCCACGAGCAATGCGGGAGACCTGGGTTTGATCCCTGGGTTGGGAAGATCCCCTGGAGAAAGGAAAGGCTACCCACTCCAGTATTTTGGCCTGGAGAATTCCTCCATGGAGTCGCAAAGAGTTGGACACGACTGAGCGAGAACTTCAGAGCTCTTCTTAAAAGGATGCTGCTTCTTATACATTGCACAGCCTCAGCATTTGTGGGTAAGCTGGTCTTGGATTATAGAAATCTGGAAACTCTAAGTTGCCTGTTAGTCACCATGGCGACAGGTTCAGCATCCTTCTCAGGGTGCCCAGAGGTTCCATTTGGAAGGAGCATTCATCTTTAAAGGACCATTTGTTTTTCAAATTCAAGGAGTTTTAAGATGAGAGAGATTTCAGTGGTTCTTGGCTAGCGTCATGTGGATCCCCACGGGGCCCCTCGCATAGCCCTGGGATTTACAAGCTGCTTTGAATATTCAGAAAGCCTAAAGGAGCTTGAAAGCCTGCCTGGGTACTCCAGGATGCCAGCTCTGTGTCACATTCACGTCTGGGCAAAAACCACATTTGCTAACTGGAGACTCTCCGGACCTGTTCTGTGCACTGGCGCTAATCAGCAGCTCTGGCTGGCAGTTACGTTTGTCTTTAATTAATATCAAATGGAAAATTAATTATTACTTCGCAAATGCAGCCTGCTTGGAAAGCCGTCGTCCTCGAAATCAGGGCGCAAAGGAACTCCTTGGAGCCCGGTTCAAGCTTCCGTGTTCACCTTCGAGAAGCCTGAGGCTCCGAGCGCAGTGGGGACTGGCCTGAGGTCACCAGGCGTGACTCCTCCCACCCCGCAGCCCCTCTGGCAGGGCGGCATCAAACCAGACTCGGGCATAGAGTAATGCTTTACCAGTCAGGCTGCAGGAGGGGCCTGGGAGCCGGGTGCAAGGCCCTGTATGTTGGAGGCAAACATGTCCACTTTCCAAAGCTTAGAATGAGCCAAGCTGATGGAATTTCAGGGACAGTGAAGCACCCTTCTCAGGCCCCGTGGGTCCTGTAACTGGTTGGTTTTTTTTTTTTAATTGTGGTAAAATACATATAAAATTTCCACCTTAGCATTTTAAAATGAACAGTTGCAAATGGTAGTAATTATTAACTGCAATCTTTTTTGCCTTTACATAGTGCAAAAAAGAATTTTTGCAAAAGAGAAGGATTGAAGGCACGAGGAGAAGGGGGAGCCAGAGGGTGAGATTGTTAGATAGCATCACCGATTCAATGGACATGAATCTGAGCAAACTCCGGGAGATTAGACAATGAAGGACAGGGGAGCCTGGCCTGCTGCTGTCCATGGGGTCGCAAAGAGTCGGACACGACTGAGCGACTGAACAGCAACAACGTAAAATGCGTTCACAGTCTGGTACCACCATCACCACCACCAGCTCCAGAACCTTCTCATCACCCAGACGAAAGCCCCATTCCCGTCAAGCAACCCGCCCTTGCCCCTCCCCCAGCCCCTGACAGCCCCGTCTCCCGTCTCTGTCTCTCTGGAGTTGCCTCTTCCGGACATTTCGTATGAAGGGAGCTCCACCGCGTGACTTTCTGCGTCTGCCTTCTGTCGCCGAGCAGGAGGCTCTCAGGTTCATCCACACGGTAGCCTGCGTCCGGGCTTCGTGCCTTTGTTTTTTCTTCCATTGAAGTTCAGGTGACTTACAGCGTCGCGTTAATTTCTGCTCTGCAGCTCGGTGACTCAGTAATGCACACGTGCACGTTCTTGTCGGTGTTCGTCTCCCCTGTGACTTACCCAGGCTACTGGATGTAGCTCTCTGTGCTGCATATACAGTAGGACCTAGTGGTTGGTCGTTGTTTACTTGCAAAGTTGACTCTTTTTCAACCCCATGGGCTGTAACCCACCACATTCCCATGGAAAGCCCATGGGATTTTCCAGGCAAGAGTACTGGAGTGGGTTGCCATTTCCTTCTCCAGGGGGTCTTCCCGACCCCGGGATCAAGCACGCGTCTCCCGCATCGCAGCGGATCCTTTCCCACTGACCCCCTGAGAAGCCCGTACCGTGTTGCTTGTCCATCCTAAAGGTGAGAGTCTGCATCTGCCAGCCCAGACTCCCGCTCCATCCTCCCCCAAGCCCCGCCTTGGCAGCCACGCGTCTGTTCTCGATGTCGGGGGCCTGTTTCTGTCTTGCAGATAAGTTCATTTGTATCTCATTCCTTTTTACGGCCAAATACCGTTCCACTGTGTGGACGGCCCTCTGGCTTCCGCTGGTCTGGTGATGGGCACGTGGATTGTTTCTGCCTTCTGGCCATTGTGGATCGTGCGGTTCTGAACACACAGGCACACACGTGTTTGTACACCTGCTTTCGGATCTTTGGGGGCACATCTCCCAGGAGTGGGGGCCTGGGTCCTGAGGTGACTCTGCAGTTATCTTACTGAAGACCCGCCAGACTGTCTCCGTACCTGGCGGGTTTCACGCCCTCAGTTTCATCTCTCTGGGGGCCCGATTTGCACAGACAGAGCAGCCTGCTGGGAACTCTCCCCCCGCACCTCTGCAGCCCGGCCCCAGATTTCTCTTCTCTTCACTTAGAGGATCACATGCTCAGTCCCGTCCAATTCTTTGTGACCCCGTGGACTATAGCCCACCAGGCTCCTCTGTCCATGGAATTCTCCAGGGAAGAATACTGGAGTGGGTTGCCATTTCCTTCTCCAGGGGGTCTTCCCGACCCAGGGATCGAACCTGCGTCTCCTGCATTGGCAGGCAGGTTCTTTACCTAGGAAAACATCTGCCTTCACAGGCAGTCCAGATGCCTTCATTTCTGTGTGTGTCTGTGTCTGTGTGTGTCTGTGTCTGTGTGTTTAAATGCCCTCTGAGCCTCTCCCCTTCCTGGGCCTGAGGGATGAGGGATGAGCAGGCTCCTGGCCCCTCTCAGTCTGGTCCGTAAACAGCCCTAGGCCGCTCAGCACATTGAGTTTTCCTGATTGAGCCCCACTGACCACAGCCGCCCTAGGGCAGCATCCTCTCCACGCAGTGAAATTCATTAGCATCAATTTGAGTTTCCATTACCTCGTATTCAAAACCAGCAGCTTCCTTCCGGAGGAGTCCTGGGGTCTGTGTGGTGAGGGTTATTTATAGCCATCCAAGTGAGGTTGTGCGTAATAAACCGCGCTGAGCTGAGTGGCCTATAATTTGAGATCAAGTTCTGTCGTCTGCTGTAAACAGACGAGACTAAACGGAACAGACTTTTCATGCTGAATGGGCCTCTGTGCGTGGTGGGGGCCCGCGCCCAGGTGGCCGTGTGGGGAGCTGAGTCCTCAGAGAGAGGCCAGGGTGGAACAGAGCCCGTGGCTGACCGACGGGGATCGTGGCCAGCGGGAGGACATGGAGCAGCCCTCACTGGCTCCCTCCTTCAAGCATGGGCTGGGTCCTGGCCCTCCTCAACCCATTTTCCTGATGTAGAAACAGGCTCAGAGAAAGGATGGGTGATGTCGACTGAAATGGAAAACGCACAGCATGAGCGCTGTGCGCTTCAGTTTCATCCAGGGACTTACTCAGGACCGTAGCCCGGAAACAGCAGCTGAGAACGCCCCGAGGAACTGCTCCGAAGAGCTGGGGGAGCGGCCGGCGTGGACTTGACTTTAGCGAAGGGAGCTCATGCGGTTAAGCTCGGATCTCCTTAGAAGGTTGAGACTAGCCACGCGGAGCAGACATGTCAGTTCATGATTTCAGTGCCTTTCCACGTTTGCGAGGGTGTAAGGATTCAGGTTTGTAAAATTTTTTCTGAAATACGGCTATCTGAGGGCCTGTTTTGCCTTTTTTCCCAAAGCACAGAGTCCCTTCCCCTGCCCTTCATGCTGACCTCTTTCAGGGTGTGCGGTAGGTCAGCGCCCACAGTGCTTCATAGCTTGATCCTCATAGACCCGGATGGCGAGACGCGTTCCTGGCTTCGCAGTGACCTGCCCACAGCCCCCGGGTGTCAAATCGACAGAGCTGTGCTCGAACCCAGCCCTCCTCTCAGATCCGTGGGCCCCCTCACCATCCCAAGGTGGCCCCCTACCTGGCCAGCTAAGTAAATCCTCACGCAGCCCAACCAGTGGCTGAAAAACTAGCCCTTCTTCCAAAGAGAGGCAAGAAAAAGCCCCTTGCACATCAGGGGAAGATTTGCAGCCAAAGCCTCCGGGGAAGCTCACCTTCAGCTCTTCTTTGTAAAATGTGGTGGGAGGCGGTCAGGATGCCTGGTGCTGCCTTCGCTGTGTGACGCTGGGAGAGTCGCTCAGCCTCTCTGTTCAGAGTCAGGTGGACAGTAGGCAGCTGCTCACCCCTCACCCTGCCCCACAAGGACAAGCCAGAAGTAGACTCTTCTTTCTAGGGGAGGAGAGGGGAAGAAGGGGTTAAGCCCTGTCCAACAAGAAGAACGCTGGGTGACCTCCTCCTGACCCGGGCCTCTTTTCCATGTCCTCTGAACCACACACTGGCCCGGCTGGGGGCGCGCAGTGCAGCTGCTTCCGAACGAGGCATGTGGCTTCGTGGGCGTGGGCCCGGGGACCACTTGAGGGCTGCCAGCCTCTCCTCCAGGCCCGTCCACCCAGCGCCCTGGTGGCGGCAGGCTTTCTCTGAGAAGCCTCTGGCCCAGTGGCCCAGCAGGCGCGTGTGTGCATCTGGGGGAGGCGGCACCAAACGTGAGTAGCAGGAGGGGGTTGACGGCGGCCAGGTCGCCAGGGCCCTGGCGTCTGCTGGGGCACCACCTCGGGCCTTCCAGGGAGGCCTGGCCCAGCGTCTAGCCCAGAAGCCTTCACTTCAGTAAAACGTCCCCAGGCCCGTGCTGTGGGGCCTGGGCAAGTTGCCAATACCCTGAGCCTGGACCACTTCTTCTCCGGCATGAGGCGGGCGCGTTGCCTCGTGGTCTCGGGATGCGGCTGGATGCCTCCTGGCGAGTCGTCTCCCTCTGAGGGGCATCTCACGTCCTGGTGTGGATGTGAGACCCATCTGACCCCAGCTCTGCGGAGAGGCTGGTGTGCGAGCTGGTGCCCTTGCTGGCCGCAACCCCACCCGGGGGGCCTCGTCTCCGAGCTGAAACTCCGGCATCGCGGCAGGGACCCCGGGGGTCACTAACCAGAGGCTGAGCCTCGCCGTCTCCAGGGCCAAGTCCAGGAGTGAGGACGTGGCGAGAACAGCGCGGCTCCTACTTGCTGCCTGGCCCTCCTCCCTGCCAGTGTCTTCCTGCTGCTGCCTGACGAGTCACGGGGTCGGGGCTGGGGAACGCCTGAGGACTGGGGACGCCTGAGGTCTGGGCCTCCTCACACACCTGGCTTGGGTCCGGGGGAATCAGAGAGGCAGCCAGGACTCGGCCTGGCCTCAAGGACGGGAGGGGGGGCCACGTGTTGTGGGTAATGGTGGTGCCACCTGGTCGGTGATGTTTGCAGGCAGGTCCATGGAGGAACGGAGTAGCCAGGGCTCTAGAACCTCGGACTCCAGACACAGCTCTGGGGAAGCAGCCTCAGCGTCACCCTGGAGCCGGACTGAAACATAAGACTCGGCTCCACCCAGCGCCTGCTGAATCCCACCCTGAGTTCCAACGAGATCTCAGACGGTTTGCTTGAACATTAAGGTGGTAAATGCAAGCTAGGATCTCAAGAGAGTGGGTAGGAGTCCCTTAGATGGAAAAGGTGGGCAGAAGATACTCAAAGGAGTCCGAAGAGCAAGTGCAAAGGCCCTGGGGCGGGAGGTAGCCAGACTTGCTAAGGCTGCTTCTGAGACCCTCGGTCCTGGTGCAGAGCCAGGAGATGCTTTACAAGTGATGGATGAGCTGGTGTTCAGATGAGTCTTGACAGTCATCGGGTAGCTCACATCATTCTTTCTGTTTCTGAGACCCCCGGTCCTGGTGGAGAGCCAGGAGATGCTTTACAAGTGATGGATGAGCTGGTTTTCAGATGAGTCTTGACAGTCATCGGGGAGCTCAGATCATTCTTTGGGTGCCTCTGGCCAGGAATACTCCTTGACAGTGGGGCTCTAAGAAGCAGTCCCGACTTATTGTGGCCCATCTGAGGCCCCCAAGCTCTCTGGTGTTTTTTCCCCCAGAGTCTCTGCATGATGTTATTTCACAGTATCTTTTTATCTCAGGGAGGGCGGGAACAATAGATGATTTCTGAAGGATCCTTTCAATTCTCCGTGTCCTCCCAGCGGCTCTGTGTTTCCTGCAGAGGACGTGGGGAGAGGTGAAGTCGCCAGAGCAGCGGTTACACTTCCCTTCAGTCCTGTTGCAAAGAGGAACGTGGCTTCGGTGCCAGGCTCGCAGCTCAGCTATAGTGGTGACCGTGGACCAGAGCCAGCCTGCCTGCCGTCTTGGGCTGGTTGCCATCACATTTCCCAGCTCCCCTTTGCTCTGGCTCCAGGAGGAGAAACAGTGAGAAATGGGCTAGAAACTTGCATCTGTAACTCTGGCTGTGTGCTCTGGGGCCAGGAAACTGTGGGGTCCAGATTAGTACCCCCTCGCCTCTGCCTGCCTCTTTGGAAGAAAGTGCGGGATGGATAAGTCCTCGATACATCTG
This sequence comes from Cephalophus harveyi, assembly GCA_006410635.1. NCBI lineage: Eukaryota > Metazoa > Chordata > Mammalia > Artiodactyla > Bovidae > Cephalophus > Cephalophus harveyi. The sequence continues at coordinate 158,509 of SJYT01013303.1, read as the reverse complement.
CACTGTCACTGAGCAGTAATTGGAGTGAAAATTGCTAAAAATAAGGTGACTGGAGGCCGCGGGCCATTAAGAACCTGGCAGGAGCTCGCGCCACCGGTGTGCTAATCGCTGGAAGGGGAGAGACCGGCTGCATTAGGAAAACTCAAGGGTCGATGAGAGTGTGACCCAAAAATGAGTGGAAATGGGGCCATCCCAAGAAGGGCCCGTGCCAGGCACGCCTGAGCCGGGGGCGGGCACTCAGCTCACTCTTGGGGTGTGCCAAGCTTGGTTGCCCCCAGGACCGCCCTTTTCACTGAGGGTGCACCCACCCCAAGGCACAGGACCACATGCCATGTGACCGTGTGACCAGGCCGCCCAGCACAAAAGCATCCTTCCGAGGAATCGCGCTCAGCTAAGATTGAGAGTGGCCGGGGCGGGGTGCATTTTTCCGGACAGAGAAATGGGGCTTGATGGAAAGAGGCTGTCTAGGGAGCAAACGCTGTTCTCCATTACATGGACTGTCTACTGTCCCCTCCTTGAAGCCTCCAGCCGGGTCCTGCCCAAGACCAACGACTCCCTGCCCCCGGCTGCCCTGCCCCACCCCACCCCGCCCGAGGCTCCTCTAGACTCCAGCCGCATGAAGGGCCTTCTGCTGCCAAGGTGATGCCTACACACTGGCTGCCAAGCTGCCGAGCCGCCCCGTGGCCCTCCGGCCTCCCACATGCGTGTGCATGTGCGCGCATGTGTGCAGTCCCGTGGGTGCCAGGCTCGGGGCCACTCTGTTCGCATGTGGCTGTGTCGGGCCGTGTTTCTGTCCATGCACACCTATGACAGGGCACGTGGCACCCACTCGGCAGGGGAAGGTCTCCTTCCTTCCAGCAGCCGCATCATCGTCCTTAGGCCGTGACCACAGCCCTTCCCCGGGCCGAGGGTCCATGTCCACAGAGTAATGGTAGCTGACTGGCTGCAGGGGGATCTGTCCAAGATCTAAATACTGACACAGGGCGCAAGACTGGCAGCCAGTGCCCGAGGCCGCAGGTGTGTGGGCTCTTAGCAGTAAGTAGTATACTTAAGCGGTAAATGTCTAATTTTAATATTTGATGTCAGAAGAGAAAAATAAGTGAGACCCTCTTGGCTTAAAAAACTATCAGTTCCCAGCTCCCCGTGCCAGAGACTGCAGCGAACACCGCAGACCGATATTCCCTGGATCAGTGACACGTTCCCGAGACTCGGGGAGCACAGTGATCTAAGCAAAGTCGCTTACGTCTGCACCAAGTGCCCAGTGGCACCATCAAGTTAATTTTTATAGGCAAGATCCTTGCACAAAAGGAAATCTAAATTTAGTTGATTTTAATTTACAACATAGAATAGCCCCCCCCCCGCCACTGCCCCACTAGAGAAAATTATGAAAGAACTACTAGAAAATGTAAAAGACCAGTGAATGTCAAGTGCCAAGTGAGACACGTGAAGGATGTGAAATTATGAGGAGAATACACTCATCCAGGAAGTGACAGGCAGAGGAGCTTGGCAGTGGCCCCGGGGCTCTCTCAAGGACAAAAGTGAAGGTCAGCCCAGACTAAGTTCGCACAAATCTTGGCTGAAGTCACCAAAATCAGACTGGATACCAGGACAGCCTGCACACCCTGCCTCTTACTCCCCTGCAGCGTGTCCCAGACCACTGGGTCAGCCTTCCGTCTGGCCACCGGTGCCCAAGCCCCGGCAGAGCCGGTGGCACGGGACGCACCGCCTGTCTCCTTCCCTGAGGAGAGTGACTTCCCGACGTGCCCACAGGAATGAGCAAGTAAAGCTCGTCAGACGTTCCCCTGGTGAACTAAGAGCTAATAAGCGTCACTGAAGGATCCCAACAGGACCTTCCTCCACAGCCAGCCAGCAGGCCCTGGCCGTGAGCTCCCTGCAGGCTTCCGTTCTCCAGAGCCAGCGTGGGGTGGGTGGGCACTGAGCTGCCCCCAACCAGCCTCGTACCTGCCACAGGCAGCTGCCCGTTCTGTGACTTTTTTTCAAACTCCACTGCAGACCAGCAATGAGCCAAGTACTGTAAAGACCTTGAGGATAGATTGTTAGCTACATTATGATTCTTTTCTTCTGAAAATCTCCCAGGAAGTCAATTTTGAAAGGGCATCTTTAAATTGCTGACTAGAGGATCACCAGTTTCCCCCTCAGTCAGTCTCTCCCTTCAGGAAGCTTCCATAAGCCTCTTATCCTTCTCCATCAGAGGGGAGACAGACTGGAAACCACAATCACAGAAAACTAACCCATCTGGTCACATGGACCACAGCCTTGTCTGACTCAATGAAACTATGAGCCATGCCATGTAGGGCCACCCAAGACGGACAGGTCACGGTGGAGAGTTCTGACAAAACATGGTCCACTGGAGAAGTGGATGGCAAACCACTTCAGCATTCTTTCCTTGAGAACCCCATGAACAGTGTGAAAAAGCAAAAAGATAGGACACTGAAAGATGAACTCCCCAGGTCGGTAGGTGCCCAATATGCTACTGGAGATCAGTGGAGAAATAACTCCAGAAAGAATGAAGAGATGGAGCCAAAGCAAAAACAACACCTAGTTGTGCATGTGACTGGTGATAGAAGCAAGGTCCGATGCTGTAAAAGGAAAGACATTACTTTGCCAACAAAGGTCTATCTACTCAAGGCTATGGTTTTTCCAGTAGTCATGTATGGATGTGAGAGTTTGACCATAAAGAAAGCTGAGCACTAAAGAATTGGTGCTTTTGAACTGTGGTGTTGGAGAAAACTCTTGAGAGTCCCTTGGGCTGCAAGAAGATCAAACCAGTCAATCCTAAAGGAAATATCAGTCCTGAATATTCATTGGAAGGACTGAAGCTGAAGCTCCAATACTTTGGCCACCTGTTGCAAAGAACTGACTCATTGGAAAAGACCCTGATGCTGGGAAAGATTGAAGGCAGGAGGAGAAGGGGACGACAGAGGATGAGATGGCTGGATGGCATCACCGACTCAATGGACATGAGTTTGAGTGAACTCCAGGAGTTGGTGATGGACAGGGAGGCCTGGCATGCTGCAGTCCATGGGGTCACAAAGAGTCAGACCCGACTGAGCAACTGAACTGAACTGGTGCCCACTGCAGCCCAGAGTGCTGGTAAACCCTCTCCCAGGCCGCCGAGGGCCCACTGGACTCACCATCCAGACCATTCTGGGGGGCCTGAGGGCCCCAGGTAGCTGTGTGCCCATCGGGGCCCCCAGTCCAGACAACAGCAGTGCAGGAGGGCCTGGGCGGGGGCTCGGGGGCTGGCGCCAGCCAGCGGGCGGTCTTCACGAGGCTCCCTCTCCCTGGAGAGTGGCCCCTTAGCGAGCCTCCCGAGGCCCTGGGCATCCTTCCGGCCCCACTGCACCCTCCTCTGGAGGTGACCGCTGCCCTCGGGCCCGGCCAGGCCACCCCCAGGAATGATCAGAGTACCACACCCGCTTCCCCAAGGTCACAGTTATGTACTCGCTCAGTTCGCTTTTTTCTGGTTGTCCTGAAGTCCCCCTCCCGTGGATGGGAGAGCCGTTGGGGGTGTTTATTGAAGGAGGAGATGGGGATGGGGAGGGGACTGAGCCTACAGGGGCACTGGGAGCTCCCGCCCGCAGGTTAAGTGTTCGCAGAAGTGGTGGTCCTGGGCTCTTCTGCTTCCCTGACCCTCTGCTGGCCGCTGGCCTCCATCTGCTCACGTCGCTGCGGCCCCCAGCGTCCGGGTGGGTCACTGCTTGTCCCCTGGGCTGGGGGAAGGCTCCATGGACATCACCTCACCTGCCAGTTGGTCTGTAAAGGGAGGACAATTGCCGCGCAGTCTAGGAGCCAGCCCCCAGCTCTCCTGCCTGCTTCCAGGGTCTTCCTAGTTTTCATGAAAGCATCACAGTTTAGGGGATTGGACGAAGGGGTTAGAGGAGGCCTAGCCCGAGAAAAAGCTGCACCGCGTGGAGGAGGCCGCTTCCGCTTCCGCTTCCCAGTTCCAGGCCTCGTTAGCTGTGTGACCTTAAGTAAGTTACTCAGCGTCTCTATTCCCCGGTGTCATTATCATTACTCTCAGTGGTTCATCTGCTCAAGAGTATTTGTGTTCCTCCTGAGAAAAGGCTCTGTTGGACCCCGGCTTCACGGCAGAGACCAACGCAGGTATTTCCATACTTGTTCAGTCGCTCAGTCGTGTCCGACTCTTTGCGACCCCATGGACTGCAGCACGCCAGGCTTCCTGTCCTTCACTATCTCCCGAAGTTTGCTCAAACTTACGTCCACTGAGTCAGTGATGCCATCGAACCATCTCATCCTCTTGATTTCCATACTTAGCATATCATTTAAGGAGACGAAAGATTGAAGTATAGTTGATTTAGAATAATTGTGTTAGTTTCAGGATGGCTACCTGGGTTTATATCACTCAACAGAGCTCACTTTTGCCGGCTTCCCAAGTTTATGTAAGTGGAATTTGGGCTTCTAGCTTCTCGGATGACCTGCACCTTTGACCATGGTGATGCATTTGAGGTTTATCCTCAGAGACGTACGTGGCTTGTCTGTTTGTTTTCCCAGGAAATGTAAAGGGTTCCACTTAGTAGACAGGTTTATAGTCCCTCATCCACAGTCCTTGGAGCGGAGTTTGTTTCAGAGCAAAGGTGATATAATAAGTATGCATTGCATGCTACGTGCTAAGTTGCTATAGTCGCGTCTGACTATGACCCCAGAGACCGTAGCCCTCCAGGCTCCTCTGTCCACGAGAGTCTCCAGGCAAGAAAACTGGAGTGAGTAGCCATGCCTCTCTCCCGGGGATCTTTCAGACTCAGAGGTCAAACCCGCATCTCTTAAGTCTCCTGCATTGGCAGGTGGGTTCTTTACCGCTGTTGCCACCTGGGAAGCCCAAGTATGCTTCCAGTGTTTTTATTTCACACTCCAAGCTAGATTTTACACACTAGAAGGTTCTGTGTATTTTGTATAATCCCAGGGATTAGCACCGTGTAATCAGCACCCTGACTTTTTGGCCTCGGAACATCTGGATGTTCACACCCAGAGGGGTAACTGCAGCTGATAGATGCCTCTGTTTCTCTTGGGACCAGGTTTTCCTGCCAATTAAACTACACGAAAGAAGGAGAAACTCTCTTTGTTTCCAGGGCCGTTCTGACGGGGAGTTTGGGAGGCGGTGTGGACCTCTTTCATTGTGTAGATGTCCACTCCCCTGTTGGAGTGGACGTTGGGTGGCCTCCCGGCTTTTGCGGCTGTAACCAGGACAGTTTTCCCAGGAGATGGCACAGAACTTTTCTGTAGTGGCCATTCCAGTCAAATCCTCCCCCCACTTGTCACACTGGGTGGCAGGTCTCAAAGTGGCACAGCTGTTCCCCAGACCTTGTTGTTACTGTTCAGTCACCAAGTCACGTCCGACTCTGCAATCTCATGGACTATAGGACTCCAGGCTCCTCTGTCCTCCACTGCCTCCTGGAGTTTGCTCAAATTCATGTTCATGGAGTCGGTGTAACTATCTAACCATCTCCTCCTCTGCTGCCCTCTTCTCCTTTTGCCTTCAGTCTTTTCCAGCATCAGGGTCTTTTCCAGTGAGTTGGCTCTTCCCATCAAGTAGCCAAAGTAGTGGAGCTTCGGCTTCAACATCAGTCCTTCCAGAGACTATTCAGGATTGATTTCCTTTAGGATTAGCTGGCTTGATCTCCTTGAAGTCCAAGGGACTCTCAAGAGTCTTCTCCAATACAATTCGAAAGCATCCATTTTCCAGGGCTCAGCTGTCTTTATGGTCCAACCTTCATATCTGTACATGACTAGAAAAACCATAGCATGTCTTGACTCTTTAATATGCTGTCTAGGCTCGCCCAGGAGATAGTGGGGGACAGAGGAGCCTAGCCTGCTGCAGTCCATGGGGTTGCAAAGAGTCGGACATGACTTAGTGACTGAACAACAAAAGGTTTGTCAGACCTTCCTTCCAAGGTGCACGTGCTCCTTGCCCAGACTGTTAGATTTTGCCAACCTGGGAGCATTCGGTGTCTTTCCACTGGCATTTCAGTTCACGTTGCCTGATTGCCAGTGAACTCTTTGGGGGCGTCTTTCATATCTTTTGAACCGGGTGGGGCTCCGCTTCTAGGAAATGCTTGGTTCCCTCTCCTGCCTAGTGTTGCCTGTGGTTGCTTGTCTTTTCCTTTCTGACTTGTGTTCTTTGTATATCCTGTTTGCCGCTCTTTAGCTTGCCTCTGTCATCTTTTTGATGATGAGCTCTTCTTAATGTAATATAGATGAATTTATCCAACTTTTCCTTGAAGGCTTATGCTTTGTTGTGACTTAATTAAGAAATTATTTTCCACCAAGAGGTCGTCAAAATATTTTTAACCAGTCTTGCTTTCTAGGAATTTTATAAGTTTGCCTTTCACATCTAAGTCTTTAACCCAGGAGAGAGAGAGAGAGAGAGTGTGTGTGTGTGTGTGTGTGTGGTGTGAGGTAGGGATCCAATTTCATCTTCTCCCCCGGGTGGGAAATCTGTCCTTACAGCATCATCTGTGCAGTAAGAACCTTTTCTCCAAGTAGACAGTGTTCACTCAGCCATGAACCAAACGTCCACGTGGATGCAGGTCTGTTTCTGGGCTGGGAATTGATGCCTTTGTGATGGTTACATCTAAACACATCTTCCTTCCCCCACCCAATCCACCTCGTTCCTCTTTAGCTATTTTTCTTTTTTAAGATTTTTTTTTGACATGGACCATCTTTAAAGTCTTTATTGAATTTATTAAAATATTGCTTTTATGTTTTGGGTTTTTGGCAGTGAGATATGTGGGATTCTAGCTCCCCAATCAACGATCAAACCCCTCACCTGCTGCATTGGAAGGCAAAGTCTTAAGCCCTGGAACACCAGGGATGCCCCTAGGATTATTTTAGCTACTCTTGAATCTTGACTCTTCCACATACTTTTTTTTTTTCAATTGGCAAATCAAGTTACACCAGATAACAAACAAAAACACCCTGTTGGGAATCGTATTAGAATTGTATCGACTCAGAGTAGACCGATTTGAGGCGAATCCACGCCTTCCTCTTCCTCTCCAGGAGTGTCTCTATTTCTCCATCTGTTAAGGCTGCCTTTCGTGCCATTCAAACAGATTTCACAACTGTCTCCATAAAGAGCAACCACAGCAGTTTTAAACTTATTCCTAAGTCGTTTCTCTCTCTCTCTCTCTCTTCTTTTTTGGTAGTTTTGTGGTATATTTTTTAAAGTTACATTTGCTGATCACTGCTGGAGTGGAGAAATGCAGCTGACTCTGGTAAATTGATTTTTTTTCATTCTGCTACCTCGCTAAATTCTCTTATTAATTCTCATTTTCTTGTCCGTTGGTTGTGTCTTTTATTCTTTTTCTCTCTGCTGACTTAGGGCCCACCTGCCGTAAAACGTTAAAGTGGGGATACAGGACCTACTTGTCTTGATCCTGATCTGAAAAGAAACGCTTTCAAAATTTCTGTTGACTCTAGGTGTTTTTGGACATGCAGTTTATCAGGTTCAAGTATTGATATTTCAGTCTCTTCCCAGTGTGCCGAGGGGATTCAGTTTAATTGCAAATGGCTATTGGATTTTATCAAGGGCGTCTGTGTATCACTTGATACAGTCGCGTGGCTTTTCTCCGTCGCTGCTTCATTACATAAATTGATCTTCTAGGAGGCTCATCTTAGGTTCCTCAGATAAAGCAGCTCTCCATGATGAAGTGATCTTTTTGAATCGTTGCTAAATTCTATTCACTAATGTTTCATTTAGGATTTTTGCATCTAAGTTCATGAACGAGGCTTCCTGTAATTTTTCTTTCTGAGTCTTTTTCTTTTCTGATCTGAGAATCAAGTCAATCTCAAGAGAACAAGCTGGGAAGTGGCTTTCTGTCTCTTCAGCTCTGGAAGACGTTATTTGGGTTAGAATTGTTTGTTCCTTCTGTGAAGGGTCGACCCTGCTCCGACGGCCAGCAGAGCCTCATGTTTCCCTGGTGAAAAGAGGTGTAGTTGCGGGTGTGATGTCTTTGTGGTTACCGGACTGTTCCGGTTTTGATTCCTTCTTGAGTCATTTGTGCTAACTAGGGATCCATTCTAAACTCCTTCCCCAGATATTTAAGGCCCCCGAGCAGACATTTCCAGCCTCTTCCCCTGCCTTCTCCACATTCAAACACCCTACACTCCAGCCAAGCTTCATTCAGCCGACAAACCCAAATCGAAAACCGCCACAGCCTTCCTGCCTCTTCCCCCGCAGCGGCCTCTGACCCCACAAGCGGGTGGAGAGGGCCTCATCCACTGCCAGGCCCCAGCCAGGCCCCATCCAGGCAGAGGGAAGGAGCAGCACCCAGCCCAGGGGGCTGCTCCTCGGCAGCATGCCCAGAAGGCGCCCTGCGGGAGGTCATCTCAGGTGGTACCTGCAGGCGGAGGGTGATGGTGCCTGAGTGAGGGAGCGCTATAGTCCCCACCGTGGCCGGTGGCAAGGTCACCTTCCACCTGGCTTTTCCAGCAGACCCCAGACCCCCCACTGTGAGGTCCCAGAAAGCTGCCCCGGGCTCCTCCTGCCTCCCGAGCCTCCCGGAGCCACAGTTCTCCGGTTCCCAGTCTGAGTGCCCGGGGTCGTGGAGGCTCCGAAAAGCACAAGCCCCACGAAAGCAGAGCAGGAAGTGAAGCCAGGGCAGGACCCGGGGGCCGGCAGCCTCGTGCCCCTTATGTGCCCCCGGCGGCCGCCGCCCCCCACTTCCGCTGACCCCTGGCCGGAGGGAACGGCCACACCTGGCAGCAAGTGCGTTCTGTACTCGGTATTCTTCAGAGGGGCCGGGGGTCGGCATGGGGGCCTGCTGAGGGCTCTCGAGATGGATATGAATACAGCTACAGACAGACCTCACTCACTGCGGGGCGGGGGGGGGGGGCGTGGGGGGAGCTCGAGTCCACGCACAGTCATCAGAAGACTGAAATGAAATAAACTAAAATGTTCACAGAGGGCAGGAGGGGCTGGACGGTGGCCCCTAAGATTCCTGTGGACCTTGTTGGGGAAAAAAGTCTCTGCAGGTGTAATCAAGGTTAGCATGTCCAGACCAGGTCGTCCTCAGACAGACCTCACTCACTGGGGGGGGGGGGGGGGGTGCGTGGGGGGAGCTCGAGTCCACGCACAGTCATCAGAAGACTGAAATGAAATAAACTAAAATGTTCACAGAGGGCAGGAGGGGCTGGACGGTGGCCCCTAAGATTCCTGTGGACCTTGTTGGGGAAAAAAGTCTCTGCAGGTGTAATCAAGGTTAGCATGTCCAGACCAGGTCGTCCTGGCTCAGCTGGGTGGCCCCAAAGCCAGTGGTGGTGTCCTCATAGGAGACGGACGAGGCCGCGTGAAGACGGGCAGGGGCCACGGTGAGCGAGGACTTGACCCCAGATCATGGAGGCCCCTGGGACAGCCGGGTGGCAGACCCGAGGGTCCCCACCAGGTCGGAGCCCCTCACCTCGGTCGGTCTTCTTATCTCCCCCGCCGAGCAGGACCTCAGAGAAAGGGCCAGGACCTTCCCTGGGCACACCCTCCTCGGTTGTGGGGGGGCACCAGTGCCAGCTGCCCAGCCTGTCCACCCTGGGCAGACGACACGCCCTGTCTGCTGCCGCCGGGCCTGGGGGCTGCAGCTCCATCTTCCCGCCTCGCCCCCACCGCCCTCCACCTCTAGGCCTGTGTCCACGCTGTGCCCCAGGCCTCCCAGGTCCCATCCCAGCCTTCAGTCTGCAGCGCGGACCCCACTTCCTCCTCGAGGAGCCTCCTGTGACCCCCAGGTCGGAGTGAGGGCCCTGCCCCGCAGCCCCAGCGCTCTGCGTGCAGGCCAAGTCGCTCAGTTGTGCCCGACCCTGCAACCCTGTGACCGTAGCCCGCCAGGCCCCTCTGTCCATGGGATTCTCCAGGCAAGAATGCTGGAGCGGGTTGCCGTGCCCTCCTCCAGGGCATCTTCCCAGCCCTTCCATCGAACCCGCCTCTCTTAGGTCTCCTGCACTGGCAAGCAGGTGCTTTACCACCAGCGCCACCTGGGAAGCTCCCAGGCACACCCGTCAAAGAGCCCACGACCCTGGGCTAGGCCAGCTGTCTGCGGGGCCCCGGTGAGCGGGCGCCCCCTGTTCACTGCCGTACCGCAGCAGGAAGGGCCTAATAACCGCTTGCTGAGGGAATGAAGGGGGCAGGATGGAGAAGCAGCTGCCCCACTGCCCGAGCAGCACCTGCCCGCTGGGCCCCCTGCTCCCTATTTGGATCCTACTCTTGGCATTTTTCATTTCCATCAAGTCCTGTGGTCTTTTGGGCACAGCGAGGCCTGGGGGTCCCACGTCAGGACCCCCCCAGGGCACGTCTGAGTCACAGGGCTTCTCCCGCCTCAGAAGCTGGAACCCCCACGAGCAAAGCTTCCGAAGCCCGGCCTCTCGCGCCTTCTCAACCCTGGCCTGTCTCTCAGAAGCCCCTCCCCACTCCCCACAGCTTGGGTTTCTTCTGGAACTGCCTGCAGAACCTGCCCCGTCCCCGTGGTCCCCAGGTACCAGGTCAGCCAGAAGGAAATCCAAGTGGGCGTCCTGCGAGCAGCAAGGCGTTCGGCTCGGCCGTGTGCCCTCAGGCCTTCCGTAGGTTTGTGGCAGGACCAGCCGTGTGCCAGGGGCCAGGGGCCTGTCAGCGCTCGGGGGCAGGGAGCTCCCCAGAGTGGGAGGTCCTGGGGCGGCCAGGACGAATGACCACACACTGGGCTTAAACGCCAAGTCCATCCTCTCACAGCCTGAAGGCCAGAACCCCAAAATTAGGGTGTCAGGAGGCTGAGCTTCTCCAGAGGCCCCTGGGAAGGGTCCTTCCTGCCTCTTCCAGCTCCCAGAAGCTCCGGCTGTTCCCGAGTGGAGTGAGTGGTGTCCACAAGCAATGGGCGACTTGAGGGGGACGAGCCCATCAGGTTTGAAGCCCTTCTCAGCCATCCTGGGTTCAAGTTCACTTTTTAAGCCTTTTATTGAGGTGAAGATTAACCATTTTAACGCGTCCGGTTCAGTGGTCTTAGCATCCAGCGTCGTGCCAGCACTCCCTCTCGCTGATTCTAGCACATTCTCATGTCCCCCTCCCGAGGAAACCCTGATCCGTCAGCTGTCACTCCCCTCCCCCTGCCCCAGCCTGGATTTGCCTGTTCTGGATGTTTCGTGCACGTGGACTCGCCTGGGATGTGGCCTCCGGAGCCTGGCTGCTGGGCGCAGGGTGTCGTGGAGGGCCATCCGTGTGCTGGAGTGTTTCGTGCTTCATCCCTTCTTGTGGCTGAAAAATGTCCCCGGCCTGCGTGGACACATGCATTTTGTTATCCACTCATCCATCTGTGATACTGGTATTTGATGGGCATCCAGGTCCCTTTTTAAAGGTACCTGTTCTCTGTTGATACAAAGCACTCGGGCCCCTGAAGAGCGTCCTTCCTGTCTTGATGGGCAGGGAGGCAGGGCCAGGCCTCTGAGGACGAGGGGATTCGGGTAGGACGGTGTCACGGGGCCCTCCTGGTCATGATCTGCTGACCACGAGATGTCAGGGGTGGCCGCATGCATCAGGCCTGTGGACTTGGCCAGGATGGCCCGGGAAGGTCAGCTGTGGGCCAGGCTCGCTTTCCCCGGGTGGGTCCAGGCCATGACTGACACCACAGGCCCACACGGACGTCCTCATCAGTGTATCGGAGGGGCCAGGGCCCCGTCTGCCGTGTGCCTGCTGAATGAATGAGTGAGCGGACTAGTGAAGGAGCAGAAAGAGCTGCACAAGCCCCCAGCCTCCATCTGCCCGCCCCCCTTCTTGCTTCAGCAGCCGCTTGAGCTGTGCGGCTCCGGGGGGCTGGCCCACCCTAGGAGGTGGAGCGGTATGTGAGGACCCCCCTCACGGTGCAGGGGCGGGCATTTCCTTTTGGCTTTTCTGGTTCCTTCCTTCACGGGCAGGATCCCAGAGAACACTTGACTTTGTTCGTAGGCTCTAGGGCACTTTGGAGGGAAGCTTATGTTGGAACGACTTCTGTCCGTGGAGGTTGGAGAGGGGACCCTGGTGGTCCCCACCGTCTCTGCCTTCCTCTCCTGGGCACCTCCCAACAGCCTGGGGAGGGAAGCCCCCAGCCAGCAGGCTCGGGAGCTGTTGAAAGAACAAGGTCGCCCCTTCGTCCCTCCAGAAGGTGGACGTTGCGCTTGACCACAGAGTAACCCCCTACCAGGCTTCCTGGCCCTTAGCATCCATCTGCTCACTCACTCACTCATTCAGTCGACAGGCGGGTCATGAACACCCGCTGTCTGGTGGCCTCTGAGCGCTTTGGAAGCCCCGTGGGGCAGGCGGGTAGATGGGGTCAGCGGGCCCGGTGATGAAGCAGAGGCTGGGGACAGGGGGTTGGTGGCCCAGCACCACAGTCCTCCAGGATGCCTCTGCCAGGAGCTGAGCACTGGAGAGCTTTGCTAAAGCAAAGAGATCTAGAAAAGATCTCTCTTTGAGGCCCCAGGATTTAAACGATAATAAAACCACTGAAATGAGTAAATATTTAATTACCGTAACCAAACTTCACTTACTGTTACAGGGAGTGTTCATTTTAAACTAATTCGTAGGTGAGATTTCTCACTGGGCCAGAAGTCTCAGGGCAGCTGATGATGACCGAGAGGGGATAGTCCATCCTAAGGGGGGGTCCACCCAGCCAGACAGCTGTCTTCCGATGGTTCACAGTTCGTAAGTTATATTTGCTGGGCTGTGCGTGTGCTGACATTTGAAACAGTGTTGGTGGGGGGACTTCAAAAAGGCAACAGAAGTGGCCTGGGGCCTCCCCTGGGCTGTGGGCATCACACGTGATCCTGGGTCTGCGATGTGGGGTGACAGCCCCAGCCCCCACTCACAGCCAGCGCCCCGGAAAACCTCTGGCTTCCTGAGTGAGTGACTTGCTTTCACCCAGGTTTCGCTGAGCACCTGTTTCACGGCAGGCCGGGGAGGGGACACGGCTGGACCTGGGTTGTTACCACAGTGAGACAGACAAGCCTGGTCTCCCTGGTGGGAAGTAGGGGCCGGAAGGTGCTCGTCTCAGGCGGGCGTGGCTGCAGGATGTAGTGATCAAGGCTGCAGGCACACAGTTGTCGTCACGTCGGCCCACAGTGCAGAAACGTGGGGAGCGGGGAGGAGGAAGCTGTGGGCCCCGAGAAACGGAGCTTGGAGCTCGCCCAGCAGGCTCGGCCGGGGTGCAGATCACTTCCGCTCAAGAGGGTGGGTCACGGGCCTGTTCACCCCTCGGTGGAGGGTTCGGGCTGTGTCCACCCTGCGGGGAGCCGGGCCCTTCTGCCTCGTTATCCCACCCAGGCCTGGTCCCCGCTTGAGGCAGCCAGAGACCAGGGCGCCGAGGGCCCCGCTTCCCCCATGGCCTGCACGCAGCGGTGGTCTGCACGCAGCGGTGGTCTGCGCACGATGAGGAAGGCGGGAGGCCACCCTCCCAGCTCAGCGGGCTTTTCCTGGTGTCGCTGTGACCTGGCTTGGGCTCACTCCCGGGGGTGACAGGGACAAGCCAGTGAGCACGGGACAGCGTCTTTGGAAGAGAGAGGGTGACGTGTCAGAGGAGGGTGAGCTCCGAGGTCTGCAGGGCCCAGGACTGGGTCCCCCTAAATCCACGTGTGGGAGCCCTAAGCACACGTGTAGCCATTAACCCAAGGCATCTCGAAAGCCAGTTCTCAAGAGACGAGCGTTGGTAGCAAAGAAGGGTTGCCTTATTCAGGAGGCCGGCACCCTGGGGAGAAGGCAGGCCTTCCTCCTGCCAACCGGGGGGCAAGAGCTTCTAAAGGGGAGTTTCAGGGGTGCACAGGCGGAGGGAGGGGGCCACGGGCAGCCCCAGCAGTCGTCTTGAAGTTGTCAAGTGTGGTCTGGCCAGCATCATCCTGATTGCTTTAAGTACAGTTAATCTTCAGTTCCAGGGCTGGCTTGTTCCGGTCTCCTTGAAGCCGTTTCTTGGAAGTGTGGCAGCTTACGTCACGGCTGCCGTGCGGCCGTCCTGTGGTTAACTTCTTCCACCTGCTGGGGGTTTCAGTACCTGTAAGGCAGCTCAAGGGATGTGGCTCGGAATATTGTTTGTGGCCCTTGAGGAGGGGCTGCAGGCCCTCCCCTTTGTTTAAGGGCTGGGCGATTATTCTGTCCTGTTTGACTGCTCTTTGCTTCTGCGTGTCCCTGCTATTCGGATTAAGCTTATTCTTTGGCTAAAGCCTTTCTACAGTCAAGAGGCAGTGGGAGACACGGGTGGTTGGGGGGTGGGGGGGCGGTGCACCTCTCCTGGGAAGGCCCATGGAGTTCTGCCCAGTTACAAGGGTATCTGGAGGCAGGGCCTTGGAGAGAGAATTCAGGTTGGATGCAGGTGGAGCCCCCCTGCCCCACGATGGGGTCAGCGTCCTTCCAAGAAGCGGAGGGTGTACCAGAGCTCTTCCTGCCACATGAGGGCATGGAGAGGGCCCTTAGCAGAGCCCAGCTGTGCTGACACCCTGGCCTCGGACCTGCAGCCTCCAGCCCATGAGACCATCACATCCTGTTGTTTAAGCCCCAGTCTGAAGTATTTTGGGGCTTCCCGGGTGTCATTAATGGTAACTAACCTGCCAATACAGAAGATTTAAGAGGTGTGGGTTCGATCCCTGAGTCAGGAAGATGCCCTGGAGGAGAGGGCATGGCAACCCACTCCAGTATCTTGCCTGGAGAATGGACAGAGGAGCCTGGTGGGCTACAGTCCATGGGGTCACAAAGAGTCGGACACGGCTGAAGCGACGCGGCACACGGGCTCGCTGCGGTGTTTTGTTACACAGCTGAGTCACCTGAGCTGACTCATACAAGGTCTGACAGAGTCGCGTTTCAATCCCGGCTCTGATGGGTCCGAGCTGAAGGGCTGGGACTGCTCCCAGCGGCGCTCAGGCAGAGGAGGTGGAGGGTGTCGTAGTGACCAAGGCGCTGAGTGGTGTCCAGAGCCTCTCCGAACGGTCCCCGTGCGCCACGAGGCTGGCAGCACAGAGCCGAGTGCATCTTTGCCTGTCAGCGCCACCAGGGCGCCAGTGCCTCCTGACCGCAGATCTCCGTGTGGAACCCCAGGCTGGCAGAAATCCTGCCTCTCACTCTGTGTGGGAGCCGGTGATGGCATCTCCGCCCCCGTTGGTGCAGAATGGGCTCCGGTGGCCCCCGTGGCCCCCTGTGGTCCCCTGCACCAGCCTGCTCCGGGGTCGGGCCCCTTCTTCTCTCCTTGCCTCCTCCTTCTCTGCCTTTCTTCCTTCATCACATGTGGTTCTGGGCCTTCTTCACTCCAGTCTTTGTCTTTCCCTTTTGTTTAATTTTCTTGGTCACGCAACATAGCACGTTGGATCCTATTTCCACTGTCTGGGCTGGACCTGTGCCCCCTGCACTGGAAGCTGAGAGTCTTAACCACTGGGCCACTGGGGAAGTTCCCGCCTTTTGCTTTTTAAGACGTAACAGATGTCAGGGGCAGGGACACTGTAACTAGAGTAACTCTCCGAAGGGCAGCAGTCTTGCCCTGAAGAGGGCCCTCCTCGGCCCCAGAGCCCCCTTGTTTTCTGCAGGGCGTCCCTGGTGGCTCAGAGGGTAAAGCGTCTGCCTGCAATGCGGGAGACCTGGGTTCGATCCCTGGGTCGGGAAGATCCCCTGGAGAAGGAAATGGCAACCCACTCCAGTATTCTTGCCTGGAGAATCCCATGGATGGAGGAGCCTGGTGGGCTACAGTCCACGGGGTTGCAGGGAGTCGGACACGACTGAGCGACTTTACTTTCACTTTCTCCACAAATACCTCTTCCCTCTGAATTATGGGCTCGTCACGTTCTCCATTGTAACCTACCCTTGTTCAGTCAACACAGGGAGACCGTTTTTCTGCATCAGTGGGTACTGTGATCTGTGGTCTTGGTGGCTGCACAGAGTCCTGCATACCTGTCCCGTCTCCCTGGCTCTCACTGCCGGGGTGTTCCTGCGGGGACCGTGCCATTGATGCACATCTCCCTGGGGTCTCCTCGCCTCCCCTCCCACCGCCCAGTCTCGGGCCCGGCAGGACCCGCCTAATGGGGGTCTCGATGGCCAGTGTGCCTTTAGAGGGACGGGGAGCTGTACTGCTTTGTTCTCTGGGTGATTTGCATGGCATAGCATCCTTGGATGTGTGAGAAAACCGCTTCCACGAACCCTGCCATGACTCTCCGTGGAACCCAGCCCGGCCTTGAGAAGTGATGCTGGAAACCCAGTATCCCTGCCAAGACGGCTGCGCTGTGAGAGCAAGTGGCAGTCCCGAGATCCCGCAGAGATACGCTGCCTGGCTCTGAGTGACCACCTGTGCGTTGGTTCCGGCTCTTCCTCTGGAGAAGCAAAACCAACAGACAAGCACATGACCTTCCAACAGCATCCCTGACCCGGGTGCCTCCCTCCTGAGCTCCTGCCTCCCCATGCCTGCAGGCATCCCTCTAACACCAGGCAGGTCTGATGGTCACGTGCTCAGAAAAGCCTCTTCTGACCTTGCTTGATTAGAATAGCTCTCACCGTGTTACTCACCAGGGCAGGCACCTGGGCCGCCCTCCAAGAACCTTCACACTCTGGTTAGTTGTTCAGTCAATCTGCCCACAGGCTGGGAGCTCCATGCTGCTGCTGCTGCTGCTAAGTCGCTTCAGTCGTGTCTGACTCTGTGCAACCCCATAGACGGCAGCCCACCAGGCTCCCCCGTCTATGGGATTTTTCAGGCAAGAGTACTGGAGTGGGGTGCCATTGCCTTCTCCGGGAGCTCCATGGGCCAGGGTCAAATCTGTTGTTTTCCTCATTGTCTCCCTGGGTGTAGGTGCTCATTCAAGAGTTCAAATTGCTTTTGGATGGATGGATAGAAGGATAGATGGATCAGTAGAGGGAGGGAGGGAAGGAGGGAGACAGGGATGGATAGAAGGATGGAGGGATGGATTGGTGGATGGATGGAAGGAGGGATGGATAGAAGAATGGATGGATCTATGGGTGGAGGGAGGGAGGGATAAGTAATAAGACGGATGGATGGAGGGGTGAATGTAAGGATGAAAACACGCCTGTACTTATCGACAAAGAACAGGGACACATTTAGCCAATTTTCGTTAATGATACTCAGGGTTGGGGAGTGTCGTAGGGCCCTGTGGCCTGGGAGTCGAGGCTTCGGGACCGTGGGCAGCTTTCCGGACTGGCCGCCACCCCGCCCTCTGTTGTGCTGTCCAGCGCCTCTCTGCTGGCCTATTCTGCTGTCACTGGCCTTGAACTCTGATTCTGAAAGTAGCCAGTCTGTCGAGGTCCACCAGTCATCCCTGACCCATTAGGCAATGCCTTTTGCATCAGACCTTGAGCCACCCCTGGGTCAGGTGCCTCTCTTGGGTCATGGGGCTGCCAGGGCACAGAGTACGCTGCCCAAGGTGGAGAGGGTGGCCTGGGCAGTTCCAGCGAGAAGGAGCTGTGAGATGGCACTCACCAGGCCTCCATCCAAAATCCAGGATGACCTCTACAATGCTTAAATCAAGCCCCAGGCCCCACTGCTGCCCCCAGGGGTTGTGGCAGTGAAGCTCAGGGGCTTGTCCTCAACCCTCCGACCTCCACATCTCTGCTGACCCTCTGGACAGGTGCCAGGTCAAGCTGCAAACAGTGGGCAGAGCCAGGAAGTCTGAATGGGGAGCAGGCGATGGGTAAGGATGGCCTGGAGGGGGTGGTCACCGCGTTCAGGACAGTGGTCAGGGCAGCCCACCTCCAAGGCCAGAGAGAGAGCCTTGTGGACGTCTGGAGAGTGAAGCCAGACCCCACAAGCCATGCCCAGAGGCTGGAGGAGGGGAGGGAGGTCTTGGGCTGGACTGAGTGAGCGGGGAGAGAGTGGCCTCTGGTGGACAGAAGGGGTGTATCCGGGCCAGGTCGGGGGGGCCTCATAGGTCACTGTCCAGGGTTGGCTGGCTGTAATGCCCTGTGTTTTCTGCCCTGGGCAGTGAGCTCTTTGGCTTCCTGGCTGAGAATAGACTGCAGAGGAACAAGGGCCACTCAGGGAACCAGTTCCAAGGTCCCTGCCCACATCCATGTGCCAGCATCCTGACAGTGGCCATGTGGACTCGAGGTCAACTTTGGAGCAGGTGGGACCTGGTTTGCTGATGGTGGGGGTAGGGGTGAGGAGGGCCCCCCAGGAGGGCTCCAGGGTTTTATCCTGAGTGACTCAGCACAGAGGGGGCCGGCCCTGGGGACCTGGGTGTGTGGTTAGCCAGATCGTCCGTCCGCTGCAACATCTGCCTGTGTTTAGGCTGAAAGAAGAGGCGGGGCTGGGGCAGACGTTCCAGCCTCATCTGCCTCAGCCTAAGAGATGGGCATCAGGACCTTCTCTACTCAAGAGATTAAGTGAAAGTACTGAGAAGTCAAATGGCTTCCCAGGGTCACACAGCGTGGAGATGGCAGAACAAGGATGGAGGCAGGTTCCCCCATGAAGATGCTGGGCTCTGTGTACTCCACATGACTTCCCAGACACCAGCCTTCCCCCAGATTTGTGGGTTGATTTTTTTTTTTTTTTTTTGCCTCAATTAGCTTAAAAAACCTAGTGAAGTTATGCTGTCAGTCAGAGGTGAGAATAAAGAAAGCGCATGCAGCCCGCATGCAACGCACGTGTGCTCTCTAGATGGAGGACCTCTGCAACAACAGCAGGCCTTTCCCCAGTTCAGTTCAGTCGCTCTGTTGTGTCCAGCTCTCTGTGACCCCATGGACTGCAGCACGCCAAGCTTCCCTGTCCTTCACCATCTCTCAGAGCTTGCTCAGACTCATGTCCATTGAGTCGGTGATGCCATCCAACCATCTCATCCTCTGTCATCCCCTTCTCCTCCTGCCTTCAATCTTTCCCAGCACCAGGGTCTTTTGCAGTGAGTTAGCTCTTCACATCATGTGGCCAAAGGATTGGAGCTTCATCTTCAGCCTCAGTCCTTCCAGTGAATATTCAGGGTTGATTTCCTTTAGGATTGACTGGTTTGATTGCCTTGCTATCCAAGGGACTCTCAGGAGTCTTTTCCAGCACCACAGTTCGAAAGCATCAATTCTTTGGCACTCAGCCTTCTTTATGGTCCTTTCTTAGTTTAATAGAATAACTGATCTGTTTGCAGCTTTATTTCAGTGACCACAAAAGTTTTTCCTCTTCTGCCCCTCCTCCCAAAAAAAGAATCGATTTCCTAGCCGTGTCCCTCCCTCTAGGTCCTCACGGACAACTTCCTGGGAGATCCGTGAGCCTGTGTTTATCGTTCACTCGCACTCCTCTTGTCCACAGTCTGGCATTTTCCTCCCTGGGTCATGTCTCTGGGGTGATGTAACCGAGGATGGACACTTGCCAATGATGGCAGAAAAGCCTGGAGCTTTGAGAGTGCCCTGGACATGGTGGGCTCCGAGACAAGGCAGGGCAGTGGAGGGGGTGCTTAAGGTGCGCACAGAGGGGACACGAAATCCAGCAAACCAGGCCCCGGGTCTGCCTTCACCTGCCCAGCCTGTCCTGACCGCCGCGGGCAGGCCGGGCCCTGAGGCATCCCCCTGGTACAGAGACTTGGTGCTGCAGCCGGGTCCACTGGCCTTGCTCTGCCCGTCCCAGCCCCAGCCCTGGCGGATTTGGAGGTTCTCTCTGGCTGTCCCGGGAAGCCAGGCCAGGCGGCCAGTGGCGCCAAGGATGGAGGCGGACGGGGGGCCTGGAGGGAGAGGAACTGGCTCATGTGCGGGGTCTCCTTGAGCCGCAGCCAAGGAGCTGTCCTTGGTCCTGGCCGGTGACCCACTCCCTCCTGTTCATCTTGAGTTCCTGTGCAGGGTCTCCGTGAGCTGCAGCCAAGGAGCTGTCCTTGGTCCTGGCCAGTGACCCACTCCCTCCTGTTCATCTTGAGTTCCTGTGCAGGGTCTCCGTGAGCTGAAGCCAAGGAGCTGTCCTTGGTCCTGGCCGGTGACTCGCTTGCCCCTCTTCATCTTGAGCCCCACTCGGTCCTGCTGGCCACAGTGAACGAACCCCCAGGAACCCCGAGGGAGGTCGTGTCACCAGCAGCCAGCCTGCTGACTTGTGCTGCCCATCAGCAGTGGCTAGACTTCCTCTTACTGGTGGGGCATGAACGTGGTTGACCGTTCTGGAGGCGGATGGGGTCTCTGACTCGGAGACGTCCCATTGGTGCCACATGGACACCAGGGCATTTCAGGGAGCAGGGCTGAGCGCTGCCTCCTGTCTGTTGAGGGGGATTCAAGCACAGCTGGTCCCCCATCAGGCCCACCACCCCACAGCCGATGGGGAGGAGCTGGTCTGGGAAGGCCCCCCATCCATCCATCAGCCCGCAGCCACGTCCTCCCCAGCTCGCTCTGCTCCAGCCTCTGCAGGAGCCAGCTGTTCCCCTGCCTGACTTCCCTGCAGATGCTGTAACACGTGACCCCAGTTGTAGAGGCTTAAAGCAGCACAATTTATTACCTTGGAGCTCTGGAGGTGATAAGTCCAAAACGGTCTCACCGGGCTGAAACCAATTCAGGGAGCAGGGCTGAGCGCTGCCTCCTGTCTGTTGAGGGGGATTCAAGCACAGCTGGTCCCCCATCAGGCCCACCACCCCACAGCCGATGGGGAGGAGCTGGTCTGGGAAGGCCCCCCATCCATCCATCAGCCCGCAGCCACGTCCTCCCCAGCTCGCTCTGCTCCAGCCTCTGCAGGAGCCAGCTGTTCCCCTGCCTGACTTCCCTGCAGATGCTGTAACACGTGACCCCAGTTGTAGAGGCTTAAAGCAGCACAATTTATTACCTTGGAGCTCTGGAGGTGATAAGTCCAAAAGGGTCTCACCGGGCTGAAACCAAGGTGCTGGCTCCATGGGAGAATCCACTCCTGGCATGTTCTTGCTGGGTCTTCTGGGAGGCGATGTGTGGAGGGGCCATCAGAGCAGACAGCACATGGTAGGTTTCAGCTGATCATTGCTCCCCTGTCCCCGAGCTCTGCCCACTCTCCAGTCTCAGGTGCCCCCCCATTTTTATGGCTCTGACTCCCACCCACCCCTGCCTGAGCCGTTCTTCCTGCCCGGTGGACTCTCTCCTCCTTCCCGGTGCCGCTGCCCCGCCCCCCACCAGGACCCACTTCTCTGCTCTGTGCCCCTCCTCCCACACCCATCCCTTATCACATGGCTGCCCCCCTACTGTGGTGTGGCCATGTCTATCTCCTTCCCCATCAAGCCCCCGCCCGGGCACAAGGCTGGCACAGAGGCCCCAAGGAGTGTGGGATGAAGGTTGCTATGGGAGTCCTGCATCATGGGCCAGGCTGCGAGACTGGCTGCCATGTTGTACCTCAAAGCCCTCTGCATCTTTTTCAGGTGACACTGAGGGGGACTCCTCTCTCTGGTACAGTCAGGGGCTGGTTGTAAGGTTTGGCCCAGAGAGCCCGCCAATGCCCAGGTGCAAGCCTTTGCCTGCAGGGTGGACGCGAGGGACCCCCAGGCTCGGCCTTTGACACAGGACCCTCAGTGGCTGATTCTGGCCACAGCCACATGGCCCCATTGAAGGGCCAGCCCAGGCTGCCCCACGCTCAGCTGCCACATGGCAGGGGTGGAGCTGTGCCCACATGGGTCAGTCACCAGGCAGGGAGCAGGGCCGACCGAGTCTGAGGCTCTGGCCCCCGGGCCTGGCACCAAGCCTGCACACCCTAGGTGCCCCATATAGACTGGCTCCTTCCTCCAGCCTCTGGTCAGTGGGTCCCCCCAGGTTCCCTGTCGTAAACACAGGCCTGGGTCTCGTGGGGCCTCCTTGAACTGAGACGCGTTTAAACCGAGCCCCGCCTTGGATGCTCCCACCCTTCCGCCCTCTCCCAGCCACGCGGCGACCAGACCTTGGTGGGCCCACGTACCACCGCCTGCCATCACGGGGGCCACGCCAGGGCCTCCCTCCGCTTTATCGAGAAGTCGCACCTTTGTTGTTCATTTAGATGCTTGGTCGTGCCTCGTGGGTTCACTGGCTGGAAATGCGGGTCTTAAACAGTAGGAAGACCGCACTCCAGCCATGCAGAGCAGGGCTGGGCCCGGGCAACGTCCGCACCCTTGGTGTCTTCACACAGCAGTGGTGGGGTGGGTGCAGAAGTTTGAAAAGGACCTACGTTTTTTTCTTCTCCATCATGGTTTATTGCAGGATATTGAGCATAGTTCCCTGTGCTATATATCCTTGTTATTTGTCTATTTTTTATATAATATTAATCAGGCGACACCAGTGATAACCCGCCTGCCAGTGCAGGAGACATAAGAACTGCAGGTTCGATCCCTGAATCAGAAAGATGCCCTGGAGAAGGAAATGACTGCCCACTCCAGTATCCTTCCTGGGGAATCCCACGAACATAGGAACCTAGCGGGCTGTGGTCCATAGGCTCGCAAGGAGTCGGACACGACTGAAGCGACTTAGCACAGCACATTAACAGTTTGTGTCTGTTAACCCTAAGGTCCTAATTTGTTCCTTCCTTACCTCTCTCCCCTTTGGGAGTTGTTCGTTTGTTTTCTATGTCTATGAGTATGTTTCTGTTTTGTAAATAAATTACTTTGTTTTTAAAAAATGGTTTTTTAGATTTCAAAAAGAAGTGGTGTCATATGGTATTTGCCTTTTTCCGTCTGACTTACTTCTGTAGTATAATAATCTCCAGGTCCATCCACATCAACGCAGATGGCCTCGTTCCATTCTTTATCATGGCTGAGCAGTATTCCATTGTGTATATGTACCACATCTTCTTTATCCGTTCATCTGTTGACGGACACCTCGGTGGTCTCCATGTCTTGGCAAGTGTGAAGAGTGCTACCTGAATATGGGGTTCCGTGCATCTTTTTGAAGCAGAGTTTCTGCTGGTTATATTCCCAGGAGTGGGGTTGCTGGATCGTATAGTTCTGATTTTAGTTTTTGAGAAAGTTCCATCCTGTTCTCCATGGTGGCTGCACCAATTTACATTCCCATCAATGGTGTAGGAGGATTCCCTTTTCTCCACACTCTCTCCAGCATTTATTCTTTATTCTGACTGGTCTAAGGTCGTACCTCATGGTAGTTTTAATTTGTATTTCTCTAATAATTAGCGATGTTGAGCATCTTTTCATGTGCCTGTTGGCCATCTGGATGTCTTCTTTGGAGAAATGTCTGTTTAGGTCTTCCGCCTATTTTTTGATTGGGTTGTTTCTGTGAACAGTATGAACAGGCAAAATGATAGGATATCAAAAGAGGAACTCCCCAGGTCATTAGGTGCCCAATATGCTACTGGAGATCAGTGGAGCAATAAGTCCAAAAAGAATGAAGGGATGGAGCCAAAGGGAAAACAATACCCAGTTGTGCATGTGACTGGTGATAGAAGCAAGATCCGATGCTGTAAAGAGCAATACTGCATAGGAACCTGGAATGTCAGGTCCATGAATCAAGGCAAATTGGAAGTGGTCAAACAAGATGACAAGGGTGAATGTCGACATTCTAGGAATCAGCGAACTAAAATGGACTGGAATGGGTGAATTTAACTCAGATGACCATTATATCTACTACTGCGGGCAGGAATCCCTCAGAAGAAATGGAGTAGCCATCATGGTCAACAAAAGAGTCCGAAATGCAGTACTTGGATGCAATCTCAAAAATGACAGAATGATCTCTGTTC
>SJYT01013303.1:3598-134239 GCA_006410635.1 Cephalophus harveyi | reverse complement strand
GAAAAAGTTGGCTTAAAGCTCAACATTCAGAAAACGAAGATCATGGCATCTGGTCCCATCACTTCATGGGAAATAGATGGGGAAACAGTGGAAACAGTGCCAGACTTTATTTTTTTAGGCTCCAAAATCACTGCTGATGGTGACTGCAGCCATGAAATTAGAAGACGCTTACTCCTTGGAAGAAAAGTTATGTCCAACCTAGATAGCATTTTCAAAAGCAGAGACATTACTTTGCCGACTAAGGTCCGTTTAGTCAAGGCTATGGTTTTTCCTGTGGTCATGTATGGATGTGAGAGTTGGACTGTGAAGAAGGCTGATCGCCGAAGAATTGATGCTTTTGAACTGTGGTGTTGGAGAAGACTCTTGAGAGTCCCTTGGACTGCAAGGAGATCCATCCAGTCCATTCTGAAGGAGATCAACCCTGGGATTTCTTTGGAAGGAATGAGGCTAAAGCTGAAACTCCAGTACTTTGGCCACCTCATGCGAAGAGTTGACTCATTAGAAAAGACTCTGATGCTGGGAGGGATTGGGGGCAGGAGGAGAAGGGGACGACCGAGGATGAGATGGCTGGATGGCATCACGGACTCGATGGATGTGAGTCTGAGTGAACTCCGAGAGATGGTGATGAACAGGCAGGCCTGGCGTGCTGCGATTCATGGGGTCGCAAAGAGTCGGACACAACTGAGCGACTGAACTGAACTGAACTGTGTCTGTGTGTGTGTTACTGAGTTATATGAGCTGTTTGTATATTTTGGCGATTTAGCCCTCGTTCATCACATCATTTGCAAATACTTTGTCCCAATCCATAGGTTGTCTTTTCCATTTGCGTATGGTTTCCTTTGCTGTGCAAAAGCTAATAAATTTGATCAGGTCCCGTTTGTTTATTTTTGCTTGTATTTCTGTTCCCTTAGGAGACTGACCTAAGAAACATTGCTAGGTTTATGTCGGAGAATGTATTGCATGTGTTGACTTCTAGGAATTTTATCTTGTCATGTCTTCGATTTAAGGAGAAGGACCTACTTTCAGTAAATCAGAGTAAGAAGAATATTTAACCTAGTGTTTACACTCACCTAGTGTTAACACTTGTATTCAGCAAACACCTCACACTCACCTGTGTTCACACGCACCCATATTCCGCACAGACTGAAGGGAAATGGCAGGTGTGAGAGCCCCTTCTGACACCGCTGTGGGCCCGGGGTCAAGGCAAGAAATGGGCTGACAGTCACCACAGTAATGACCTCTGAGCACGTGGCATCCTGAGGGTCTACACCATCACAAATGAGCAACGTTTTCTTGGCAGTAACAGTCACTTTCATTTGAGAACAAAATCCATCCCTCAGTCATCTCTGAGCTGGGCTAAGAGCCTTCTGCTGGCTGTTCCGATTGTGCCAATACTGGGAAGATCAGCAGGTGGAACGTGTGCCAGGCCACTTGGCTTGGCTGGCAGGCACTGGTGTGCGGCATAAGGGCTCGGCCTGCGGCCCTCGGGGCCCCTCAGGCTGTGGGCGCCGCTCCTCCCGCCTCTCCAGAGGACATGCTGTTGCCGCCTCTGTGGACGGACCACGGGCCTGCCCTCCTGTGGCCTCCGAGTGTCCCCCCTGTGAGCACGTGGGGGTCTGGGGGCACAGTCAGGGCGGGAAGTCTGCGTCTTCTCTGCGCGTCTCCCTGCTCGCTGTCGGAGAGGGCGGTGTGTCCCACCTGAGACCGTGCGTTCTGCCTGTGACGTCACCATCCCCAGGTGAGCAGGCTGTGCACACAACCCGAGTGTGGCCGGAATGCAAATTCAGAAGTAACGTCCATCCGTCCTTCCTTCGGGGCGAGGGCCCCCTTTCCTGGTGGTCTGTTTTCCTTCTGAGAATCACAGACACATTCTGCAGGCGGAGGAAGGCGAGACCTCGTGGGGCAAGTGAGGCTTTGGGTGTCAGCCTGCCAGGGTCCAAGCCCCCCCGGCCGGGGGCCGTACACCCCCGTGCCTCCCTTGGCTGGCCTGTGAAACGGGAGCAGAGTATGTAAGCCTGGACGGGACACTCGCTTACTCTGTGCATAGGTTTGTTCGGGCTGCTGACACAAAGACCCACAGCCCAGGCACCTTACAGCGGAAATTACTGTCTCCAGGCCTGGAGGCTGGATTCCCAGACCCAGCTGTGGGTGGGGCTGGTCCTCCTGAGGGCCCCCTCCTGGGCGTGCAGACGGCGTCTCCTCCCCGTGTCCTCACTGTGTTGTCCATCTGAGTGTGTCTGTGTCCTGACCTCCTCTTCTTACAAGGACCCCAGTTCTGTGAGTCTAGGGCCCCACCCTCCTGACTTCATTTTACTTAATCACCTTTTTAAGGCCCAGCTCTAGATACAACCACATTCTGAGGTGCTGGGGTCAGGACGTGGGTATTTCAGGGGACACCGTCCAGCCCATGCAGGTGTTTCTGGGCACCGGTCAAGTGCCTCATGCCCCATCCTTGAATCCCCCCCAAAGCCCTTGGAGGGTGAACTGTGAGGAATCAGGAGCCTGGGCAGCTGACCTCTGACCTCCAGCCCCCCATCCCTTGTACTCTCTGCCCCCCTGCCAGGCCCTCCCCAGACCGGACATCATGCCCAGAGGGGTCGCTCTGAGCCCACCCAGCCCTTCCCGAGGCATCCTGAGTGCGTCACAGTCCTACAGCCCCCCCACCCCCGACCACCACCCTGCCGGCTCCGTCCTGGACGCCAAGGTATCTGCTGCCGCTCGGGCATCGAGATCAAAGTCCAGGGACCCCTCCGACCTCAGCTCGTCACTGGAGCCAAATTTCTGTCCCTCTTGGTTCAGGATCTTTGCCAGGCTCAGGGGAAGGACCCCTGTGACCCAGGCCATGTCGGGGCTCAGCTTGTCTCTGGGGCGGCCACCAAAGCAGCAGGTCCCGGGGAGCTTCAGCGTGTGGGAGCAGAGAGGGCATTCTGGGAAGTGGAAGGTTCCAGAGCAGTGCTCCTGCTGTGGACAGGGCCGCGAGGGTCGCTGTCGTCGCCGACCACGTGCCCTGCGATGCAGTGTTGGTCAGGCTTCCAGGAGCCGCGCGGCTGACCACGGCTGGGCAGGGAGCCCGGGGCTCTGGCCCGCATGCCCTGTACTGGGAGCAGCTGCGGTCGGTCAGCGTCCGTGCTGCCCGCCCCTGCCCAGCCCCCGCACGCCCATCACCCAGCTTCGTTCTGGAAATCGGCCTGTGTGCCGTGAGTCCCTGTGTGTGAACCCGAGGCTCTGGGAGGCCGTGCGACCCCTGCCCCCTGAGCCCAAGCAGTGCTGGCCCCAGAGTCTGAGCCGGCCTGTCCCCTGTGGCCACCCCACAGGGAGCCGGGCAGCCGCAGCTGGGGCCTCCTCACCCCCAGACTGTCCAGATTGCCCCCAGCCCAGAGCCCCCGTCCAGGACCTAACGACCCCTCACTGTGCTGCAGAAGGTCAGTGGGCACCCGGGGGGTGGCTGAGTCACTCCTCCTCCCTCTAGAGGGTGGGAACTACCAGTGACCTGGGGGCTTCGGGGCTCCGCTGTGTCTGTTGGAGAGAGCCTGGCATCGTGGGGTCAGTCCCGGAAGGGTTCGGAGAGCAGGGCTCTGCCTGGCCATGGCTGATCCCAGCCCAGGCCCTGCTGCAGAAGGAGGGGCAGCCCTCACTGTCACGGAGGGAGGGGTGCCCCCAAATCCTCAGCATGAGACGCACTCTGGAGGTGCTTAGACAGAAGGTGGGAACGGTCTTCCCTGAATTCGCGGGGTTTGGGGCAGGAGTGTCAGCTAGGGACCACTTCCTGTCCTCACCCCAGGAGCCGCGGGGCTGGCAGGGGCACAGCTTCAGACACCAGCTCCCTGAACTTTGAAACTCGGTCTGGTTGATGTCGGAGGCTCCGATGTGAGGTCACGCTCCTGTCTCGGTCACACTCGGGCATTTCCTTGCTGCTGCGCGCCATGTCCCCCGGGGGCGCGCCTCCCTCATGATCTTCTGCAGTAGGATGCGATGGTTTCTGTTTCCAGAGAGCTTCATTGAGCTTTAATGGCCATCACTAAATTTCCCATGCTTCGCGGTTTGACATATGTGTCCGCAACTGAAACCATCACCAAGGTCAGGATGATCAACACATCCACCACTCCAGAAGTTTCCCGTGGCCCTGCGCGACCCCACCTCCTGCTGGCCGCCATCACTCAGCTGGCTGCTTCGGCAGAGTAGTTTGCTTTTTCTGGAATTTTACATAAATGGAATCACACTGTCTGTGCTCTTTTTTTTTTTGGTTCCTTTCGCTCAGCATAATTATTTCAAGATTTGCATGTGACAGCCGTCCCCTTTCCTGTGTTTCTGACTGAGGGTCCATTCCTCCCCCCGGTTTCTGAGTGAAGGTCCCCTCTAGTATGAACCACTTACGTGGCTCTCCACTCACCTGCTGATGGGCAATTGACTCTTAACGGTGCTGTGAATATTCATATTCAAGTCTTTGTGCAGACATGTATTGTTGTGTCTCTCGGAAAAATATTTTTGTGTCTCTTCTCAGAGAGGGAAGGGCCAGGTCATGTGCTATTAATAGACACATGTTCAAAGAAATTGCCACCCTGTCTTCCAATGCCCCCGCCGAGTTTCGCATTCCTGCCTATCTGTAGGAGAGTTCCCGTTCCTCCACGCCCTCGCCGCTGCTTGGTGAGGTTGATCTTATTCATTCGAAACCTTCTGATAGACGTGCAGAGGTGTCTCGTGTTTTTAGCTTGCGTTTCTCTTACGATCCATGATGCTGTGCCTGTTAGCCACCTGTGTGTCTTCTCTGTGAGCAGAACTAGAAAGCTGTGGGTGTGCACACAGCTGGGGGTCTCCTTGCCTTAGTCTCCCTCACTCTCTCCCCCCAACCCCGTCACTTGGCCCCTACATCTTCAGTTGTGTGACAAGCAGGCTCTGTGTCCCTGGAACCACACTGATAACTCCACAAAGGAAGTGCGTTTGAGGTCCCAGTGGATGGGGGACCCTGGGGGTCAGGGGGCACGAGTTTCTGGGTGCCGTGGTCGCCCTGCTCCCCGCTCCAGGGCTCCCCACGTTCTGCAGCCCCGTGGTTGAGACAGGCCCTGAAAGTGTCCCCTCTCAAGAAGCCAGCCCAGCTGAGTGGCCTCGGGAGCGGGCGGCGCTGTCTGATTCTGGGCCCAAGCTTTCTGCGGAACAGGCCTGCCAGCCCTGCCCACAGAGAGAGGCAGGCTGCTCCCGGGTGAGGCCTCCACGGGCGGCTCGCGATGAGACCCCGGCCACGGGCCCCCAGAAGCGCACTCGGGGGTGCCCTTGACCTCAGCTTCAAAGGAGAACCAGGCGGCCCCCCTCTGGGTCAGGGCCGCCTGGAGAGCAGACCCCAGGGAGGCACTGGGGCCTGAAGTTCTGCCACCAGGAATTTGAAATAAAGTTGTTTCAACTCCTGACCAAGGACAGGAGTGTGCTGTGCCCCTCGCGAGGCCCGTAGGATCTAAAGGGAGGAAGGGCTTCAAAGGGCCGGGCGATGCAGCTCAGGAGAGCAACCAGCTGAATCCATTTTTATTCTCGGTCCTTTCAACTTCCAGTGACACAAGCCCCTTCTCCCCTGTCAAAGCTGCCATTTTTTAGGTCAAAAAACAAAAAGCGGCAGTTTGTATGGTCCAGCTGAATAGCTGAGGCTTAACCGGCAGCCAGCGTGCAAGTGACTGAACAGTCAGGGGTGGGTCCTCAGCTGTGCGGCACCGCGCCGTCTCGTCTGCTCCCTCTCTCGGGCTCTGCCTTCCGCCCCGGTCCGTCTCTGTCTCTCCGTCTCTGTCTCTCTCTGTCTCTCTGTCTCTCTCTGTCTCTCTGTCTCTGTCTCTGTCTCTCTCTGTCTCTCCGTCTCTGTCTCTGTGTGTCTCTCTGTCTCTGTCTCTCCGTCTCTGTCTCTCCGTCTCTGTCTCTCTCTGTGTCTCTGTCTCTGTGTGTCTCTCCATCTCTGTCTCTCTGTCTCTCTCCATCTCTCTCTCTGTGTCTGTGTGTCTCTCTGTCTCTCCGTCTCTGTCTCTCTCTGTCTCTCCGTCTCTGTCTCTCTCTGTGTCTGTGTGTCTCTCTGTCTTTCCGTCTCCATCTCTGTCTCTCCGTCTCTGTCTCTCTGTCTCTGTCTCTCCGTCTCTGTTTCTCTCTGTCTCTCTGTCTTGCTCTCCATGTCTCTCTGTCTCTCTCTCTCTCTGTGTCTGTGTGTCTCTCTGTCTCTGTCTCTAGGTGTCTGTGTGTCTCTCTGTCTCTCCGTCTCTGCCTCTCTCTCTCTGTCTTGCTCTGTCTCTCCGTGTCTCTCTGTCTCTGTCTCTCCGTCTCTGTCTCTCTCTCTGTGTCTGTGTGTCTCTCTGTCTCTCCGTCTCTGTCTCTCTCTCTCTGTCTTGCTCTGTCTCTCCGTGTCTCTCTGTCTCTGTCTCTCTCTCTGTGTCTGTGTGTCTCTCTGTCTCTCCGTCTCTGTCTCTGTGTGTCTTTCCGTCTCCGTCTGTCTCTCTCTGTGTCTGTCTGTCTCTCTCTGTCTCTCTGTCTCTGTCTCTCTCTGTCTCTCCGTCTCTGTCTCTGTGTGTCTCTCCGTCTCTGTCTCTCTCTGTGTCTGTGTGTCTCTCTGTCTCTCCATCTCTGTCTCTCTGTCTCTGTCTCTGTGTGTGTGTCTCCGTCTCTGTCTCTCTCTGTGTCTCTGTCTCTCTGTCTCTCCGTCTGTCTCTCCGTCTCTGACCCCCTCTGTTGGTCTCGCCCCTGTTGCTCTGCGGCCCTCTCAGGTGCAGGCCTGTCTCTCCCACTGCTGAGACCCCCTCCCTGTTCAGACCACCCTTCCCAGGAGGCCTGGCAGAACCCAGGCAGGATTCTGATGGGTCTGACTTGGGTCATACAACTATCCCGAAACCAACAGTGGTGGCCTGGGAAATGGGAAGCTCTGATTGGCCAGGATGGGTCATGTGGGTGTTCCCCCTGCCAGAGACTGCTGTCCCGCCACTGACCACGTCCAGGACCTTGTGGGGAGGCCGGGGGAGTAGAGCTGCAGGGAGGGAGCTGGGGAGCCCCTGGCACACAGCGCTCAGGCCCCCGTCTCCACCACCCGCAGCCGCTTCCTCCTCGGGCCTCATCCCCATGTCGGCCCCCCTTCCACCCCGGCCCGAGGCAGGGACCCGGGAGTTCCCTTCAGCCCTTCACAGAGACCCAGATCCTGCCTCTCCACACTGGGGCCAGGCAGACCGACTTCCCAGGCCCAGCTCCCGAGTCCCACCATTCAGGACCCCCACAGGTGTGGCGCCCCAGCCCCACTGAAGCCAAAAACACAACCTCTGTGCACCAGTGCCAAATCAGGTCTTGGAGACAGACTTCTGGATGAAGTAGAAAAGAATAGGTTTGTCGCGTTGCCAGGCGAAGGGGACAGAGTGGGCTTGTGCCTCAAAACTGTGTCCTCACCCTGGAGGATTCGGTGAGTTCTATAGCGGTGGCTCAGGGCTGTGGGTGCTGGTAAGGATCAGCGTGTGTTCAGGGCTTGCACTCGGTTACTCTGGCCTCAGGTGTTTAAAAACAGGTTTTTAAACTGCGACCTTCTCTGGAATGATAGCTCAGCTGGTAAAGACTCCGCCTGCAATGCAGGAGGAGACCCTGGTTCAATTCCTGGGTCTCTGCTGGAGAAGGGATAGGCTACCCACTCCAGTATTCTTGGGCTTCCCTGGTGGCTGAGCTGGTAAAGACTCCGCCTGCAATGCGGGAGACCTGGGTTCGATCCCCTGGAGAAGGGAAAGGATACCCACTCCCGTATTCCGGCCTGGAGACAGTCCATGGGGTCGCAGAGAGGCGGACTCAACTGAGCGACCTTCACTTGCACTTGCACTTCTCTGGAATGAAGAATGCTGACATCTTCCATTTGTAGGTGGTTTTAGTTCGGCTAATGTTAGTTGCTCAGTCGTGTCCGACTTTGAGACCCCATGGACTGGAGCCCACCAGGCTCCTCTGTCCGTGGGATTCTCCAGGCTAGAATCCTGGAGTGGGTTGCCGTGCCCTCCTCCAGGGGGTCTTCCTGACCCAGGGACCGCCCCCAGGTCTCCATGGCAGGCAGACCCCTTGCCATCTGAGAGCGCGCAGCATAGTTCTGTGTTTCTGAGGAAGAACCAAGGCCGCACTGCTGCTCACTGGCTGCTCCTCCTGTCTCCGCATCCCTGTCCCTTCTCTGATGAGCAGCTGTTTGAACTTACCCTCTGGAACTCTGGGAAGGTCACGAAGGTGAATGAAGCCTGTTTCCTACAAACAGGAATCAGGGACCATGGAAAGGAGCCTCAGAGTCCGGCTCGGTGTCCCCACCACCTCGGACCCCATGGTCACAGCTCCCCAGCCCCACTGCCTAGGACCCCCACAGCCATCCACCATGGAGGCTCAGCCTCAGCCCTGCACACCCTCCCTCAGCACGAGGTCTGCTCGGAGGGCAGGGACCCCAGAGCTGGACTCACTTTCCCCTGGTGCCTTCGCCCTAGGGTGAGAGGAGGCAGTGGAGACCCAGCCCGGCATGCCCAAAGCTGGAGAAAGGGCAGACGGGGGGCGTGGAGCTTCCTCGGGGGCTGGGAGCCCTGGCTCGGCAGTGCCTCTGTCGCTCACAGCCCAGCTGCGCTCTGAACCCACAGCCGGGCTTCCCAGGCATCTGGTAACTAGCTGGAGGAGGGGTACCAGGGCCTGAGGCCCCAGGAAGGAAGGAAGGAAGGAAGGATGCTCTGCAGTGAGGCTGGTGCCAAAAACGAAAGCCTCAGAGGCCACGCCCTACAAACAAACCGTGGTTGCCCTGCTTAACTGCCTCCCGACCCACGCCACACACCCATGAACCACACCCAGGCCGCTCCGTCCTGCCGTTTATTCATTGCTTTCCCGAAAAGAACAAACCCCTCTCCTCCCGGAAGAAGTGGGCATCCCAGCAGCAGTGTGCTGCCCACACGGGGGAGGAGGTGCCGGGAGGATCCATTCTTCAGCGGGAGTGGGGGCTGGCTGCCCCTGCAGGCTGGCTTTGGGGAAATTCAAGCCCTTTCCCTCCAGCCAGAGGCTCTACCCAGAATAAGGTGTTCCCCAGCTCCACGGAGCCCTGAGAATTTCAGCCGCCTCCAAGAGACCGTCGGCTGTGTTCTCTGGGATCACTTTCATTGCTTTGTCTAGGCTGTAGAGCTGAGGGGCTCCCACGAGGACTTTTCAAAGGTCTGAGATGGGGAAGGGAACTTAGCTGTCCGTGTTTCTTTCCGGAGCTGCCTTTTCCTGCTGGTCTTAAGCTCGCGGCCAGGATGAGTCTTTGCTGTTGTTCCGTTTTGTTTTCTGTCTGGCCATGCCAGGTCTCAGCTGCGGCACCCGGGATCCTCCGTCTTCCTGGCGGCAAGGCGGATCTTGAGCTGCAGCATGTGAAGTGTAGTTCCCTGACCAGGGGTCGAACCTGGGCCCCTAGCGCTGGGAGCACAGAGTCTTAGCTGCTGGACCGCCAGGGGCGTCTCTGTGTGGAATGTTTTCAAAGAGAAAGTCAGGATCCATCCCGGGGCCGGAGACCGCGCCTCCCCTCGCGGGGTCCCCACCTCCAGCCTGGTGACTGGCTCGGGTAAGAGGCGGCAGCTGCAGTTGCCCATTGTTGCTATTCAGTCGCTCAGTCGTGTCCAGCTGTTTGTGACCCCATGGACTGCAGCACACCAGGCTTCCCTGTCCTTCATCGGCTCTCAGAGTTGCTCAGATTCATGTCCATCACATCAGTGATGCCATCTACCCATCTCATCCTCTGTCGTCCCCTTCTCCTCCTGCCTTCAATCTTTGCCAGCATCAGGGTCTTTTCCAGTGAGTCAGTTCTTCACATCAGGTGGTCAAAGTATTGGAGCTTCAGCTTCAGCATCAGTCCTTCAGTGAATATTCAGGGTTGATTTCCTTTAAGATGGACAGGTTGGATCTCCTTGCAGTCCAAGGGACTCTCAAGAGTCTTCTCCAACACCATGGTCCCAAAGCATCAATCCTTCGGCGCTCAGGTTTCTTCATGGTCCGGCTCTCACATCCGCACTGCTGGAAGCTGATTTCCAGATTCTCCTGTTGGGAGCTCTCCTTGGACCCCTTAGGAGAAACCACCCCACCAGGATGGAGGTTGCCCTCTGACCCCCTCTTCTGGCCTCCTGGCCCTCTGTGAATGCACCCCAGCCTGCAGCTGACTGTGAACTAACTGCCTGAACATCTCCCTTCAAGGGTCATTACTCACTCTTCTGTGGCCCGTCTCCTCAGCGTGTCTTGGTCTGAATCAGGCCCGTCCCCTTTAAGCTGCTTGGGTTAGCAGGCACACACGCAGCACGCGCAGCCTCCTGACCAGCCCTTCAGCCGGCACTGAGCTTCGCACCTGTCTTAGCTCCAAGTGTTGTGTGGTCAGACACCACGACCGAGGGGCTTCAACCCCAGGAATCCACGTTCTCGCGGTTTGCAGGCCGTAAGGGTCTCTCTCCTGGACGTGCAGACAGTTACCCTCTTCACCGGCCGTCTCTCTGTGTGCCTCCTGGGCTCTCTTAGAGTGTCCCACTTCCCGCGTCTTGTAAGGACACCGGTCAGGTTGGATTAGGGCCCACCCAACCAGCTTCACTGTTACCTCCTTAAAGGCTCAATTTCCAAATACAGTCACATTCTGAAGTACAGCGGGGGGTGGGGGGGGCGGTCAACACTTTAACATCTGAATTTGGGGGGCACATAATTCAGCCTGTTGCAGCACCCCAACAAAAGATGCTCTGCAGACCACCTTTTCATCGGTCATAGCTGAGTGTGCCTGGAGTAAGCTGGAAGGGCAGCCCCCTTCCAGGGACCAGGGGGAAGGGTGCCGGGAGCTCTCTGGGATTCAGCAGCCTGTGCCTCAGTGAAGGGGACTCTGCGTCCTGGGAACAGAGGAACCAGTCAAGCCAGGCAGGCTGCTTTGATCGTGGTGGGCAGGTGTGTGGCTGAGCAGAGTCTTCCTTCTGTCCAGGTAATTAATGAGCCACTTCAAAAGCTTGAGGCTTTCCTGCTCAAATCAATTATTCAGACGGATGCATCCAGAGGGCCCCAAACAGGAAACAGGGAGGAAGGAGACTGCTAAGTGGTTGTGATGGAGACTTGTTAGCGGCCAGCGTCACACCGCACAGCATCTGTGAGACACTATCGCGGCTAGGTGCCCGCTCTCTCCCACTGGTGGAGGAGAGGGCTGAGGAGGGCAAGCTGGGGAAGGCTCAGGTTCTCAGGAAGACCAGTGAAAGTGTTACTCAGTCATGTCCCACTCTTTGCGACCCCGTGGACTGTAGCCCTCCAGACTCCTCTGCCCATGGGATTCTCCAGGCAAGAAGACTGGAGTGGATAGCCATTCTCTTCTCTAGGGGCTTCCCGACCCAGGGATCGAACCTGGGTGCCCTGCACTGCAGACAGATTCCTTACCGTCTGAGCCACCAGGGAAGCCCAGTGAGACCAGTAACTTCTTCCGTTTTCAAGATCAGTTGTCAACGTGTATCTTCGTCACCAGTGGCCGAGGACCCCAGAATGAGCCCAAGTGGATAGCCTCAGTGTTCGTTCTGGCGTTTGAACTGCGAGCCCGGCCTTACCCTGCAGTGAGCCTGGGGCAGGGGGCTGGGGAGGGTCTTCTCAGCCCGGGGCTGGGGTCAGGAGGTGAACAGTGGCCATCGGGGACGGATAGCAGCGTCACTTGTCCACTCCCCTTGGGGGTTAGCTACTCCCCGCACAGTGAGAAGAGAGGTCTTGTGGATTCAAGGCAAGGAAGTGTGGTTTTGCTGTGTACGAATAATGCCATGAAACAGATGATTGTGAAAGTTTCGGGAAAGATTACAGGATTTCCCATGGTACTCTGCTTTTGCTTATGTTTGCAGTTTTCAAAAAAAGAAACTTCGAAATTTTAAAAAGATAGTAGTAATGCCATTGCTACGGCTGTTTCTCTTGTGGCCGTGATGGGCAAACAGAGGCTGGATGTACCCTTCCACAGGCAGTAACCAAAGCTCAGACAATACAGGAAACAACAGATTTTAAGATTCGACATTGGACAACAAATGACTGATCCCTGAAAGATGGGAAACAAAAGAGATTGTTACCGACCTCAGGTTTGGCTGCTCGTGGCTCCATATTCCAGTACTGAGAAGCAAGTGGTGAGTAGATGGAAAGACGGCTTTTTTGAGGAAGTGGGCAGTGCTGGGGAGGAGGTGGACTCATTTCCCAAAGACCAGCTTCCCCTGCTAATCAGAGCTCTAAAGGGGAGTGCCGGGGCACACAGATGGGAGGAGGGGGCTGTGTGCGGCGTGTGTGGCCTGATCGGCGTCATCTTGGCTGTTTTAAGCACAGTTCGTCCTCAGTGCTAAGGTCGGTTTGTTCCCCTTTCCTTGACGCTAGTTCTCGGAATTCTGGCAGCTTATGTTGTGACTACAATCTGGTTGCCACGTAGTTAACTTCTTCCACCTGCTGGGGGGTTTCAGTATCTGCAAAGCAGCTCCAAGGACGCGGCTCACAATGTCATCTGTAGCCCTTGGGGAAGAACTGAAGCTCCCTGACTTTGTTCAGTGGCTAAACTATTGCTGTGCCGGCTTCCTTTAGCCTTTTATTTACCTGTGTTTTGGCTGCCCTGGGTCTGAGTTGCCGCATGCAGGGTGTCTCTTGTCGCAGCATACAGGCTTCTGTTTTGAGGCCCTACGGCTTCTTGTTTCAGAGCACGGGCTCAAGAGTGTGTGGGCTCCGTTACGCGTGCAGGCTTCTCTGGTCCTGGTGCGTGGGCTTAGCTGCCCTGAATTGGACCGGGGCTCAAGCTTGTGTCTCCTGCTGGTGTTGGAGGGTCTCCTACGGAGGTGTGGGTCAGCAGTGGCTGACCACAGGGCCGGGGGCACTGGCAGAAGCAGTTCTGAGGGACGCCCCTTGGCGTGAGCTCTCCTGGAGGGCAGTTCTGCAGAACGCCCCTTGGCGTGAGCCCTCCCGGAGGGCAGTTCTGAGGGATGCCCCTTGGCGTGAGCCCTCCCGGAGGCTGCCTGTTATTTTGTCTTGTTTGATGGCTTTCCTTTGTCTCTGCATTTTTTTTTTTCATCTCCCGGATTAGATTTATCCTTTTTTTTTTAAGCTTTTTTCTTTTTTTCATTATCTCTCCCGCTCTGATCCTCCAGCTCCACCTGTCCTAGTGTCTCTTTTTTTTTTTTTCTTAATATATATTTTTATTTATTTATCTGGCTGTACTAGGCTTAGGCATACAGGATCTTGAGTTGCAGCAGTGAAATCTTTAATTCTGGCATATGGGACCTAGCTGCCTGACCAGGGATGGAAGGCCGGCCGCCTGTATTATGAGGGTGGAGTCTTAGCCACCGGGCCACCAGGGAGGCCCAGCTCTGGTTAGTTTTCCTACAGGTGGAGGACGTGGAAGCAGGGCCCGTCTGTCCTGGGAAGGCCCCACAGGGCCCTGTTCTGTTATGAGATGAGCCCTCTGACTGCCCGGCTTCCTCGGGGAGTGAGAACCCCGGCAGAGGCCGGAGGGGTGGGCAAGTAGAAGTGGAGCTGAGGGCCTGGGGGACCGTGGCAGGTAGTGTTGGCAGGATAGAATTCCAGAAGGGCCACCGTGCAGAGTTCAGCAGAGCTTTGATCAGCACGTGTGTGGGAGGAAACTACGAGAAGCTGGAGAGAGTATCTCCCGGAGCGTTAGAGAACCAGAATCTGGAGCTCGCTCAGGATGGGGGAAGGTGGGAAGTACCTCTTGCCGCCCAGCAGGCTGAATTCACGGAGCATTGTGGAGAATCCTCAGAAGGGTCTCGCTTCCATACTGGAGAAGAATTAGCCTTGAATTAATCATAGCTCAGATCTCCCCCAGTCAGTTAGCCTGTTCAGTTGCTCAGTCCTGTCTGACTCTTTGCGACCCCATGGACTGCAGCACAATAGGCTTCCCTGTCTGTCACCAACTCCCGGAGTTCACTCAGACTCGTGTCCATCGAGTTGATGATGCCATCCAACCATCTCATCCTCTGTCATCCCCTTTTCCTCCTGCCGTCAATCTTTCCCAGCTTCAGGGTCTTTTCCAATGAGTCAGTTCTTCGCATCAGGTGGCCAGAGTATTGAAGTTTCAGCATCAGTCCTTCCAATGAATATTCAGGACTGATTTCCTTAAGGATGGACTGGTTTGATCTCCTTGCTCTCCGAGGGACTCTGAAGAGTCTTCTCCAACACCACAGTTCAAAAGCATCAGTTATTTAGTGCTCAGCTTTCTTTTTGGTCCAACTCTTACATCCATACATGACTACTGGAAAAACCATGGCTTTGACTAGATGGACCTTTGTTGGCAAAGTAATGTCTCTGCTTTTTAATATGCTGTCTAGGTTGGTCATAGCTTTTCTTCCCCCATCTCCCCCACCAGATCTTAAAACCAAAACCTGAAAGAATCAAACTCTTTCCGGGTTATTTAGCCACACCCAGAACAAAGCTCAGGAATGTCTGTAAGACTACAAAAATATCCAGCACCCATAAAGTGAAATTTGCAGTGTCCAGAAAACACCACCAGTGCTGAGGGAAAAGTTCAGTTAGTCAAAACTGACCAGGGCTGGTTACAAATGTTAGAATCCACAGGTGAAGGTAGTAGAGAACCATCGTAACTCTATTCCACGTGCTTAAAACATTAACAGAGACCTGGACTCTTTTTTAAGTCATTGAACTGTACACTTAAAAATGTGTAAAATGACAGATTTTATGTTATGTGCATTTTACCACAAGTAAAAATTTTAAATTTAAAACACAAGGGCTTCCATGGTGGCTCTGCTGGTGAAGACTCTGCCTGCAAGGCGGGAGATCTGGGTTCAGTCCCGAGGTTGGGAAGATTCCCTGGAGAAGGGAACGGCTATCCACTGCAGTATTCTGGCCTGGAGAGTCCAGTATTCCATGGACTGTATAGTCCATGGGATCTCAAAGAGACTTCTTTTTTTAAGTCACTGAACTGTACATTTAAAAATGTGCAAGATGACAGATTTTATGTTATGTGCATTTTACATGTAAAATTGTTTTAACTTTAAAACTCAAACTTCTAGAGGTAAACAGCAGTCAGTATCTGAGATGAAAATTACACAAGATGGGATTCGGAGCAGATCGGAGACTGCATAAGAAAGGAAGAGTGAGCTTGCAGAAGTAGGGTTAGAAAGGATTCAGAGGAAACAAAAAGAGAAAAAGAAGTGTCATTTAAACAAAACAAAAAACCATTTCAGTGAGCTATAGAACAGCTGCAGACAGCCTGACGCATACG
The DNA here is from genome assembly GCA_006410635.1 of Cephalophus harveyi. Classification (NCBI taxonomy): domain Eukaryota; kingdom Metazoa; phylum Chordata; class Mammalia; order Artiodactyla; family Bovidae; genus Cephalophus; species Cephalophus harveyi. Next base: position 119,037 of record SJYT01013303.1, on the reverse strand, counting down.
TAGAGGGGACTGAGGTGAGGAGAGGAAGAACAAAGAGAATATTCGAAGACATAATGGATAGAAATTTGTTGTTCCCAAATTTGACGTGGTCTGTGAACTTCCAGAGCCAAGAAGCTCTATGACTCCCAAGCTCAGGACACATTGGGAAAAAAACATAAACCAAAGTGTATAGTTTTCAAGTTGCTCAAAACCAGGGATAAAGGTAAAAATCTTAAAAGCCACCAGAAAGGGGGAAAAGCTGCATTACATGAAGGAATAGAGACACAGATGACAGCAGATACATCTTCAGGAACAAATCAAGAAAGAAGACACCAGAGGGATGTCTTTGAAGCATTGAAAGGGAAGAAAAAATAGCGATTTCAAAAAGAAGACTTCTTCAGAATAGAAAAGCTGTGATACTCCATCACCAGCAGACCTCTCTATACGAAACGTTAAAGGACGTTTTTCAGGTAAAAGGAGAATGACCGCAGATGGAAATCCTCAGAGGTCCGAGAGGCGCCAGAAATGGTACCTGCATGATCCGCGGAGAGATTGTCTTATTATTCACGGCTTCCCCGGTGGCTCAGACGGGAAAGAATCTGCCTGCAATGCAGGAAACCCGGGCTCCATCCCTGGGTCAAGAGGATCCCCTAGAGAAGTGAATGGCTACCCACTCCAGTATAGTTGCCTGAGAATTCCATGGACAGGGGAGTCTGGCAGGCTACAGGCCACGGGGTTGCAAAGAGTCAGTGACACCTTATGACGTCAGTCCCTTCAAAAGCCTTGGGTGCTAAGCAGAGATGGTAACAGTGTACTTTGGCGTTATGACATGGAAAGGTTGTACGTATGCTGCCAATGGCAAAGAGGCTGGGAGGAGAGGAGCAAAGAGATTCTTATCCTGTTTGTGAAGTCAGGAAACATCACTTGATTATATGTGAAGGATATACACCAGAAGCCCTAAGGCAACCCCTAAAATAGCCAAATCATAGCTCATGAGCTGACAGAAGATATAAAATGGAATCATAAAAAAATTCTCAAGAGAAGGCAGAAAAAGAGGGAGGGGGTACACACCAGACAAATAAAAATGAATGGAAATAAGACAGAGCTCAGCCTGGTCATATCAACAATCCCATTAAATGTAAATGGTATAAATACCCCCAATTAAAAGGCAGAATTATCCAGTTGGATGAAACAGCAAGATGCTTGCCTCCAAGGCACATGCTCAAATTATGAAGATGCAAATATGTTACAAGTAAGAGGATGGAAAGAATATACCATGTTAACACTAATCAAAAGAAAAACAGGGTGGCTAGATTAGTACCAAAGCAGATTTCAGAACAAAGGATGCCAAGAGAGTTATAGAAGGTCATTTCATAATGACAAAAAGATCAGTTCTGTAGACGAATATAAGAACCCTAAGTACCTAATAAAGAGCTTCAAAATACAGGCAACAAAAACACAAGGAGAAATAGAAAAAGCCCACGATTATAATCAGATTATTTCTGTACCCCTCTTTCAGTAACTGGTAGAACAAATAGAAAATCAGTAGATAGAAAATTTGAACGACACCAATCAACTAACTTACCTGACATGTATAGACCTCTGGATGCTTTCTATGCAAATGCACTTGTAACAGTTATCAGATAAACCATATTATGGTTCATAAACCAAGTGTCAATAAATGCAGAATTATGCAAGCCTTACAAATGTGCTCCCTAACCGCAAGGGAATCACCTTAAGAATCAAGTAAGAGAAAGATGTCTATACAATCCCTGAATATTTGGAAATTGAGCTATATTGTTCTAAATAATGTATGGGTCAAAGTAGAAATCCAATGGGAAATTAGAAAGTGTTCAAGCTGAATGAAAATGAAAACACAGCATATCAACACTTGTAGGATGCCACTAAGGCAGTTCTTCATGAGACATTTAGAGCAGAAAATACCTCTGTTAGAAAAGGAGAAAGCCCTCAAATCAGTGATCTCAGCTTCTACGCTTAGAAGCTGAAAGAAAAAGCAAATTAAACTAAAGTAAGCAGCAGAAAGGAAATAATGAAAATTACAGCCATCAATGAAATATAAAATAGAAAGATGAAAAGGAAAAAAAATGATGCGAAAGCTGGTTCTTTGAGGACATCAATAAAATTGATAAACCTCTAGCCAGACTAACCCAGAAAAGAAAGAAAGGAAAAGGGTACAGTCTACCAGCAGCAGAAATGAAAGCTGGGACACGACTTCAAGCCTTTGTCAAAGACCAGATGTCCGCATGTCCATGTGCGTCCAGTTCCAAGCGCTCTGCTGTTGCGTTTTCCAAATATCTGTATTAGACCACCGTCTCGATTACTGCCTCTCCATAATAAGTCTCCAAATCAGGTTTTGTTAGTTCTCCAGCTCTTCTTTTTCACAAGTGTCTTGGCTATCCTCGATATTTTGCATTTCTGTGTGAATTTAGCCATCAGATCATCATTTCCTCTAAAAAGCCTGCTGGGATTTTGACAGATCAAGCTGGGGAGAACAGACATCTGAAGACAGTCTTGACAACGCGGCCGTGGGGAATCACTCCTTGCGGTCAAGTCTGTCGCGTGTTTCTGCACTGTGTTACAGTTTTCAGTGTGCAGGGGTGCCCAGCTTTGGCCAGATTTATCCTGAACCGTTTCATCGTTTTTTGGAGATGTTGTAAAGGTAATTGTAAATTTCTGTCTTGATGGTTTGTTGCAGCTGAGGTCAGAAATCCCAGAATTTCTCCAAAGGGCGCCATAGGTTCTGCCCTGAGGTGTTCAGCCCCGGGGGCTGCGGTGGTGAGGTCTGAGGGAAGAAGAGAGAGGCCCCTTCTGTGCCAAGACTCTTTTTTTTTTTTTAGTGCATCCAATTGTCTACTGTTTCTCCAGTCCTCTACTCTTTGCCCTGTTGGTCACTGTTTGCGCAAGAGTGGGGGTTGGCAGAGGTGCTTTCTCACTTTCTGGGGAGGGATCACCTGGAGCCAGTGTCTCCTGGCGGACGGCCAGGCCCAGTGATATGAGTGCCAGAGACAGTGGACCCAGGGCCCTTCCGTGGTGTCACCTCATGGCCTAGCTCCACGGGGCATTTCTGTGCTTAAAAGACAAAGGATGCTCGAGTTCCTGGTGGCATTTTGTCTCGATGGGTATTTAATGTGTTTGCCAAGTCTGTCGTTTGAAGGGAGAGATGTTCAAACAGTGGCCGTGACTCAGGCCCCAGCCCTGCACCGGAGTCTGCGGGCCTCTATGTCTCCACCGGGGGCAGGGGGCATGTGCTGAGCATCCCCCGCCTCCATCCCGGGAGCACACTCAGCCTGGCACCAGCCTCCGTGCGGTCCAGGGTGGCACCGCGCCCCTTGGAGTCGCCGGGCAGCTGTGCAGCCACAGGAAGCCGCAGGCCCACCTGGGAACTTCTTGGCATCACTCGGAACTTAACGCAGGGCAGGGGGTGTGCCCGCTCTGACCAGGGACAGACCAAGTGGGGCCTCCTGCTTGCCTGGGGGGCAGTGATGTGCGGGGGGCCACGGTTGGCAGGACGAGGGCTCCTCTTCCAGCCTGCCTGCAGCCCCCGACCCGCGTGCCCCCCGCCTGGCCTGTCCTCGGAGCTTGTCCACACCCGGCGCCCCGGGGCCACATTGGGCCTTGGAACCAGGACTGCCGACCGGATGCATCCAGGGCTCCCTCACCCACTGCACCTCCAGAACAGGCTTCCAGAAGCTTCTGCATGGAAGCCCTGACTTGTCAGTACCGCCGCCCTCCGGGTGACCTGTGGAGACGTGAGGTGGGCAGGCCTGGGCACTCACCGTATAATAGGAGCTTTGGCCGCTTTTCATCTGTAGCGCCTGAGCCTGGCCCCCGTTGGCTGCCCTGTCCCCGGCTCTCGGACACTCCTGCCTGCACAAGGCACGTGGTAAGTGAGGGGTGCAGGAGGAAAGCGACCTGCCTACTGTGTAGCAAGCAGTTGAAATACGGGAGCTGTTAGGACCGTATGAGTCACAGCCGTGATGCCAGGACGTTTATAGCCGTGGCTTTGTAAAAGCACGATGAGGGGCCAGATGAGGATTTACAGCAACTTTATCCACAGTCGCCAGAACCCGGAAGTGAGCAGGACATCCTTCAGTAAAACTGTGGTACACCCATTCAGTAGACTGTCATTTGGTGATAAAAAGAAATGAGCTGTCAAGCCACAAAAAGACATGGAGGAACCTTAAAAGCATCTGACTGAGGGAAAGATGCCAATTTGCAAAGGCTCCACGGTATGTAATTCCAGCTATAGGACATTCTGGAAAAGGCAAAACTCTGGAGACAGTCAGAGGATCAGGAGTTGGGGGAAAGGGGAGTGACTGTGCGAACCGCAGAGAATTCCTGGGGTGCTGCCGCTGTCCTGTAGGATGCTGGCACGGTGGGCGCGTGACAGTGCGCGTTTCTCAAAACCCGCAGAACGCACGAGGGCGTCCCAGGTGGCGCCAGTGGTAGAGAACCTGCCTGCCAGTGCAGGAGGTGCAGGAGACGAGTTCCGTCCCTGGGTCGGGAAGATCCCCTGGAGGGGAACGCACTGCAGTACTCTTGCCTGGGAAACCCCATGGGCAGAGGAGCCTGGGGGGCTGCAGTCCACGGGGCTGCAGAGAGTCGGACGCAACTGAGTGCGCACACAGACACAGAATGCACGCAGCAAGCGGGAGCCTCCAGGTAAACGGAGCTCTCAGTTAGCGATAACGTGTCGCGGTTGGCTCACACATCGACACCTGACGGTCATGATGGGGGCCTCGGTTGCGGGAACGTGGGAGGGTCCATGGGATCGCTCCCTCATATCTGCTCAGTGTTCCACAATATAAACTCTTAATTGAAAGGACACGCGATCATGCACAGCCTTCCAAGCTCTCGCTTGCGGCAGAGTGGGATTCTTAGGAGCCTGTCATCCGAACAGGATAGAGGAGAGAAGCTGCTCTGGAACCGTCGGCAGCGTTCCAGGGGGGCGAGGACCAGACTCTGTTGGTGGCCTTCCCGTCCGTCAGGGGGACGGCCCCCCTCGATCCCATCAGAGCTGAGGCCCCGGAAGGAAAGGGGGGCGTCCGGAAGTGGCTGGTGGGGTGGGGAGGTGCGTGTGATCGCTGGTCCCGGACTTCGGGCAGGTGCAGACCTGGTGTTTTCTCCTCCCCGCGCAGCTCTGGGGAGGCGCCCGGGAACCCAGGAGTCCCGGGCACACAAGCACAGGCGGCTTGCCTCCCAAACCGAGGTCACGGGGCGTCATCACCCACATGGAGGACTTCCTGCCCCCAGGACCCCCACTCCCTCAGCGGCCCCAGGTTGCTGCAGGTTCTCCTTCACGCTTTTTTTTTCCAAATTAGCCTCCCTACCACACAGCAGCGTGCTGCCCCCAGGCCTGCAGCCTCTCCTCTGGGGCACGCAGCTGACACCACCGCCCAGGGGCCCGCGTTCGGCCGTCGGGCTTGCCAGCGCGCCCGAGCCCTCATTCTGTGGCCGGAGCTCCGGGTGCGACTTGAAGGGCCTCCATCCATCCGCCACGCGGATGCAGACGGACCCCAAGCCCAGAAGCCCCCTGTGGAGAGCAGCAGCGCCTGGGCCCTGAATCTCTCTGTGGAGACGAGCCGCCACCTCGAGACAAGAAATGACTTCCCACGGGACTGAGCTCCTACTCATCCAAGAGTGCTGGTGTGAGCAGGGGGTGTGAGCTAGTGCAGGGACAGCACCCAGGTCCCCCAGGTGACCCCTTGACACCCAAGTGCAGTAAAGCCAGAAGGGACCTTCATGCCGTCCGGCTTATCCCGCGCGCTCCCCAGCAAGGGCACGTGTCTGGCTAAGGGTCGCAATGTGCGTGTTAGTCGCTCAGTCGTGTCCAACTCTTTGCGACCCCAAGGACTGAAGCCCGCCAGGCTCCTCTGTGCGTGGTTAAGAGGGCAGGGTGCGGGGGTCCTGACCCTGATTCACTGTGGCCATGACCTCCAGTACCCTGGGGTCAGGAGAGGAGGTTGGGTGGGCGAGCAAGATGGAGAAAAAGAGCAGTTCTCTTCCCCTGGCGGAAGTTCTCTCTCCCGGTGCAGGCCCGACCAGAGCCTAAATCCCGCACGATGCTCACAGCACGGCCACAGAAGAACAAAGGATTGTTGGGATTGTCACGGGCTGAACTGTCCCAGAATTCCCATACTGAAGCCCCGACCCCTAGCACCCCGGATGTGACTGTCTTTAGAGATGGGCCTGTAAAGAGGTGATTAAGATAAAAGTGAGGTCCCTCGGGTGGGTCCTGATCCCACAGGACTGGGGTCCTGATAAGAGGAGGTCAGGACACAGACACACAGAGGGACGAGCCTGTGAGGACGCGGGGAGGAGACGGCCGTCTGCACGCCGAGAACAGGAAAGGAATTGCCCTGCCGACACCGTGATCTCAGATTCCGTCCTCCAGGGCTGGGAGAAATTACCTTCCTGTCTTGTGAGCCGCCCGGACCGTGGGGCTATGCTCCGGCAGCCGGAGGCGACTCACACAGAGATGGCTGGAACGGGGTCCAGGCAGAGGTCAGCTGGACCCCAGAGCATCCTGTCTTAACCCCAGGGGTGATGGAGACACCCCAGCCCACGGGGACCTGGCTGGCCCCTTGCTCATCTTGCATTATGAGGGTGTCTGCTCTCAGGCCGCTCACCCAGCGGGACCCTTTGGGTCACAGGTTTAATTAACGCTCAGCGAAGGGCCCCGGGGCTGCCGGAGGTGACCTGGTGTTTGTCCGGAGTGAGCCGCCCCCTTCCTGGGCCCCGGCGGGAAGTGATGAATTGTCTTCCAGGAAGAGCACCTGGAGACCGGGGCCTCGGAAGTGAGGCATCCCGTCTTCTCTGCGAGTTCATCGTTTGCTTTAGGGGTTAAATGTCTCAGTTGCTGCCTTTGAGTTGAAGCACTCGGTAAATTGGTCATGATGTAGGACACGCAGGCGCTACGCTGAGCTGGAAGTCTCCCTGGCTGGGGGCTGATGCCCAGCCTCCGCCCACGTTCCATCGAGGAGGCAGCGCTCACATGCTGGGCTGGGAGACCCGCCGCTGGGTGGTGCCTGCCGAGGGCCCTGCAGCCCGAGGCGGCCTCTTGCCTGAGGCCTAGGCTGGGTGGTCCTGGAAGGTTTTCGTAAATCCCCTTCCTCCTGGGAAAAGCCAACACAGACCCCCAGCTGAGGGGGCCGATGGGGGTGGGCACCGGCAGTGGGTGGGGCCGTGAGCTTCATCACAGCCCCCAGACAGGAAGAGGTCCTGCAGCCTTAGGGCCGGTGGGCTGGCCACCCCCAGGCAGGTGAGGAGAGGACGGTCTGCATCCTCAGGCAAACGCTGCATTTTCCATCACTGACTCCCTTCTCCATCCTTACTGCGAGTCTGTGTCCGTTGGTGGGCGAAGGCTTCTCTTAGGAAGGAAAATGCAAGTCCTGGGTTTGGGCTCACTCTTGGTCATCCCTGGACCCCCACGAGCCAGCGGGGCAGGAACTGGGCCGTGTCGTTGGCGTGCATGGGTGCGCGCTCAGTCGCTTCGGTCGTGTCCCACTCTTTTGCAGCCCTATGGACTGTAGCCCGCCAGGCTCCTCTGTCCACGGGATTCTCCAGGCAAGAAAACTGGCCTGGGTTGCCATGCCCTCCTCCACGGGATCTTCCCAACCCAGGGATCGAACCCAGGTCTCCCACATAAAGAATCCACAGGAGGGTTCTTTACCACCGAGCCACAGGGAAGCCTGGTGGTGTTGGCACCGGTCCCAAAGCAGGGACCTATGTGGGCAGGGGCTCAGCAGGGGCCAGGGAGTCCACGCCCTGCGTCCTACGAATGTCTCCATCGAGGCGGGGAGTCCTGATCACTAGTGACGACAGTCCGTCCACTGTCGCCCGGCCGAGACTGTGCGCAGCTCCCTGAGCCTGGTCCGGGGTCCCAGTGTCGTTCAGTCGCTCAGCCGTGTCCGACTCTCTGTGACCCCGTGGACTGCAGCACACCAGGCATCCCTGTCCTTCACCATCTCCCGGAGACTGCTCAGATTCATGTCCATCGAGTGGGTGATGCCATCCAACCACCTCATCCTCTTTCACCCCCTTCTCCTCCTACCCTCAATCTTTCCCAGCATCAGGGTCTTCTCCAATGAGTCGGCTCTTCCCATCAAGTGGCCAAAGTATTGGAGCTTCAATTTCAGCATCAGTCCTTCCAATGAATATTCAGGGTTGATTTGGGTTGATTGCCTTTAGGACTGACAGGTTGGATCTCCTTGCAGTCCAAGGGACTCTCAAGAGTCTTCTCCAGCACCACAGTTCAAAAGCATCAATTCTTCAACGCTCGGCCTTCTTTTTGATCCACCTCTCACAACCATACATGACTACTGGAGAAACCATAGCTTTAACTAGACAGACCTTCATCAGCAAAGTAATGTCTCTGCTTTTTAATGTGCTGTCCAGCGGTCCCAGTGGGCAGATCCTAAGAATGTGATGTACAGGCACCATCAGGAGGGGGCAGGCTTTGCTGTCGTGCCAGATTCGGCTGAGAGGTGGCCTGGGGCTTCTGGGTCTTTGCAAGCCTGTACCTGCCAGGGAGCCTCGATTTCAAAATGTCCTGAGAATAATGCAGAAAATGCAGCTCTGTGTCCTGACCCGTTCGTGTTGCTGTTAATGATGCATGGAAATGGGCTGCCTTCCAAAGGCGCGATTTTCTAGGGAATTCCTGGAAAGCCTGCTTTACGAGACTCCCCTCTATTCCTCTTTGCTGAAGCAGCCCTGTGCAGGGACTCTGCAGTCCGGGGGTCCCATGTGGGCTGCCCCACTCCCCAAACAGTGACCCCGGGCAGAGTGCATCCCAGCAAGGTGCCAGCTGCCCTCCTCCCAGGGGACAGCAGCCGTGGGCTGGATTTGCGATGTCAACAAGGGTCATCCTTGTGGCCTGGTGTCCAGCAGCTCAACAGGGCGGGAGGCTTCCAGGTCCTGAGTAAATGGGGCATCTTTCTGGGCCATCAAATCCTCATTTTCAGATGCACACATGAAGAGGGGCTCCCGGTGTGAGAGAACCCCCTGAACCAAGTAGAAACAGCAAGTGAGGGCTCACTTCCCTGGAGTCATCAGGGAGGGAGAATTTTCCTTCACCTTCTAGGGGCCCCGGCTGCTCTAAACACTAACTTGACAATGATTAAGAGGAGAAAAGCCTACAAATCTTAAGGAATCCTTACAAGGACATGGGAGTCTTCCCGAGAGAATGAAGACCCGAAAAAGGGACCAGAGCAGGAAGCTTTTATTCCTTTTAGACAAGAAACGATGACTAGGGAGAACTGACAAGACGGGGACTTGCTGGCGGTCCGGTGGCTAAGGCTCCGTGCTTCCAACACAGCGGGCATGGATTGGATCTGTGGTTGGGGAACTCAGATCCCACATGCCAGTCGTAGCGAAAAAAAAAAAGGAATTGACAAGACCCAGGGTTTGGGGTAGGCCGGGAAAGAGTGACTGGGAGATCAGAGTTTAACAAGGTTTGTGCGGATTTCTCGGCCAGAGGTTCTGGGGGAGGGTCCTTCCTGCCTCTTCCGGTTTCTGGGCTTCCGGTGTCCTGGGGCTGCGGCTGTATCACACCAGGCTCCACCTCTGTGGTCACGCGACCTTCTTCCCTGTGTGAGTGTCCAGGGTCCCCTCTTACAAGGACACCACCCCAGTGCCCTCATCCTAACCTGACTGCATCTGCCAAGACCCCGTTTCCAGGTAAGCGCCTGTTGACAGGCTTAGCGTGGGGCACACTTCTTTAGAGGACATGCTTTTCACCCACGAGGACCCCTGACCTCAGAACCCAGGGCATGGCATCGCAGGCCTTTCCTGAAGGCCACGCCCGGGGCGCTGCAGGGATGTGGCCTACCTGGATGCTGTGGAGCGCCCACCTGCCTGCTGCCCACGGGAGGAGAAGGCATAAGAAGACGGGGCTCCCGGAGCGTCTGCCCAGGGCTGTCCCTGCTGGTCAGAGGGCTGACTCCCAGGGCCGGGCCTGAGTGGGCTGCAGCCCCTCTGCGTCCTGTGAGGCTGGCAGGCACGTCCAGTTCCAGGAGTGCCTCCTGGCCTGAGTCCATAGCAAGCTTGTCTTCCCTTTCCCGCTGTGGAGCCCCTGTGGGCTCCCAGGGGCCAGATGAAAGCTTTTAATTCTCCGTTTTCATTTTGATTGTCTGTCTAAACCGTTAGGAGGGGACTTCCCTCCTGGTCCAGTGGCTAAGACTGTTCCCAGTGCAGGGGGCCGGAGTTCAATTTCTGATCAGGGAAATGGATCCCACATGCCGTAACTAAGAGGCCACATCCGCAACTGAAGATCCCACGTGCAGAGGCAGAGATTGAAGCTCCCACCTGCCACAGCTCAGACCGGATGCAACCAAATAAATAAATACAAAAAAAAACACAAAAAAGCGTGTAGAGGACAAAGCACCCCTCTAGCGGATCATTTGCACCAGGAAGACCTCGAATAAGTGCTCTCTTTCAGGTCGGTTATTATGCCAGCTGGAGTTTCCAGGATGTTTCTCTTTTCTGGGTGGATCCACTCCATCCTCAAGGCTGAGGAGAGGCAGGAAAACTCAGGCGTGCCCCTCGGCCCGGCCCCCAGTGGGATGGGGCAGGTGCAGAACCAGCTGAGGCATGATTTGCCCAGAAGGTTCCACAACTGGAGGGACCTCGGGCTGGCAGGAGAGGTGCCTGCTCTGCACTCCGCTGGGCAGCTCAGGGAGGGGGCCGGAGCAGCCCACCCGGGGGAGGACAGACCCTGGCTGCAGAGGAGGACAGACCCTGGGCAGACCCCCCTTCGTCCAGCAAGGGGTCTGCACAGCCCCGCCCCGGGGAGGGCTCGGACAGGGTCTTGAGAACCTCAAACGTGGAGTGATGGCATGCCCAGAGGGGCCCCTTCTGAAGGAGAGACTGCAGAAGCAGGCAGAGTATCTGGGCAGGTGGCAGCTGTACAGAATGGAAAGTAAATGCAGCGCGTGGCCTCGGTTCTGGGTGCAGCGCTCTGAAGATCCTCGGGATTTATTGTGTTTCGTGTGCTAAGGAGAAGCCTCTGGGGGGCAGGGTTGGGGAGGCCACCCCAGAAGGCTTCAAGATGGGGGCTGGTCACGAGCTAGACCCTCCTCTGGGTAGGGGGAAGCTGGAGATTGGGGTCGGTCACCATCAGCCAGTGATTCGGTGTCACCCCTACGTAATGAAACTTCGGAGAGCAGGGCTGGGCAGGGCCGAGAGGGCGCGGAAGCTCGCCCGGCCGTGCTTCAGTTTGTGCGTTTCTTCCATCTGCGTTCCTGAGTCGCATCCTTTGTAACAAACAGGTGGTTTATTACAGTAAGTGAAGCATTTCATGAGCTCTGTGAACCATTCTGGGCTTCCCTGGTGGCTCAGCAGTAAAGAATCCGCCTCAATGCAGGAGACGCAGGAGACGCAGGTTTGATCCCTGGATCAGGAAGATCCCCTGGAGGAGGGCATGGCAACCCGCTCCAGTGTTCCTGCCTGGACAGCCTCGTGGAAAGAGGAGCCTGGCGGGCTACAACCCACAGAGTTGCAAAGAGTCGGACATGAGTGAAGCGACTTAGCACGCATGCATGCACGCACGCCCATGAACCATTCTAGTGAGTTACTGAACCGAATAAGGGAATCGCGTGAACCCCCAGCTCCTAGCCAGCCAGACCGAGGTGCAGTGTGTGTGGCCTGGGTATCAGCGTGGAGAGAAGGGCCATCTGTGGGACCCTGTGGGGTCTGCAGGGACTCAGGATTGAGTTCAAGTGGAGGCTGGTGTGCCGAAGTCGGGGAACTGTTGGACTGTTTGGTGTTCTGAAAAAGCACCCAGGAGCAACAGTAACTGTTCCCTGAGCACCCACTGCGCGCAGGTGTCATGCATGGTCCCCTCCTGTCTCCCCAGCAGGCTTGCGAGGCGGATGCAGACACTCGGCCACACTCGAGTGGGGGTGGGGTCCTGTGACTGGGAGGCTGGGACTCAGCTCTGCCACGGGCTGGGGCAGAGGCAGCCCAGGAGGGCGGTGTGGGGCCCCGCGGTGGCCGACGCACAGGTGCCAGTGAGCGGAGGAGCAAGTGGAGGCAGGGGGCAGCCCTGAGGCCGGGAACGGGAGCTCAGTAAGGTGACCCATGCGGGGAGACACTGGTCAGCCTTGCTGGGCCACTCTAGCTGAGCCGGGTTAGTGGCCCTGGGCAGCCCCTCCATCCATGGAGGCGCGGCCACACTTCCTGACAGGCAGCAGAGCAGGTGGGCCGGACCTGCGACGCTGCCCGCCTCTGCCCAGTGGGCTGCCGGCCCCAGACCGCCCTTCCTCTGCATTGGAGAAGCGTCTCCAGCCCTTCTGCCTCCTTCCTCCTGAGCCTACCCCCATCCCGGAAAAAGCCCATGGCATCTCTGGACCTTGGGCTGGACAGTCAGTTCCAAGGCCTGTGGACCGCCCTTGAGCGCTCCTCTTGGTCTCCAAGGGCTCAGGAGGACGCAGCCCCGGCAAGGCTGTGGCAGGGGTGAGACAGTAGAGGTGACAGCCTGGCCCAGGGCTCCCCCTACCCGCGCGTCCAGGGCTCCCCCGACCCGCGCGTCCAGGGCTCCCTTCTGGGCTCAGAGCCGGACAATCTCGGGGCAGGCTGAGGTCTTGAAGGGAGAATAAAAAATAAACACTTGGTTCCTGTCCTCCGTTACCGGCTCAGGGCTCCTAAACTCCTGAAATTGAGGTCACTAGGGCAGGTGGTGCCCCAGTCATCCGGGGGAGGGGGTGGCCCCACCTCATCCTGAGCCCGTGGCTGCTGGGCCCTCAGTGTGTGCTCACATGGTGCTCCCTCCTAAGGGCGCTAATCTGTCAGATCAGGGCTCCATCCACATGACCTCCTGTAACCTCAATCACCTCCCAGAGGCCTTGCCTCCAAACACCATCCCCCTGGGGACGAGGGCTGCAACACGTAAACGCGGGAGACAGACACACTCAGTTTGTAACAAGGGGAAGCCCCTTGGGGCTGGTGCCGGCAGGTCCCATATTAGGGCTGCACCCCTGGGGCCTCATTTGGCTCCCGCAGCCACTCTGAGATGGGCACCAGGGTGGCCCCATTTTACAGATGAGGAAACTGAGGCATGGAACTATACCATGGTCCCAGGCCTCTCAGCCAGACATGGAGAGTGTGGCCATGACCCGGCCTGTTGCTGTCCACCCAAGGGCCCCCAGTGCCCCCCGCCCCCGTGACCGTGACCTGGCCCGTCACCTCAACCCCAGGCCCCCATTGCCCCCCACCCAGACATAGAGAGTATGGCCATGACCCAGCCCGTCACCCTCGACGCCCGGCTGAGAGGGGGCAGCCAGGCTGCATTTCCCACCCAGCCTGTTTCTGGCTTCTTCCAGGGAGGGGTGCTTGTCCGCTCACCGCCTCCTATCGATTACAAATCGGGCCCCTCGTTCCTCCACACCTTCCTCTGAGCTGAGTCGAGAACTGCAGATCCTCGTCTGCCTGCCCTGGGGGAGCTTGGCCGGTGCCCCCGCCAGGCCGCTCAAGGGCTCCGGATAGAGTCCCCCAGCCGCCCAGCGCCAGCTGCCTGCCTACCCGCTCATCTGGTTCCAGTTATTACAAACACGACCGGTCAGTCGTCTTTGAGAAGACCCCTTCCAGCAGATCCTGCAGCGCCAGTCGGCCCACAAGGCCCTGAGAAGCCCCCTAGGGACACCCCGCTCCCCCTGCTCCCGGGGTCAGGGGTGGGGGTTCGCTGGCAGGCTCGCCGGACGTGCCCACGGGTTCAGGTGTCTGCTCTGAGCTCATCGTACAGGACAGCTGCCACAGGAAACGGTCTCCTGGAGGTGACTCCAGGCGTTTGCCGGTCTTTCTGGGCCATTGTGGAGGGGGCAGGGGGCAGCTGCTCGGGGAGCTGCTGGCTGCACTGGGGCAGCGGGGAGGGCCGGGCGCCCCGGGCTGGCCCCAGGGGGAGCGCGGAGTGCAGCCTGCCTGAGCTTCCTGGGGCAGCCGTAACAAAGGGTCACCGACTGGGTGGCTTCAGACAGAAATGTTGGCTTTTCCCAGGTGGTCCCGCAGCTGAGACTCGCCCCTCCCAATGCAGGAGCCCCGGTTCCATCCCTGGTCAGGGAACCAGATTCCACATGCTGCAACTAAGACCCGGTACAGAAAATACTAATAATATCAACAAATTAATTAACTTACAAAAAAGTTTTGTTTTGCCCCTGCTGACCTGGCAGTCTCTCCAGCTTAGTCCACAGCCGCCCTGTGGGGCTGCTCCTCGGCTGATCCCACGCTTGCCTGCTGAAGCCTGCCAGCCCACCCCCTCGGTGCAGAGGTGACCAGGTCAGAGGGCGTGCCGGGGAGCCACCGGGCTGAGAACAGCCCCCGTCAGTTCTCTTGATGAAGCCGAGGACGGCTGGTCAGGGGCAGGTGGTGTTGGTTCCTGCCCTTTGCCTTCAGCTGATGGAGACTTTTTTTTTTTTTTCATTATTGGCCACACGCCGTGGCATGTGAGACTTCGGTTCCCTGAACAGGGATCCAACCTGGGCCCCTGCTTTGGAAGGCAGAGTCTTAACCATGGGACCACCAGGGAAGTCCCTGCTGGAGATGTGGAGGCTTCAGTCAGGCTGGGTGGGAAGGACAGATGTTCTCAAATACAGCCGGCCCTGGGGACCTTCCTGGTGGTCTACCAGCTGTTTTTTTTTTTTTTTCATTATTGGCCACACGCCGTGGCATGTGAGACTTCGGTTCCCTGAACAGGGATCCAACCTGGGCCCCTGCTTTGGAAGGCAGAGTCTTAACCATGGGACCACCAGGGAAGTCCCTGCTGGAGATGTGGAGGCTTCAGTCAGGCTGGGTGGGAAGGACAGATGTTCTCAAATACAGCCGGCCCTGGGGACCTTCCTGGTGGTCTACCAGTTAAGACCTCATGCTCTCAGTTCAGGGGCCTGGGTTCAACCCCTGTTCAGGGAACCAGATCCCAGATGTCACAACTAAGACCCGGCACAGCCAGATAAATGAACACTTAAAGAAACAGCCAGCCCTGGCCTGAGAGTGCACCCACAGGCGAACGGATAGACAAGACATGGTCTGTTCATCAGTGGACTTGATTCAGCCTTAGACGGAAGGGGTTCCGGCACAGGCTGCAACAGAGGTGAACCCTGAGAATACTGCTGAGTGAAAAAAAGCCAGGCCCGAAAGGATAAATCCTGTGCAATTCCACTCACAGCAGATCCTTGCTGTTGTTTAGTCACTAAATCATGTCCGACTCTCTGCGACCCTGTTGACTGCAGCACACCAGGCTTCCCTGTCCATCACCCACTCCCGGAGCTTGATCAGACTCACGTGAGTGAGTCGGTGAGGCCATCCAACCCTCTCATCCTCCGTCGTCCCCTTCTCCTGCCTTCAGTCTTTCCCAGCATCAGCCTTTTCTGATGAGTTGGTTCTTCGCATCAGGTAGCCAAAGTATCGGAGCTTCAGCATCAGTCCCTCGCAATGAATATTCAGGGTTGATTTCCATGAAACTCATAGAGACAGAAAGCAGGAGGGAGGGGGCTGGGGGCTGGGGGCTGGGGGTGGGGGTTGGTTACTGTGCTGGGGGCTGGGGGTGGGGGTTGTTTAATGGGCAGAGTCTCCGTTATGCCGGATGAAAGTTCGAGAGTTCTGTTTCACATGCATGTGAATATACTTATCACAATAGAACTAAATATTTAAAAACTGCTCAAGTGGTCAATTTTAGGTTGTATGAATTTCACCAGAACGAGAGATTAAGACATGAAAGCATGCGCTCTGGGATGTTTCTCGAGGGGTGGATGGAACCGTTCACGGTCTCCACGGCATTGGCTTCTCTTCCCGTTTCTAATCGCGGAGCGGTAGGTCCCCTCTGAGCCATGTGTCAGACTCTCCGTGGAGCACCTCTCACGCGTGATGTCGCGTGTGGGCGCCCCGCAGCCCTGTAGAGGGTATTAGGGTCGGTGTCCACCTCCCCACCCCAGCTGCACAGAGAGAGGAGGCCGCGATCCTCGAGCAGCGGGTCTGGGAGCTGGCCGGTTTCCCCGGGGCCCCAGGGGGCTGTCGGGTCTCCTCACGGCCCATCCCCGGGACAGAAGTGGCCTGGCTTCCTGCTCTCACATCTGCCTCTTGCTTTAGAAATGCCACCCTGGGTCCCTCTTTCTGTCCCAGCTCAACACTGGCCAGGGCCAGGACCCTGGTCATCTTATGGGACAGGGCGGCATGGTTCCCCCAAAGCCCTGTCCAGCCGCCCGATGTCCTTGCCCCTCCTTAGCCAGCCCAGAGGCCCCACTGGTTGTCCACAAGAAGCCTGGGCAGGCAGCTCTGCTCCGCTGGGTGTCCTGGGCCCAGTCCCTTGGGGCAGAGTGTGTCCACGGATCCCTGGACAACTCTGGCTGCAGCTGAGCCTCCAGGGGGAGACTGGGAGAGGCGGTCTGGGCCTTGTGGCTGTGTTCACGGGCAGGGCCACCGGATCCCAAGGGATGGGGGTGTCGCTGGACCCCAGCCCAGCACAGGCCTCAGCCCAGCAGAGATCAGGGGACTCATTGATCCCCCCTCCCCCACCTCCGTGCTGTCCCTGTCCTGCCCGTGGGCGGCTGGCGCCGGGACCAGATGGCTGAGCGAGCGTCGCGCTGTAGTGCCAATCCGAAGTGAGTCAGCCGCTTGGCGATCAGTCTCTCAGGAGTCGCTGAGTCCTTCACCTGCCCTCTGAGTTTGAAATCCCCCGAGCAGGTAACTCACCTGAGAGTCACACGAGGACTCCTGGACCCGGGGCTGGGCGCCAGTGCACCAGACCAGGCCCTGCTGCCCGGTCCCTGCTCCCCAGGGAGCCCCCAGTCGCAAGCTGGCGGGGTCTCCGCGGGACCGGGGCGGCCCAGCCACGCGCCTGTTTCTCCGCTTCGTTCGGCATTAGTGTGTGTGAGCGCCGTGGGGCTGCCTCCGCAGACGACTACAGCCGGGCCCTGCAAGCCACAGGCGTCTGCGCTTCACGGTCCTGGAGCCCGGAAGTCCTAAATCAGGTTCACTGGGCTGAAATCCAGGTGTGGGCAGGGCTGCGCCTTCCTGAGCTCGGGGAGGGGCTGGGGTGTCCTTCCTGCCTCTCCCAGCTTCTGGAGCTCCTGCTGTCCCTGGGCTCGGCGGCCACGTCCCTCCAGCCTCGGCCTCATCTTCCCGTGGCCCCCTCCCCCGCATCGTCCCCTCTTCTGAGTCCATCCGTGATCAGACGTAGGGTCCACCCCAATCAGCCAGTCAGTTCAGCGGCTCCGTTGTGTCCGACTCTGTGACCCCATGGACTGCAGCACGCCAGGCTTCCCTGTCCTTCACCATCTCCTGGAGCTTGCGCAAACTCATGTCCATCGAGTCGGTGATGCCATTCAACCATATCGTCCTCTGTTGTCCCCTTCTCCTCCTGCCCTCAATCTTTCCCAGCATCAGAGTCTTTTCCAACGAGTCAGTTCTTCGTATCAGATGGCCAAAGTATTGGAGCTTCAGTTTCAGCATCAGTCCTTCCAATGAATATGCAGGACTAATTTCCTTTAGGGTTGACTGGTTGGATATCCTTGCAGTCCAAGGGACTCTCATGAGTCTTCTCCAGCACCACAGTTCAAAAGCATCAATTCTTTGGCGATTAGCTTTCTTTATGGTCCGACTTTCACATCCATACATGGCTTCTGGAAAAGTTGTAACTTTGACTAGACAGACCTTTGTCAGCAAAGTAATGTCTTGCTTTTTAATATGCTGTCTAAGTTGATCATAGATTTTACTCCAAGGAGCAAGCGTCTTTTTAATTTCATGGCTGCAGTCACCACCTGCAGTGATTTTGGAGCCCAAGAAAATAAAGTCTGTCTCTTTTTTTCATCATTTCCCCACCTATTTGCCGTGAAGTAATGGGACCAGATGCCATGATCTTAGTTTTCTGAACAAGATTTAGGGTCCACACTAGAGCCAGGGTCATCCCATCTTGAGATTCTTTTTACAAATTAGGTCACATTCATAGGCTCCCCAGTTAGGGCACAGACCTGTCTTTAGGAGGACACCCGTCATCCTATGAGGCCTAAATTCTGGATGTTGTTGGGGAGACCCCTGCAAGGGGCTTCCAAGGAGGGATGCTCAGGGGACATGGGGCAGGGTGTGCTGGCTGCTGAGGCTGGAGAGTTCAGATTAGACAGCAGTTCGGGAAACCTGTTGCTCTCCTTCCCAGCCTGCTGTCTACTGCGTCGGTCCTGGATTCATTCGTCTTCCTTGGGCCCCCTCCTTATGCACTCTGCCACCGCCCCGTCTGCCCTGGAAACCCTCCCCTTTTGCCTGCCACACACAGGACGAGGTCCCAGGCCCCTCATCCCCAGCCTCTGCAGGGCCTGGATGCCCCCGCCCTGCTCTTCCTGGCCTTGCTCGAGCTTTGCCTTCACTCAAGGCTCCACCTGCAGTGCCCACTGTTCCCTGCCAGGCAGCCCCTCTGACCTTCCGTGTCTTCATCGCCTTCTCCTGGCACCGGGTCACCTGGGCACACATCCCATCTACACGCTTCCTGGACCAGGTTTAAACAGGTCCCTCCCAGACACTCACTCAGCAAATGTGTCCACTGAAGCATGCCTCACCCAGCCAAGCCAGCTGCATCCAGGGGGCAGCAGGGATGGGCATGAGTCTACGCGGGACCATCACTTGGGTTTCCTGTTGGGGGACGTGGGAAAGAGATGCGGACAGACTGGCCCCAGCTTACACGTCATGTCCCCACCTGTCCTGGAGGGCTGGGTGTCCTCTCCTGGCTGAGGAGGCAAGAGAGTCCAGCCTTCCTGAAGAGCTGGTTTAGGTAGGGATTCATCCTTCTGGCTCCTTATCAGGGCTGCAGGCATAACGTCACAGAGACCAGGACCCAAGGGTGGGGAACCTCTGAGTTGGAGAACACCTTAACAGGTTTCTCAGTGAGGGACTGGCTTCCACTTTAAAGATAACCACATTCAACAGCAGTTTAAAAACAAATAGAACGTTATTTGATCTCTTAATCTGTAGTTTTAGTCGCTCAGTCATGTCTGACTCTTTTCGACCCCGTGGACTGTAGCCCGCCAGGCTCCTCTGTCCATGGGATTCTCCAGGCAAGAATCCTGGAGCGGGTAGCCATTTTCTTCTCCAGGGGATCTTCCTGACCCAGGGATCAAACCCAGCCCTCCTGCATGGCAGGCAAATTCTTTACCATCTGAGCCCCCAGGGAAGCCCAAAAAGTATGTGGGAAGTGTTAGCCACTCAGTCATGTCCAATTCTTTGGGACCCCATGGAATGTATAGACCCTCTGTCCATGGAATGCTCCAGGAAGAAACACTGGGATAGGGAGAAGGGAGTTCTTCCTGACCCAGGGGTTGAACTCAGGTCTCTTGCATTGCAGGCAAATTCTTTACCACCTCAGCTTATAAGCAGTAATTCAACAGGTCAAGTATCAAGTAGCTTGAATTAGCATGGCCATCACCTCGCTGTCACAGAATGGCTGCTGAAGGTCCAGCCTTAGCATCCATATTCCAATCAAGAAAGCCAAAGGAGATGTCTGATTAGCACCTATATTAGAGAAGCCAAACTTTCCTGGAATTGCCAGCAGATTTGCAGCTGCATCTCCTTGGCTGGAACTCTGCTGCACGTCCCCCAACAGCTTCAAGGGAGACTGGGAAATTATTCACTTTAGAATCTGGGGACATTGCTGCCCCAAACCACATCAGGATTACAGGGAGATGAAAGAACCCGGTCGTCGGCTGGGTGCTGGGCAGACCCGGAGCCAGACACTTCCAAACCCTGTCCCCTAGAACCCAGTGCTTGGGAGCCCCTGAGGGAGGGAGAAGATGAGCAGACATGCCCCAGCCCCTTCCCCAGCTTCATCGGGGCGGGGCGCTCTTCCTTTATCTGGGGCGCAGCCCGAAGCCCTGCCCTTGAAGGGGCTCAGGAAAGGCCATGTTTGTCTCCTTGTGGGAGAAGCAGCATCTGCTTTGTTCTGCCCCTCCGTGGCTCCCTGGCCCAAGAAGTCAGAGCCAAATCCGGGGTGCCTGGCCCCTGAGCCACGTGAAAGGCTCCAACTCCAAGCGCTCAGTGGGGAGCTGAGTGCGGGAGCAGGCCCTGGGCTGCGCGGCCTTGCGTCGGCCAGGCTCCCGGCTCCAGGCTGCGGGCCAGCTGCTCTGCCCCTGCGCTCTCGGGAGGTGGCAGCTGGCCTCTCCTGGGGGCAGGGAGCGGGACGCGCTCAGCTGGCCTGGGTGGCGGCCCCCTGGGGACCACACAGCAGCACGCTGCCGCAGCCCCCAGCCTCCGAGGAGCGGCCTCCAGCCTGCAGAACCAGCCCACACGCTGACGCAGCTCCGGGTTATTTTAGGCCCAGCCTCATGCTCAGCACAGTCCAACAGACCTGAACTTTAACAAAAAAAGAAGCATGACGGGCCCAGCCTCGCCCTGCATTTACAGCTGGCCCAGCCCCCCGGCTTCCGGCCACGTGGGGTCGGCTCGGCCTGAAGCTGGGCAGAGGTGGGGTGTGCGGGGGTCTTCTGGGCTGATGTCCTCCGGCAGCCGTGGGTGGCCTTCAGCCCTGGTGACCACACCCACAGGTCTGATGGTCTGATGGTCTGATGCTGAGTTCTGATGGCCCAGACCCAGGGGTGCTGGGCGTGTCCTCAGGGCCCCGGAGGGGAGCATGAGTGTCTGCAGAGTCAGGCCCAGCGCCCGCCTCGCTCACACAGCCTCACCCTGGTCCGCGCTCCTTTCCCTGGTCCGCGCTCCTTTCCCTGGTCCGCGCTCCTTTCCCTGGGTCCCTGGCCAGGATCCATGCCTTCCCCTGGCTCTCCAGGGCCCGAGGTCTCTGCCTGTTCTTCTCAGGCTTTTGAGCCCCCTGAGCGTTGGGCCGGGCTGCCCGCCTGGCTCTTGTACAGGATTCGGAGACCTCCCGCACGCGTGCTGCGGCGGTGGCCCGGGTCCCGCCAGTCGCCCATCCTCCTAAGTTGTCCGTTCGCAGTGTCTAACCTAGTGCTCAACCTCACAGACATCAGCTGGTCCAGTGGATGGAGGGGTGGGTGGATGGACAGACAGACAGACAGGTCGATGGGAATTAGGCTGGGTGGGTGCGTGGGAAGATAGAACAGGAGGACCGGCTGGGTGGATAATGCATAGGTGGACAGACGGACGGACGGAAGGATTGATGGATGGTAACAGGAGGGAGGGAGCGAATTTGCAGGAACTGTGTCGGACTGTGGGCTTCCCTGGTGGCTCAGCTGGTAAACAATCCGCCCGCGATGCGGGACACCTGGGTTCCATCCCTGGGTTGGGAAGATCCCCTGGAGAAGGGAATGGCTACCCACTCCAGTATTCTGGCCTGGAGAATCCCATTGGGTGGGAGGGCGTGGGTTCCGCCGGCCCCCCTGCTCAGGGCCCTGGAGTCGCCCACCTGCAAGGCATCCACCCGGCTCCCTGACCCGTGCACAGGGGCCCAGCACCCCCCTGTAGGTGTGAAACCTGGTGGTCTTGGCCCCGTGGGCTCCCATATCTGAACAGAGACAGTGACGGGACCTGCCTTCCGGGTGCAGCGAGGATTCGGGGGCTCCTGCCCCCCACCCCTAGGGAAAGCACCTGGCAATGCTGGCCCTTCTTGCTTCTCCTCAGAGGCAGCGCAGGAGTCCAGGCGGGGGCCCAGCTGCCCAGGGCCCCCCTGAGAGCCCACGGGGGTCCCTGCAGTGGAGCCGCCCCCACGCGGAACAAGCGCTGAAGCAGTGGCGCGCGGTAGAGCGCAGGTGAACCGTGAAGACGCCGTGCTGCCGGGAGAAGGCGCGCAGACCACCTCCTGTATGATTTCACGGGTGTGAGATGTTCCAGGATGAGCAAATCCATGGAGACGGGAAGCATATAAATCAGTGATTGCCAGGGCTTCCCTCGTAGCTGTCAGTAAAGAATCCTCCTGCAGTGCGGAAAGCCCAGGTTCCATCCCCGGGTCGGGAGGATCCCCTGGAGGAGGACATGGCAACCCAGTCTAGTGTTCTTGCCTGGAGAATCCCAGGGACAGAGGAGCCTGGCGGGCTACAGTCCACAGGGTCACGAAGAGTCAGACACGACTGAGCGACTAAACCAACCCCCCAGAGGCTGGGGGAGAGGAAGTGGGTCTGACAGCTCGTGGCTGGGGGTTTACTCTGGGGGCAGCGAGAACGTTCTGGAAGCAGCCGGAGGGGTGGGAGCACGGCACTTGTGGGTGAACTAAATGCCACTAATTACGAAGGGGGACTTTTACTTTACGTGAATTTCGCCTCAGTTTTCTTTTGAATTTTATTTGCTTACTTTTGGCTGCGCTGGGTCTCCGTTGCTCTGCGGGCTCTTCTCCGGGTGCGGGGGACGGAGGCTGTCCTTGGTTGCCGCGCGCGGCCTTCTCTTGCGGCAGCATCTCTTACTGTGGAGCTCCGGCTCCAGGGCACTGGGGCTCAGTAGCTGTGGGCACGGGCTGAGTGCTCCGAGGCATGTGGGATCTTCCGGGATCAGAGACTGAACCTGTGTCCCCTACACTGGCAGGCGGATCTTAACCACTGGACCACCGGGGAAGCCCCTCAATTTTTCCTAAGGTCTGCATACTCAAAAAAATCAGGGGAACACAGAGGGGCCAGGTGGCTGTTGCAGAGAATCCCAGGGGTGGGCAGGGGCGGGGGGCTGGACCTGCAGGGTCCCAGGCCTCACGTGGAGCCGGCAGGAGGCCTGAGCAGCCCCACGTGTCTCTTTCTCTGGCTCCCTCGGCTTCAGGGGAGACGTGAGCTATGGGGGACCAGGGTTCTTCCCTCAGGGTCTCGCCAGACAGCTCACCTGCGGGGTCTGCTCTCCCAGCCACACTGAGCCACCAGCGGCCGCCACCCCTCCCCCGAGAGGCATTTGGTGGCTCAGCCCTGGCTTTGGTGGCAAGAGAGACAAGCAGGTGGTAGGGGCTGTGATACGGGCCAGACACCACCCGATCTGGAGGCCAGGGACACCCCCTCGTACCCCTGATGGAACCACCAGATCCGGGGGTGTTGAAAGCTCACTTTTTTTTTTTTAAAGCTCAAGAGGCATGTGCCGATTGCTTATGTCAACTGCAATTTCTTTCTTTTTCTTCATCGTCTCTTTCTCCGGTGAAAGGGCTTTGGCACAAAGAGTGTGTGCCCAGCACTGGGGTCCTCAGAGGGCTGGCCCTTTAATGAGGGGCCCGCCGGGGCAGACGATCCGGCCTGTGCTCACAGGGGCCTGGCGTCCATTCTGCTCTGTGCTATGCTTCTCAGGGAAGCAGTTGGCCAAACGCTGTGTCATTCTACAGGGGGCCGTGGTGGCTCCAAGCACAGGTCGGCACGCAAAGCTGTGCCCGAGCCAGAGAATTCCCAGAGACCTTGCGAGGACGTGACTGAGCCAGGATCCTGGGGGCTGACCTGTGTCCTCCAGAAGGATGTGCAGTCCTGACCCCCCAGCCCCTCAGACGTGACTGTATTTGGAAAGAGGGTCTCTAAAGGAGTGATTATGCTGAAGCTGAAGCTCCAGTCCTTTGGCCACCTGACGCAAAGAGCTGACTCATTGGAAAAGACCCTGATGCCGGGAGAGATTGAAGGGGACGACAGAGGATGAGATGGTTGGATGGCATCATTGACTCAGTCGACATGAGTTTGAGCAAACATCGGAGATGGTGATGGACAGGGAGGCCTGGCGTGCTGCAGTCATGGGGTCGCCAAGACTCAGACACACCTTAGTTACTGAACAACAAGGGTGTTTCCCCCACTTGGCTGTTGGGAAAACGCTGCTCTGGACCTGAGTGTGCAGACGCCTGTCGCAGCCGCTCTTTCCCGTCTTCAGGGGACAGACCCAGGGTGGCAATCGCTGGGGCGCACGGTTGTTCTGTGTTTCACGCTTTATTTACTTGGCCGCGCCGGGTCTTAATTGTGGGCTCTTAGTTACAGCAGGTGGGCCCTCCTTCCCTGACCAGGATCGAACCTGGGCCCCCTTCCCGGAGAGCAGAGGCCTAGTCACTGGACTGCCAGGGAGTCCCATGCGTCTCACTTTTGAAGGCTCCTTCAAAGAGTTTTCCAGGGCAGCTGCCCATTATCCACGCCCGTGGAACGCTCACTGCTTAGCGAGCGAGGTGGACTGTACGGCTGAGGGATTGTTAGGCTGGGCCTGCTTCCCGCATAGGGGGACTCTTCCCCTCTTCGTGGGTGGGATCCCGCTTTAGAATCTGACTAGGACCCGGGGCCCTCGCCCTTGGAAAACGCTCACAGGCCCCCATTGTTGTCCACGGCCTCAAAACAGGTTGGAAAAGGCACCCTTTGGGGGAGGGGGTCCCAGCAGGATGAGCGGAGTGCAGGCTGGACCCTTGTGCAGTGCTCAACCTGCGCGGTCGTCAGGGGCGGCCATGCCTGCCGGCACCCAGAAGCGCGTTCCCGAGAGCAGTGCCCAGGTGGAAACGCGTGTTTAGCCAACGCCAACGCAGCCTCTCACCGCCAGGCAAGGCCTCCTCCTGCCCAAGTGCTGTGAGCTGCAGGGAGGAGGCCCAGGAGGGAAGTGCTTGGAGCTCCGTGCCAGCCTCTGCCCTGGGCACGCAAGCTCAGCACCTGGAGCAGGGCAGCCCGGCTTCCAGGGCTGCAAGACGGGGATGAGACACCCAGGTGGACAGCAGGGCCGAGGAGCCTCTGAGGTCAGCGTGGCGCCAGCCAGCCAGTGAGCAAGAGTGGACGGTTGCTTTCAGCCCCGTGTGACGTGTGACGTGCAGGAGGGGCTCCCCGGGGCCCCGCCTCTGCCGAGCTCTCACCCAGTCACAGCACCCGGGTGTCCTGGCCCCGGCAGGGGGGACCAGCGTGAAGCACAGTGTCCACCAGCCCTCAGGTGGGACCTCAGCCTCACGCTCGTGCCCGCAGCTGTGCTCCATCCCGCGGGACCCTGGCCTGCCCGGGTCCCCACCCTCCCACCGAGTCAGGGGAAGGGTGTCCACTGATGGGAAATCAGCCACGGGTCACCCCATTGCCGTCCTGGCCCAGGCTCGGGAGGCACTCGTGTGCATTTCCTTGGTGCTCTGGGGCTCTGTGAAGTCACCCACTGATGGCCCGTTTTAGAGATGACACCATGCCCCAAAGGGCAGCTCTCAGGGACCAGTGGAGGGGCTCGGAGCCGGGACCTGGTTCCCGGACCTCAGATCATGCCTTTCCCTTTAAAAATAAATACATACATATATATATATAGATATATAATTTTTTTTAACTGTGGCAAATACACGAAACATGAAACTTAACGTCTTCACCAGTTTTAAGGGCCCGGCTGAGTGACGTTAGGTGCAGTCCTCCCAGTTAAGCACCCGGTCCATCCCCGGAACGCTCCGCCTCCGGGACGGAAGCCCCGCCCCCGCCAGACGCTCGCCTCCCCCGCAGATGTGTATAAGAGACAGCCCTTTGGGGGAGGGGGTCCCAGCAGGATGAGCGGAGTGCAGGCTGGACCCTTGTGCAGTGCTCAACCTGCGCGGTCGTCAGGGGCGGCCATGCCTGCCGGCACCCAGAAGCGCGTTCCCGAGAGCAGTGCCCAGGTGGAAACGCGTGTTTAGCCAACGCCAACGCAGCCTCTCACCGCCAGGCAAGGCCTCCTCCTGCCCAAGTGCTGTGAGCTGCAGGGAGGAGGCCCAGGAGGGAAGTGCTTGGAGCTCCGTGCCAGCCTCTGCCCTGGGCACGCAAGCTCAGCACCTGGAGCAGGGCAGCCCGGCTTCCAGGGCTGCAAGACGGGGATGAGACACCCAGGTGGACAGCAGGGCCGAGGAGCCTCTGAGGTCAGCGTGGCGCCAGCCAGCCAGTGAGCAAGAGTGGACGGTTGCTTTCAGCCCCGTGTGACGTGTGACGTGCAGGAGGGGCTCCCCGGGGCCCCGCCTCTGCCGAGCTCTCACCCAGTCACAGCACCCGGGTGTCCTGGCCCCGGCAGGGGGGACCAGCGTGAAGCACAGTGTCCACCAGCCCTCAGGTGGGACCTCAGCCTCACGCTCGTGCCCGCAGCTGTGCTCCATCCCGCGGGACCCTGGCCTGCCCGGGTCCCCACCCTCCCACCGAGTCAGGGGAAGGGTGTCCACTGATGGGAAATCAGCCACGGGTCACCCCATTGCCGTCCTGGCCCAGGCTCGGGAGGCACTCGTGTGCATTTCCTTGGTGCTCTGGGGCTCTGTGAAGTCACCCACTGATGGCCCGTTTTAGAGATGACACCATGCCCCAAAGGGCAGCTCTCAGGGACCAGTGGAGGGGCTCGGAGCCGGGACCTGGTTCCCGGACCTCAGATCATGCCTTTCCCTTTAAAAATAAATACATACATATATATATATAGATATATAATTTTTTTTAACTGTGGCAAATACACGAAACATGAAACTTAACGTCTTCACCAGTTTTAAGGGCCCGGCTGAGTGACGTTAGGTGCAGTCCTCCCAGTTAAGCACCCGGTCCATCCCCGGAACGCTCCGCCTCCGGGACGGAAGCCCCGCCCCCGCCAGACGCTCGCCTCCCCCGCAGATGTGTATAAGAGACAGTAAGCCCCACCCCCGCCAGACGCTCGCCTCCCCTGCCCCCGCCCGTGAATGTGAGCGGGTCACCCAGTGATGGTCGTCTGGCGCCTGGCTTCTTTCCCGAGCATAATGCCCTCGAGGTTCGTCCGCGGTGCAGCAGGGGTCAGAGTTTCCTTCCTTTTGAAGGCTGAGTGACACTCCCTTGTATGGAGGGACCGCCCTTTCTGCCTTCATCCATCCACGGACACGGGCGTTTTACCTGATGTAGCTGCTGGGAGTAACGATGCCACGAGCCTTGGCACACGGGTGTCTGTTCAAGTCCCCGCTCCGGGGCACACGCCCAGAAGAGGGCTTCCTGGGCTTGTACGGCTGTTCTGTGCGTTCTTGAGCAGCCTCCACCCTGCTCTCCACTACGATCCTGCGTCCCCACCAAGCTCTTTCCTTTCGGCATGCCGCCCGGCCGTGTTCCATGAACGCTTAGCGGAGGCCAGGCGATGGACGAGACAGTGGCGGAACGACAGATGTGCTGGTCCCCAGCGTGTCTCTCTAGCCGTGAACCTGGAAACGTGTGTGTGAACTTAACCCGCTCTGGTTACGCCGGGAGGGTACAGTGACAGAGATGGGGGCTCCAGCATGTCCCTGAGGTTCCGTCCGGGAGTCCGGTGCCCTCGGGCGCCTGGCCCGGCCCTGGGGACCACGTGATGCAGCCACCACCCCGTGAGCCGGCAGAGGGTTGGCCGCTGGCCCGGGAGCCGGCTCGGCGGGACAGGTGGGCCCGGCCCAGCCCGCGGGCTTGCCGGGTGTCTCCAGATCCCCTCTTCAGGGCCCTCTTGCCTGAGTCGCGGGCGGTGGGGAAGCAGGAGGCCGTGAGGCTGGCGCAGAGGCCCCTGCTACGCTCAGCGCCCTCATAGAGGCTCCACCAGCAGCACCCCTTCTTTCAGCCCAAGTGAACTGCAGTTACCCGCGTCCGTGCCCTGGGCCATGCGGCTGGAGGGCCTTTTGTAGCAACTGCCCTTCTGCGTTAAGGGCAAAACGATTCTGTTAAACACACCACGTACGTCAGCCACGTTAGGATTCCCCAACCTGAGTCAGGCCCACCTGAGCCCACACCCTCCCTGGGGCCCTCAGGGTCTGTGCCAGGCGGGGGGGGGGATCTCCCTCAGAGGAGCGGGCCTGGGTCAGCCCCTGCCTGTCCCCAGTGGTGGGGTGGGGGGCGGTCACCAGAGTCTCAGTCGGGCACCCTCTTTGGGAGGCTTAAGGCGAGGGTTCCTGGGAGGGTGGGGGAGCCCAGACGGAGGAGGGGCCACAGCAGGGTCCCTGCCCTGGGGCAGCTGAGGCCCTGGGGCGTCTGGCCCGCAGCCAAGGAGGCCAGGCTGTTGGCTCATCGCGGGAGTCGGGTAGTGAGCGGGGCTACAGGGAGGGGCACACGGGGAAGGTGCCCCTGGACGGACAGAGGGGGCGGGGGCAAGGAGGTGGGACACCCAGGGTGAGATGGCTCAGGCCCCCCCGGAGGCTGTTCTGGAAGCGGGGGTTCCCTCCTGCTTTATAGGAGGGGAGGGACCCAGCCCCGCCCTCTCCCCACCCGACCCTGTGAGGGGAGGTCCTCAAATTCAGGGGCCCAGGTGGCTCCTCGCCCCTGGGGTATCCACCTGTCTGTGTCCTGTGAGGAAAGAGAGATTCCTCCTCCTCGCGCCCCAGGCCAGCACACACCACCCCCTGCCGAGGGCGCAGGTGCCCATTCCCTAACCCCCTGGAGTCAGACGGGGACGGGGACCCTTCAGCCCAAGAGCTGGAGCTCGGGGGTCAAGGGGAGATGCCTTCAGCCAGCTGTCCCCAGGCTGCGGAGACGGGCGGGGGCTCCATCCGAGGGGACGAAAGCAGAGCCTTCTGTCTCTCCCGGGGGCCCCGTGTGCCTTCACCGTCACCCCCAACCGCTTCGTTTCTCCCAAGGCCGCTTTCTCTCACTGTTGTCGCGGTGTGACCGATGCTCTGGACAGGAAGTGGGGAAACAGGGAGAAACAGCCTCCTCCCAGCCCACCCCCGAGCTGCCGACGTGGGGCTCCCGGAGCGGGAGGGCGGTGCTGGGTGCTGCCCTGGCCTCGGGGCAGGCCGCTGCCTTTGCCATTAGTCCATCTGCTGTGCTGGCTCAGAACAAACCAAGGAGTCCGATGGAAGTGGTCCCTCCCCCCGACCACATGAGTCTCGGCAGCAGCAGCACTGGGGCCTCAGGCCCTTGAGGCCCACGAGCCAACAGGTGTTTCTCAGAAGAAGTCACATGCAGGGTGGGGCATCAGGCAGCTCCAGGATCCCCGAGCTCTGTACCCGCCAGACACTCCTCAGAGCATCCCCTTTGCTTGGACACTCTGTGTCACTGGGCCCTTAATGGTGGCTGAGTGGCTTGCCCTGCAGCCTGGGACCTGCTGCGGATCATCCACACTCTCACCCTAGGCCCCACTCAGCCACAGCCTCACAGAGGGCTTTGTAGGAGGGTGGGGAACACATGCTCCAACGTGGCACACACTGCCTCCAGACTCCAAAAGGGCTGCCAGGCCTCCTGCGTGTGCCTGTGCATTCACCTCAGCCCGTGCAGTGGAGTCCTACTGCCTACCCGACCACAGAGCTTCCAGGGCATCTCAGAGCACTTTTGTGGGGCTCACCTTCCCACTTGCATTTGCGGATAAGGCATCAGAAGTGCCTGCTGCTTCCGGCTTATCAGACACACTCCCCGCGATGTATCTGCACAGGACCAGCGAGGTGCAGCACGGAGAGCTGGGCTGGTCGGCTCTCTGCGGCCATGGTGGGCAGACTCAGACCCGGTGTGGCCCTGAGGCCAGGCCGTGCGGGGCGCGAGGCTGGGGGGCTGCTGGCCTACTGCCCACGGGGTTCAGTGGTGTAACCGCGCAGGTCCTCAGTGCAGGGACACCCCGCTGGTGCCCACTCAGCGTGCTCTCACGTGAGGACCTGGAGTCGTCCTTCACCTGCTGGTGTGCAGGGCCCGCCCCCTGCTGCACAGGGAGCCGTGAGGCCCAGCGGGGGACACACCCTCCACAGGTGCACACCAGTACGAGTGGACACCGACACGCGTCCGCAGTCCCACCATGCACCTTGATGCTCAGCCAGGGTGGGGAGGAAGCCACCGGCTCTAAGCCGGGGCTGGACACTGGGCCCTCGGGCTCGCTGGGACAAGGAAGCCGCCTGCTCCCAGCCTGGGGTCTGACTTGCAGCGTCTTTACAGGGGGTGAGGACAGGGCTGCAGGGCTGGAGCGGGCCCCCAGCAGAAGCCGCTGGACCATGGCAATCCGGGCTGCTGAGAGGGGCGCTGGGGGTCCGGGGCACCCTCTCTTCTCCCAGAGTGGCCCCAGGAGAGAGTCCCAGGACGGCTAACACAGAGTCACCCTGGACGAGGGACAGTGCCTCTCTCGCTCCTGTCTCCTGGTCCGACTGCGGTACAGCTGAGGGAATAGACGCGCTCCCGAAGGCCAAGGGGAGCTCAGGGCATCCTTGAAGGAGCGCAGCGGGAGTCCGGCTGGCCTGCGTCTGAGCCCAAGTGGGGCCCTGCCTGGAGCTGGGGGAGGGGCCCGGGTCTAGGGGGATCACCTTCTAATCAGGAGGAGACAAGACTGGGGTTTGAATTAACTGTGGCTGGAGACAAGTGAGGACGTGATCACGCCCCCAACTCCTGCATGGGCTCGAGCCCCCCACCAAGACCCGCAGGACGTGTGTGGCCTGCGGCCTCTCCCGAGGGGCGGGCAACAGCCCC
This sequence comes from Cephalophus harveyi, assembly GCA_006410635.1. Lineage (NCBI taxonomy): Eukaryota > Metazoa > Chordata > Mammalia > Artiodactyla > Bovidae > Cephalophus > Cephalophus harveyi. The sequence continues at coordinate 88,855 of SJYT01013303.1, read as the reverse complement.
ACTCAGTCGGGGGTCTGCCCACTGGCGCCTTTTGAGTTGTGTCCCATGTGCGTCTTCGCCACGGCAGGGTTTTCAGGGACCTGACTGGTGAGGCCCAGCAGAGAGCCACACCTGCGCTGCCTTCCCCCGGGGCAGGGGGACAGCAGGCGGCATAAACGGCGAGGGGGCGGGGGCGAAAACCCTGCAGCAGCACGGTTTGGGAGCCTGGGGGCACGGGGACTCAGAGACCCAGAGTGCAGGATCCTGGGCCGCGGCTAGAGAGCACGCTGAGACAGACATGCCCCTCGGGGCCCCGCAGACCGAGGCCCAGCAGCACCCGGGTCCCCTGGAGACATGGGGGGACCCAGGGTCCAGCCAGATGGAAGAACCGGCGAGGACCGCGGGGGCTGTCTGAGAGCCAAGAATCTCTGCACGCAGCCCGGCACCCCTGGTCCTTGCCAGGTCCTTTATCTGGCTGGACCCTGGGTGCCCCCTCGCCCCGTCTCCAGGGGACCTGGGCGCTGCACACAGCCCGGCACTGCCTCTGGGGGCACCTGGTCACATGGAAGAGAGAACGTGCGAGAGACGGGTGACCGGAAGGTGAGGAGTGGACACACAGGTGTACACACACGCATACACACGTGTGCACACACGCTTTCGTACACGCGTGTGTGGGGATGCACGTAGATAGGCTCACACAGGTATGTGCTTGTTCTTTTTAACAGGAGGACAGTCCTCACACAGAAGTGTTGTGGGTTTTTGTTTGTTTTTTGCGTGTGCTGGCTAAAAAAGAAAAGAACCACATTTGTTTTACAAGGTAGTATTCTCTTAAAGTATTATACAGGAATGTTTTTTAATTTAGTGTTTTCCTTGGGGTAGAGCACAGGAAGAGAGAGATAAGACTTTTCTGAGGACAAATTGCTGTAGATTAGATTATGAAATTGAGTGAATACTTCACAATTAACTCGACATTTTGAAAACCAAAGTAATATAAATGAACATAACCACAAATGAAACTAATGGCATTACCAGGGAAATTATTTCAACTGTCAGTTTGTACACTGCACAATGGAAAGAAATCTTACTCTTTTCAGTAATTTTATTGTTAGTAACGATACTGATGATGTTCGCCTGAAACTAATGATAGGTGATAGATAAATGCCAGGCGATAGATAAATGTCCAGACGGATGGACAGATGGATGGATGGATAGACAGACAGGGGGATGGATGGACAGGCAGACAGACAGACACATAGATAAGAGGGCAAGAAAATAAGTCGTTACCTTGTTGTTGTTCAGCCACTCAGTTGTGTCCGACTCTTTGAGACCTCATGGACTGCAGCACGCCAGGCTTCCCTGCCCTTCACTGTCTCCTGGAGCTTGCTCAGACTCATGTCCATCGAGTTGTGATGCCATCCAACCATCTCATCCTCTGTTGCCCCCTTCTCCCGCCTTCAATCTCTCCCAGCATCAGGATCTTTTCCAATGAGTGAGTTCTTCGCATCAGGTGGCCAAAGTATTGGAGCGTCAGTCATTAGGAATCCAGATTTTTTTAGCAAAGATAAAGAGATACAAATATAAAATCAAAGAAGAAAAACCCCGCTACTCTAAAGCTCAGCTGAAATGATCTATGAACTCACAAAGAGCCTTGAACGCGTGTCTCATCAGCAAGCAGGGGCGGTGCTGAAGATGCTTAGAGTCACATGGATCGAGCGCAGGGGTGACCTAGACGCTACTCCCGAGCTCAGGCGGGTCAGAGGCGCCTGAGAGGGAGAGAAGCCCAGAGCTTCCTGCAGGGCCAGAAAGGTGGGACTTGGGGAAACCAGAGGGCTCGGGGATACACAGCTACCGATGGCCCGAGCTGGGGCGATCTGAGCCACCACACAGAGCACTGCTGGGTCTTGATGACGGAAATAAACACCTGAGGACTGCAGAAGCGGAAGCGACAAGTTCCCAGCAGAAGAATCCCTGAAGTGTATATGGATGTTCTGGCCCTCAAAGAGCCACCCTTTGGGGGTGGCTGTGCCCAGTGGCCTCCTTCCAAAGAGGACAGTGTGGGCTGAAGAGAGAGGACAGCTCCCCTCGTCCAGGTGCGCAGGGCAGCGGTGCCCGCAGCAGCCAGGTGCCCTGGGGAGTGGAGGAGGGCACTTCCTCCCCAAACCCGCTGCCCTCCTCGCCGGGGAGAAACCCCACAAACTCCTGGCGGCTACTCAAAACCGTCCAGCTTAGCAACAGCAGGGCAGGCCTGAGCTGTCACAGCCCAGAGGAGCCTAAACGCCACGTGTTGCCCTGGGTGGGACCCTGGGGCAGGAAAGGGACCCGGGGTAACAATTAAGGAAATCTGAATTAATTGTGGGCTTTAATTAGCAACAGTGTATCAGTATTGGGCAACCGATTGTGACAAAGGCACCATCTTTATGTAACCTGTTTGTAACAGGGGAATTGGGGTCAGGGGCGAGGGGTCCCCTCCTCTATCGAGACCAGTTCAGTTCAGTTCAGTCGCTCAGTCGTGTCCGACTCTTTGTGACCCCATGAATCGCAGCACGCCAGGCCTCCCTGTTCATCACCATCTCTCGGAGTTCACTCAGACTCACGTCCATCGAGTCCGTGATGCCATCCAGCCATCTCATCCTCTCTCGTCCCCTTCTCCTCCTGCCCCCAATCCCTCCCAGCATCAGAGTCTTTTCCAATGAGTCAACTCTTCTCATAAGGTGGCCAAAGTACTGGAGTTTCAGCTTTAGCATCATTCCTTCCAAAGAAATCCCAGGGCTGATCTCCTTCAGAATGGACTGGTTGGATCTCCCTGCAGTCCAAGGGACTCTCAAGAGTCTTCTCCAACACCACAGTTCAAAAGCATCAATTCTTCGGTGCTCAGCCTTCTTCACAGTCCAACTCTCACATCCATACATGACCACAGGAAACACCATAGCCTTGACTAGACGGACCTTAGTCGGCAAAGTAATGTCTCTGCTTTTGAAAATGCTATCTAGGTTGGACATAACTAGGGAGTTCACGGTTCACGTATTGCTGAAGCCTGGCTTGGAGGATTTTGAGCATTACTTACTAGCATGTGAGATGAGTGCAATTGTGTGGTAGTTGGAGCATTCTTTTGCATTGCCTTTCTTTGGAATTGGAATGAAAACTGACCTTTTCCAGTCCTGTGGCCACTGCTGAGTTTTCCAAATTTGCTGGCAGATTGAGTGCAGCACTTTCACAGCATCATCTTTCAGGATTTGAAACAGCTCAACTGGAATTCCATCACTTCCACTAGCTTTGTTCGTAGTGATGCTTTCTAAGGCCCACTTGACTTCACATTCCAAGATGTCTGGCTCTAGATTAGTGATCACACCATCATGATTATCTGGGTCGTGAAGATCTCTGTTTCTCTAAATCTAAAACCATTCTAAAATCAAAAGTGTGTTTAAACACAAAACATAGTAATTGCAACGGATTCAGATGTATTAAATACGTTTTTTTTTTTAAACTTCCCTGAATTCATAATGACACTTTTAAAGAAGGGGTCGCTTTCTCTTCAAATTTTGACTGGAGTATAGTTGATCTACAGCGCTGTGTTAGTTTCAGGGGTACCTTCGAGTGGCTCAGTTATGCAAACACAGGCATCCATTCTTCTTAATTTCTTTTCCCATGTTGGTTATCAGCGAATATTGAGTCGAGTTCTCAGTGCTAGACAGGAGGTCCTTGTTGGATATCTGTCTTATGTATAGTGGTGTATGTGTGTGTGTGTGTGTGTGGATATCTGTCTTATGTATAGTGGTGTGTGTGTATGTGTGTGTGTGTGTGTTTATCGCAAGCTTCTGATCTACGCCCCCCCCCAACCCCATGTTTCCCCTTTGGTAACTGTGAGTTTGCTTTCGATATCTGTATGTCTGTTTCTGTTTTTGTAGACGGTAAGTTTATTTGCTTCATTTTTCTAATTAGATTGCATGTATGAGCACTGTCATTTGGTGTTGGTCTTGCTCTGTCTGACCCACATAATTCACTGAGGATGACAGTCTCTCGGTCCGTCCGTGTTGCTGCAGATGGCATCATTTCATTCTTTTACGGCTGAGTGATATTCCGTTGTGTATACGTGCCACATCTTCTTTGCCCATCTCCCTGTCAGTGGACACGCAGGCGGCTTCCACGTCCCGCTGCACTGAGCGCCGGGTGAATGTGTCTTTTTGGAGTATGGTTTTCTCTAGGTATCTCCCCTGGAGCGGGACGGCAGGACCAGGTGATAATTTTTGGTTTTTTAAGAACTCTTCATCCTGTTCTCCACAGTGGTGGTACCAGTTTACATTTGAGAATGGGTCACTTGGAGGAACAAGTTCATTACTCTGGAAACTGGCAAACAGAAAGGAAGAGTGAAGCATGCATCTTGCCCTCTGTAAAGAAACTGTCCCTCAGGGCCGTCAAACAGTTGAGAAGGGGAGGTTTCCCTTTACAGATTATTCCACGTGATAAATGGAGAAGGAAAACCCTAAGTAGAATAGCACCATTTTCCAGCCCCCCGGGCAGTAAGCGATCTAGGCAGTGACTGTCGGCAGCTGCTAGAAATGTTACTGACCAACGAACGGGGCATGGATCAGGCTGACCGTGCGCAAACCCATCCATGAGTCTTAACATCCCAGAAAGCCTCGAGCCGACACTCAGGGGATCCGATGGGGGCACACGGCCCCACCTGTGGCGCCCGCCTGGCACAATGCAGACCAGAAGCGGGTCCCAGCCTCCAGCCTGCAAAGGATGGGCAAACAGAAGGCAGAGGCACGCGGTCAGCAAAACCAAAAGGGCGTGACGGCTTCCCTGCTTCAGCACGTGGACCGGGAGGGATAAAGGAGGAACCGGGGAAGGCTGCAGAGTGAAAAAGACTTCGGAGTCACGCCAGCCGACGCAGCAGGTGGCTCCTGTTCTGCTGCGGGTCCCGGTGGGGCGGCTGTCGTCGTGGGGACACTCACGAGACGGCCGTGATGGGGTCCTTCCTGACCCCAGGCATGAGGCTGCCTTGTGGCAGTGATAGTAGTATTGTGGCTGTGCTTTTAGCGCGAGACTTTGTCTTTCCACACAGAGCTGCCCAGACTGCTTTCCAGCAGGGTGAGAGGAGGCTGGGGCTTGCGCCAGGAGGGCCCGTGGCGGGGAGGGGCGGCTTGGAGGCGCTGGAACCGTCCGCCTGATTATGCTGCCACTGGCTGATGAGGCCTTGGCGATACGGAAGAACAGTCTCTCTGCTCTCGGTTACTCATAGGACAACATTCCGTAATAGAAAATGCAGAAATGAGCTTCCTTTTTAATTAATAGACTATTTCTCTGAGCAGTTTTTTTTAATTATTAGAGTATAGCTGATTTACAATGTTGGATTAGTTCCAGGTGTACAGCAGAATGAGTCGGTTATACAGGGATCCACGCTTTCTAAGCTTCTTCTCCCCCAGAGGCTACTGCGGAGTGTTGAGTGCAGTTCCCTGTGCTGTCCGGCAGGTCCCTGTTAGTGATTTGTCTAACACATGGGCTTCCCTGGTGGCTCAGACAGTAAAGACCCCTCCTGCAGTGTGGGAGATCGCCTGGAGGAGGGCATGACGACCCCTCCTGTACAGTATGGGTATTTGTCAATCACCATCTCCCAATGTATCCCTCCCCGCTTCAGCCCCTGGTGGGCATGTTTGTTTTCCACATCTGTGACTTTGCCTTTATTTTAAGCAGGTTTTGAATTTATAGGGAGAAACAGAGCAAAAAGTGCAGAGTTCCCTCATCCCCTGTCACTCCTCCTTACCTACCCATTTCTGTATTTTTACCATCTTGTTCCTTGTTCCGATGTGGTACAATTTGTTACAGTTGATGAACCAACACTGATACAATATTGATACGTTATTATTAACTAAAGTTTACATTCAGTTCAGTTCAGTTAAAAAGTTGGCTTAAAGCTCAACATTCAGAAAACTAAGATCATGGCATTAGGTCCAATCACTGCAGATGGTGATTGCAGCCATGAAATTAAAAGACGCTTACTCCTTGGAAGAAAAGTGATGTCCAACCTAGATAGCATATTTAAAAGCAGAGACATTACTTTGCCGACTAAGGTCCGTCTAGTCAAGGCTATGGTTTTTCCTGTGGTCATGTATGGATGTGAGAGTTGGACTGTGAAGAAGGCTGAGCGCCGAAGAATTGATGCGTTTGAACTGTGGTATTGGAGAAGACTCTTGAGAGTCCCTTGGACTGCAGCGAGATCCAACCAGTCCATTCTGAAGGAGATCAGCCCTGGGATTTCTTTGGAAGGAATGATGCTAAAGCTGAAACTCCAGTACTTTGGCCACCTCATCCAAAGAGTTGACTCATTAGAAAAGACTCTGATGCTGGGAGGGTTGGGGGCAGGAGGAGAAGGGGACGAGAGAGGATGAGATGGCTGGATGGCATCACTGACTCTATGGCCGTGAGTCTGAGTGAACTCCGGGGGTTGGTGATGGACAGGGAGGCCTGGCTGCAATTCATGGGGTCGCAAAGAGTCGGACACGACTGAGCTACTGAACTGAACTGAACTGAACTGAAGAGTTCCCTGTGTATTTGGACGCCGGTCCTTTATCTGACGTGTGTTTTGCAAAAATTCCCTCCCGGTTGGCGGTTTGCCCTCCTCTCTTCACAGTGTATTTTGCAGTTTTTCATGTTAATGAGGTCTTGTTTATCAATCCTTCCTTTCACGGATAGCGCTTTTAGCGTCTTATCTAAGAAGCCATTGCTAAATTCAAGGTCACCTAGATTTTCTTTTACATTATTTTCCAGAAGTTTTATAATTTTTGTGTTTTACGTTTAGGTCTGTGACACGTTTGAGGTTAATTTTTGTGAAAGGTGTACGGTAAGGTCTGTGTCTAGATTTTTTGTTTCTTTTTTTGCATGTGGGTGTCCCATTGTTCCAGCACCATTGTTGAGAAGACGATCTTTTGTCCACTGGATTGCCTTTGCGCCTTTGTCAAAGATCAGTTACTGTATTTGTGTGGGTCTATTTCTGGGCTCTCTATTCTATTCCCTGGATCTATTTGTCTGTTCTTTGACCAGTACTTGATTGGTGAAGTTTTATAGTAAGAGTTGAAGTCAGGCAATGTCAAGCACCTGACTTTGTGCTTCTTCAGTACTACATTGACTATTTTGGGTCTTTTGCCTTTTTATGTAAAGTTTAGGATCAGTTTATCAGTATTCACAAAGTAACTAGCTAGAAGTCAGTTCTTCGGCGGGGGGGTGGGGGTACCTTTAAATATGAGCTTCCTGTCAAGGAGCACCAGACACTGGTGAAATGTGAAAGACAAAGCCCAAAACAAATATATTGTGAAGAGAAGAAAAAGAGGAAACAGATTATGCAGGGAGAATAAGATCATGAAAAGATATTATTAATATGATCAGTGAGATAAAAGATATTGCATCTTTTAAGAACAAAATGCTCTTTTATAAAGTAACAGAGAACAAAAGACCTCTTGAAATTAAAAAAATATTATAGCAGATATGAACATTTTGATAGATTGAAAAATAAATTGAAAAAGAATCTTCCAGAAAGAGAAAGACGTGGAAAGTTGGGACAATAATTTAGAAGGTCCAGTGTGTGCTAAATAAAGGTACCTCAAAGAGAAAATGAAAGAAAAGTTTGGGAAATAATTGAAGGAAACGTTCTAGAATGGAGGGGTGCAAGTTCTTGATGGAAAGGGATTCGTGAGTGCCCAGTATGAGAGGTGAAAACATACTCCCACCAAGGCACATCAGCGAAGTCCGGAAAACCTGGACCTTTAAATGTTTTTGTCTGTTTCATCAGTTTGAGAAAAGGGTATTAAAGTTTCCTACTATGTTTGAAAAGCTGCCTGTTTCTTTAATTCTGTCTAATTGGGCTTCATTATACTGAGCAGAGAGGGCAATGGCAACCCACTCCAGTACTCTTGCCTGGAAAATCCCATGGAAGGAGGAGCCTGGTGGGCTGCAGTCCATGGGGTCGCTAGGAATCGGACACGACTGAGTGACTTCACTTTCACTTTTCACTTTCATGCATTGGAGAAGGCAATGGCAGCCCACTTCAGTGTTCTTACCTGGAGAATCCCAGGGACGGGGGAGCCTGGTGGGCTGCCGTCTATGGGGTTGCACAGAGTCGGACACGACTGAAGCGACTTAGCAGCAGCAAGAGCAGCAGCAGCAGCAGCTCTGTCTCTTTCCATTCTCTTCAGTGGTGGCTCCAGGATTGTGGTGTACATCCTTAACTTTTTCCATCCACTCAGAACGGTGCACACTTCACATAAAGCATAAAAACTTGACAACCTTATAGCTGTATCTGCCTCGGTCCCACTACAATTGTCCCACGTACATTTACCCACATTAGAAACTCCACAGAACAGTATCATCTCTGCCTAAAACAGTCGTATCTGTTTAATAAGGGTAAAAGCATCTTTCCTGTTTTGCCAGGCATTTATCATTTCTGGCATCTTCGTGCCGGCTGAAGATTCATCGTCCTTTTCCTCCAGCTTAGAGAACTTCCCTTACCTGTAGTGCAAGCCTGCTGGCGACAACTTCTCTGGCAATAACTTATCATGTATTTACAACGGTCTTTATTTTGCCCCTGTTCTCTGTATTTTCAAGTGGTTACAGAATTCTAGGCTGACAGTTATTTTTTTACAGGTTTAAAATGTTGTTCCAGGCTCTTCTTGTCTCTGTAGTTTGCGATGTGAGGTCCACACAGTTCCTGTGTAAGCAATGTGCCCTCCTCCGCCTGCCTTAATAAGATTCCGTGTTATCTTTAGCTTTCAGTGGATTGACTGTAACGTGCCTAGGCCTGACTTTTCTTTATATTTATCCTTTCTGGGAATCACTGGGCCTCTTGAATCTGTGCATCAATGTCCTTCACCCAGTTGGGCAACTTTTCAGCCGTCGTTTTTTCTCTTTCTCCCTCTCCTAGGACTCGTGGCTTCTCCCCTTCTGGGCCTCTGATTCTCATCATCTTAGGCCTTCCGATGTTGTCCCACAAGTCCTTAACACTGTGTTCACTTTTGGAAATCTTCTCTCTGTTCATATTGGATAAGTTCTATTTCTCTTTTGAAGTTCACTCTTTTCTCTGTCATGTCCATTCTGCTGTTAAGCCCATCCAGTGTGTTTTTGCAGATTCCGTGGTGGCTCAGACAGTAAGGACACCTGGGGTGTCTGTTGCATCTGCGAAGACGCACCACGCTGGTGAACCTGGGGCTCCACTGCACTGACCGCGTTTAAGGAATCCACAGCAGGCCGAGCAGCAGAGCAAAACGGGGCCAGGCAGTCGCAGGGGGCACGGGGTGTTGGGTGCTTCTTATTCCTCGATCACCTGGGCAGTGCTCAGAGTGGTCACAGGCTTCACCCTCCGTGCCCAGTGCTCACACCAGGAGCTGTAGAGGAGAGGGTAGCAGGGGACAGAGCCCACCTGGGCAGCGTGTTGGTGCCAGGGGCGTGAGGGAGGGGGCCAGGCTGGAGCCGTGGAGCCTGGCGATCAGGGGAAGTAGCTCAGGGGCAGCTCGGCCCCCCGCTCTGAGCCAGGCCCACCTTCCTCTCGGTGGTGGGCTCGGGAGAGGTGGAGGGCGGGGGGCTCAGGCCTCACCAGCCCACCGGACGTCGCTGGGGTCCTGTGTGCCTTTGTGCCATGAGCGCTATCCCAGTAGGGACGGATGGAGGTCAGAGGGCACAAACAGGCTGTAACTGGCACCAGGAGCTCCCAGCCAAGGGGGCTCTGATGAACGGCGTGTCGGACAGCGTGTCGGCCGAGGTGGTCCTGGTGACCCTCGGGTCAGGGTCCCAGAAGCGGCTGTCCCTCCGAGTAACAGAGCGACCCATCAGCCTTAGCGCCTCCCCAGCCAAGCTGTCTTTTCTGGCCTCTGGACCAGAGAGGAGGAAGGAGGGGGTGCCCAGAGGGAATGGGGGTGTCCGGGCGAGGGACGAGGCAGCCAAGGGTCGCGTTCCCTCCTAACCATGCAAGTAGAAGGCCCGCTGGGCAGGGAGCCTGTGCTGGGCTTCAGCGCAAAGCTGGCCGCCCAGCAGCTGCTCCTGGGGCTGCCCAGGTGGACGCCTCCGAGGCTCAGGCCACCCAGGAGGTAGTCCTGTCCCTCGGCGGCTGCGGGGACGTCCACTCCCAGGAAGCAGCCCTGGCCGGCGCCCGGCTGGAGGCCCAGCCTCGGCCTCCCGGTTTCCCCGAGGCCCCCTCTTGCTCCCACGGGGCCCGCCCACGTGCGACCCCTCCGCCAGGCTCCGTGCCCCCCCGCGCTCACCGCCCGCCTCCTCTCCCCGCAGGTGAACAACGAAAACGTCGTCAAGGTCGGCCACCGGCAGGTCGTGACCATGATCCGCCAGGGAGGGAACCACCTGGTCCTCAAGGTGGTCACGGTGACCAGGAGTCTGGACCCGGATGACACCGCCCGGAAGAAAGGTGCCCGCCCCCGCCCCCAGCCTGCCCAAGGGACGCAGGGAGCGGGGCGGGGGGCTGTCTCCCTGCCGCCTGCCTCACGGGCCCCATCGCTCGCCCTCCGCAGGGCTCCCAGTCCCCCACTGAGAGCAGAAAACCAGTCGGAAAGGCACTTAGGAGGTAAGGGCCACCCCAGCCTCAGGCCTGGCCATGCTCAGCAGACAGACGGGGGCCTGGGGCTCCCGCTCCAAACACTTGCATCGGCCACTGCAAGCTCACGGCCTGGGCCCAGGGAAGGCAGAGGTCCGACGGCCCACCCCGCCTCCCCAAGAGCAGTCACAGCTGGGGGACACTGGGCCTGAGTGAGGCCTACAGAGGGCAGCCAGGAGCAGGCCAGGTGCCCTCCCTTAGGAGGCTGGAGGTGCATGTGAGAACTTCTAGCACTTCCTGTGACTACCGCCGGCTCCCCCCCCCCCGGGGCGAGGCCCGTCTGAGCCGTCCCAGCAGGTCAGGGCCCTCCTGACCCTTCTGGAAGGGCGAGTGAGGGTGGCATCCCGGAGCCAGGCTCTCACCTCCGTCTCTCCCGCCCCCACCCCCAGCTCCTCCGCCTCCAAAGCGAGCTCCAACCACGGCCCTCACCCTGCGCTCCAAGTCCATGACCTCGGAGCTGGAGGAGCTCGGTAAGTGCCGGCTCCCGCCTGGCCCAGCCCAGCGCCCGGCGTGCCCGCGGGCTGGCCTCGCAGAGCCCCAGGCTGTGCATGGTCCCCCTGCTTGCCCGCTTGCCCCTCTCCCAGCCCCAGGGCCCGGGAGGGTGTCAGGAAGCCTCTCTGGGCGCGGTCTCCCGCGCTGGCCCCCTGCATCCCTCCTGGGCCCGGGGGAGCTTCGCCATTGGGCCTCCTCTCTCTTGGTTCATCTAACATTGTTTTGTTTTGAATTTTTGGGCCTCTCACTAGTGGATAAAGGTAAGCAGACCCCTGCGGTCTAGGGTGCCCGCGAGATCTTTCCTCTCGCGTGTGGCTCGATCCAGAAGGCCGTGGCCCCGGGGGCGGGTGCAGACAGCAGTGGGCTGGCGGGCTGCAGGCCAGGGCACGGGGCTTGCTGGGGCCTTCTCGAGAGGACCGGAAGGGACAGAGGGCTGTGTCCGCTGGGCCCCAGGGAATGGCCTGGGGAGGGCGCGCAGAGCCACATGTGCCCCGGGCCTAGCGGCTGCGTGGCTCATAACGGGGGTGTCACCCGCTGCTGGCGAGCTGCCATCCTGGAGGGTCAGGGATCCCCCCCCGGGTCAGGGACCACAGCTCAGGACACGTCCCCGAGGAGGCTGCTCTGACCACGCAGGAGCGGCCAGGGGCTGAAGGCTCACTTGGCTGAGAGGGCTTGGCGGGCAGGGAAGAAGGGTAGCATCTGTGACTTGGCACAGGGCAGGTTCCAGGAGCACTAAACCAGCCCTGAGCCCGGGAGCCCGCCCCCGCAGGCCCAGCCCGTCCAGGGGGCGAGGTCTGAGCACCCTGGCTGGTCTGGGACTCTCCAGGGCCTCCGACCAGGCCCCAGCCTTAACGGGGAGACCCTTGGGCCCTTTCGTCCAGAAGAAGGACACAGCGGCCTCTCCCCCTTTGAGGCTCCTCTGTCGGTCTCCTGGGGCCCGGGCCGGCCCCCATGAGCACCCCTTGCCCATCACTGCATCCTGGGGCTAGACCTGCAGCTGGGTTGAAGGGCTAGGTCTTCTAGAAACCAGCAGCCCTGCCGTGGGGCCTCCCAGCCCCACCAGAGCCCCCTTCCTCCAGCCTCTTCTGGACCACACCTTGTCTGTCCAAACAAGACTCTCCAGAAACTACCCCCTGCACCCCAGGCCTGGCCCAGCCCCCCGAGAGGATCAGCAGTGTGACTGTCCATGTGAGCTTCCCTAAAGCCGGGTGGCGTTTGCCACGAGGGCTCCCCCAGGAGGACCCACAGGCAGATCACCTCTCGGGGGGCTCCAGCTGCATCAGCCCAGGGCTGAGAGTCCTTCCTGAGAGCTGTCAGCATGTGACGCCCACTGCGGCGGCGGGGGCAGGAGCTGTGAGAGGAGACCCCCTTGTCCTCCGCAGACAGGGCAGGTCCCCAGGTCCCAGGAGAGTGGACCGCGCCCCTCACCCGCCTGCGTCTCCCTCGGACCACAGGCCCCCGTGGCGGGTTGGGCGGTCGTCAGGCCCTCAGCGAGGGAGCCCGGCCTGGGCCCCGGGAATCGCTGCCTCCACCCCCGCCGCCCTGGGACTCACACTCCCCTTTCTGTTTGCAAGCCTCCGTCCGGAAGAAGAAGGGTAAGGGGCGAGCCCCCCACCCGTGGCCCTCACTCGATGTCCAGAGTGTGTCGTGACTTGTACTGCCTGTACTGTCTTCTCCCTGCTCGGGGTCCTCCGGGGGGAGGCCCAGTCCGGGACGCGTCCCGTCTCAGTGTGACGTCTGCCCGCCTCTCCCCGTCTGTGGTCGCCCAGCGTGTCTGCGTCTCCCTGAGTCATGTCCACGTCATCAGCGTGTCCCCCGTCGTCCAGCGGGGCCTGCCTGGGTCGGGACTGGGAGGCCTTCCTGAGGATTGGTGGTCCGGGTACGGCCTAGCAGGGCCCCTGGCAAGTGGATCGCTGACTGCCCTTTGCCACAGGCAGGGACTGCTGCCCCTTAACGCCCAGAAAACACCTGCTTTCCAAGAAGCTCACTCTCCATGGGCAGGAAGGCTGCCCTGGAACTGGAGGGGAGGGGCACTGCCAGCCACACCGCTCCCTGGCCCCGGCTGGCGGTGGTGCAGGGGACCCAGCCTCCTCCTGCCCCCAGCAGCCAGGCCCCCGTGGACGAGCCCCTCGCCAGCAGTCCCCACGGGCGGGCTGTTTCTCACCTGGTCGCTGGAGACTCACCAGTGCAGAGGAAGGAGCGGACCCTCTCGCAGGCCCGGACACTGCCACCAAGTCACAACACCGAGACGGTGGGGGTGGGGGGGTGGTCCTCGGAGTCCGGAGGGACCACCTCTGGGGTCTCGGGTCCAGGAGCACCAGGACGCACCTCTCTCACCCAGTCTCCCGAGGCAGGCCGACCCCAACAGCCTCTTTCTACAGCGGTCCTGGGCCTCCACCCCCTGCTCGGAGACTCCCAGTGGGCTTTCCAGGCTTGATCACCCTCTTGACCGTGGGGCGGATGCCCAGGGCACAGGAAGTTCCCTGGGCTCACCTTACCCTCTGAACCCGCTTTGGTCCAAGGCCAAGGCCAGCTGGCCCGAACCACTGTTTCTGCCCACTGCGCCTTCCAGAAGAGGCCGTGCAGGTGGGCTGCCGGGGCCCCGTGGCCGTCATCGGGCTGGCAGGGAGGGCTGCCGCCAGGAGGAGCAGCTCAGACCCGGGCTAGCCCAGACTGGGAGGCACGTGCGGCCTGGCCCCGCCCACCCCAGGGGCCCCAGTGGCCAAACACCCCGGACTGCAACAAGAGGACAAGTATAGACACGTGTCCCGTGTGGCCCGCCTGGGCCGGGGCAGAGTCACACAGAGGACAGGCCGACCCCTGGAGAGGGGCCCCACCTTCCTTTGCACAGTGGAGAAAGTTGAAAGTGAATTTGAATTTGAGCTTAGATGCCCCACTTAGTCCCTGAGGAATCTCCCGAGGACCTGCTCCGTCCCCAGAGGTTGTCCACGTGGCTGCTGGGGGCCAGCTAGGACCACTATGAGGGCCACGCTGGGCCGAGGTGGCTCCAAGCAGAAGCTGGCCAGAGGGGAGGGACCAGCTTCACCGCTGCCTCTGGGCCTGCAGGGGCCAGGGCGCCCCGCCCCGCCCCCGGCCCTCCCTCACGGCCTCCCCTGGGAAGATTAAAGCGATGGGCAGCAGGCCGCCACCCAGACAGCTGCCGCTTCCCCAGGAGCGGCTGGTCTGTGCCATCTGGCGCTATCAGCGCTTAGCTACCTTGGGAACCGTGTTGTGGAGGAGACCCTGTGGGTGCCCTCTCCCCCGAGACACGGCGAGGCTGGCCGCCCCCAGGGGGCTGGCAGGACCCCCCGTTCAAGGTCACAAGGAGGGACAGGCTTCTGGGATGTCCCCGAGAGTAGGACGCATTTCGTGAAGCGACCGCCCGAATCGCCGTAGGATCTGAGAGTCCGAATCTCAACCGTGCGAGACGTTTTCGGCGCAGCTGGGGTCGCTCTCCCGATGGTTCTGAGGAGCAGGGGTGCTGGATCCAGCCCGGAACGTGGCCCTGGACAGATGGGGGTCCAGGGATGGGGGTGTGGTCTGCAGAGGGTGGGCGCCCCATTTCCCCCGGGGAGACTCAGGCTCCGGTGCACGGTGTCAGCCTGGCCTCGGCGTCCTCTCCTTGCCCCAACTTGGGGGGGTCATTCCACTCCTTAATTCGACGCCTCCCCCCTGCCGACCACGCTAGTGACGTCTGCTGAATGACCTGGGCTTCCCCAGCAGGAGAGCTGGGGCACGGGGCGACGCGGCCTGTGCTTGGGGCAGTTCTTGAGTCTGGGGACTCCGGGGGGGTCAGGCAGGAGCACCCCACTCACGCTCTGGTCCCCAAGAGAGACGGGGCTGCCTGCAGCATGCCCCCCCATGCTTGACATCCACCCCCCACCCAGGAAGTGTGCAGCCTGTGGACGGTGGGCACCACGCCATATGTTTGCTTAGAAAATTAAAATACAGGGTCACTTCCGGGGTGTTTGCATCAGCTTACTCCTAGATTGTTTCTGAAGACTTGACATTTTTCCAGTTTTGTCGTCAGGGTGGCCTTCGGCCTCGGAGTGCTTCACGGTAAGGCCGCAGGGCTGAACTCACTAATCTCAGCACCGACAGAGACCCAATCCCAGGCTTGTGTAAACGAAGCCGAATAATCCTCGTGAGCCTAGAGGCAGGAACAGAAGCCCGGTCTCGCAGCATTCCTGAAAAGCCTGAGTGCCAGGGAAGAAGCGCTGCACATGGAGGCTGCGCCGGCTTGAGACGGGGCCCCGGGGGGCGTGCCCCAGGGCTGCCCTCTATCTGAACTGAAGAAACTGCACTAACCCACCCCCCTGAGAAACGACGACAGCCCCCAACACACCCCCCACAGAACAAGATGCTCTCGTGTGTCTGGCTCCAAAGAATTCGTAGGGCAAAGGTTTACACAAAGGCTGGGACTGTCCACTTCAGGGCCACCGTGGCTCCAGGGATACACCTCCAAATACCCCCCCAAAGCACCCATCCAGATGTGGTGTGGTGAGCACGATGCTGGCTTCTCAGTCAGCCTGATCAGGCAGGCAGTTCCGATGGCAAGCCCGGATTTCCTCTCTCGGCCAGGGCTTGGCGAGCTCCCGCCCCGGTCCTGGAGTTCCAGCACCACACAAGGCGTCCGCTCCTCAGCTATTCGGTCTGCAGGATTGGGACAGTCCCCCTACAACCGGGCTCTGAGAAACGGCATGAAGGCGCCCCGAAATCCCACCAGGGTCACCTTTGCCTCCCCTGCGCACACCCACCATTGAGGGCTTTTGGGAGTGCCTGCCACACGCCTGGGACCCCAAGACCACAGTGTCCGCCAGCTTGGTCCAGGACTGTGAGCATGCTGGCTCCCGTGTCAGCCTGCTCAGTGGGGTGGACTGGCCCTGTGAGCTGGGCAAACCCCAGATGTGGACTTGTGGGGTCCCGCTCGGGACAGGAGGTCTCAGAGACCCAGCTGTGTGACTCTGACTACGTCAGGAGCTCCGTCCTGCTCCGGAGCCCCCAAGGGAGGCCCTGTGGGCTGCAGCCACTCGGCCTGGCCCTAACGGGGGCATCCCATGCCCTCCCCCGGGGGAAGGGCAGCGTGCCTGAGCTGCATGGACTGAAGCTGAGGCTGGGCCCAAGGAGATGGCCAGACCCGTGGACGGACGTCCCCGCGCGGGAGCCAGCCCTGACCCCCGCCATCCCTGGAGAAAGAGCCGCACCCCAGCAGAAACACGGCCGGCGGCCAGCGTGGGGGCCTGGATTCCGGGGACAGGCCGGGGGGACCTGCGGTCATCACAGGCCTGCCAAGGGGTTCGCCCGAGGACCCCGCGTCCCGCAGCCGGAGGGGCAGGAGGCGGGGGAGCGCAGCACAGCAACAGTGAGAGCCCCACCCGGAGAGAACCCCGGCCCAGGCCCAAGGGCACCGGCTTCGCGAAGGAGGTGCACTGCTGGGACCGGGGTGGGCACAGGGCCTCACGAGGCAAGAGGGTTCCCGGCCCCGGGAACGCGGACAGGCAAGAGCACAGTGACCGCGGCTGGGGGGTCCCCACTGGACACGGGTGCTTCCGACCGACTCCCAAAGGGCGGACACTTACTATGTCCCACACAGCCACAGGGGAAAGGCTGGGAGAGCTGCAGGTCCCAGGGCAAGCAGGATCGGTGGGGTCCCCCCATGCTGCCACCGCCTGAACCCCTCTGCCTTTGCGGGCCAGGTGCGCTGGCACTGTGGGGCCCTGGCCCTGGTCCAGGACGTGGTCCCGAGAAACCAGCATCCTGCCTGTTGGCGGTGGGCTGGCCCCCGCGGGCCCCTCTTGTTGGGGGTCTGGGGCAACTCTTCCAGGGGCCGAGCTCCTCCTGGACAGCCCCTGCTAAAGGGAGGGGCTGCAGCAGCTTAAACCGGGCGCCAGGGTGCCAGTCTTGTGACTCTCAACGCTGTCCTTGCAGCTTGGGGTCTGCCAAGACCCCAGAAGCCTGGGCCTTTCTGACGGCACGAGCTTCGTGGGGCGTCACAGGACCCCAGAAGGGGCTGGGGTTCAGCTCAGAGAAGACCTCAGGCTGTGGACAGAACGCTCTGGGGCTGCGAGGAAAGTGCGGTGCCTCACGGGGTCTCACCAGGCCCTCCTCACACTGGCTTCCCGCTCCCCAGGGGCGCCTCCCGTCTCAGCAAACCAGGGTCCCCTTCCAGATGCTGGTGCCTGAGTGCAGTTGCCGGGTCCCCCCCCAAAAAAGTTTAAATTTACATTTTCAAATAATTTCTTAAGCTGTAAGCATCACTAATAACTGATCTTTAACTTGCTTATTCACAAGCCACAGAGAAGGTCCACCTTCTGGGGGGAGGGGGACCACACACACACTCAGCAAAGCCCAGACTTCCACTGGCTCCTGAGTTGGGGGGCTGTCTCTGCTCCCCAGCCCCACCCCTGCCTGCACCCACACTGCCCAGTCGCCTCCATCCTTGGGTGCTGGGTCCTGAGACCTTAGCCTCTGCATTTACAGAGGAGCTACATCTCTGAGCTCTTAGAAAGAAATTCACAACGTTGACTTAGCTCCCACCTCCCAGAATGAACAGCGTGAGTGTGAACAAAGCAATACCTGCAAGTCCCAGGGCCTTGAGGGCTTCGTTGCTGTTGGGAGGGTCTCCTCTCCCTCCGGTCCACATGCGGGCGGGGTGCCGGGTTCTGTCGGTGTCCATGCTTGTGGCTGAGGCATGCGTGCGCCATACCACTTGCACGAGAAAAGCTTTCTTCAAACGCAAAAGGCACGTGGGCACTTTGCTAACAGCCCCCTGCCCCATTGTGTTTTGGGGCCTCAGTCACTGATGCCCGTCCTCACGGTCCTGTTCCTGTTGCAGATAAACCCGAGGAGATCGTCCCAGCCTCCAAGCCGTCCCGGGCCGCCGAGAGCGTGGCGCTGGAGTCCAGAGTGGCCACCATCAAGCAGCGGCCCACCAGCCGGTGCTTCCCCTCCGTCTCAGACGTGAACGTGAGTGGCGGGGCCGGGGAGGGGCCGCAGGGGGGTGTGGGCGGACCGCGCGGCGCCGGGTCACCCTCCCTGGCCTCCACGCCCGGAGCCCTGATCTGAGCGCACCAGGCGGGCACCCCAGCCCAGGGCACACCGGCAGCAGAGGCTGCACTCACCGTGGACCCGCTCCCTTGGCACTGAGGGTCCTCTCACAAGACACCTGGAGCAAAGCAAGCCTCCAGGTGGAAGAAGCCCAACCCCACCCTCGTGGCAAGCTGAGTCCTAGCACACACGGGGGACCCTGCCTTTCTGAGGTCTCAGGCCCCGTGGGTCCCAGGGGCCGAGTCCAGCCTGGGCAGTGGCAGAGACCACAGGCCGCCAGCCGAGGCCAGCAGGCCGCTTCTCTCAGGTCCCAGACACGGCCCTCTGCACCCCCAGCTTCGAGCCTGTGGCCAGAGCTGAGCACTGTCGGTGACGCTTAAGTATTTTCTCTGACTCCGCTTCAGACTGACTCACTGTTTAACCTTGCCTTTTCTTAATAATGCCGAACCGGCACACCTCAGATGGCAAAGAATCTGCCTGCGATGCCGGAGACCTGGGTTCGATCCCTGGGTCAGGAAAATTTCCCCCGCGGGCCCCTCTTGTTGGGGGTCTGGGGCAACTCTTCCAGGGGCCGAGCTCCTCCTGGACAGCCCCTGCTAAAGGGAGGGGCTGCAGCAGCTTAAACCGGGCGCCAGGGTGCCAGTCTTGTGACTCTCAACGCTGTCCTTGCAGCTTGGGGTCTGCCAAGACCCCAGAAGCCTGGGCCTTTCTGACGGCACGAGCTTCGTGGGGCGTCACAGGACCCCAGAAGGGGCTGGGGTTCAGCTCAGAGAAGACCTCAGGCTGTGGACAGAACGCTCTGGGGCTGCGAGGAAAGTGCGGTGCCTCACGGGGTCTCACCAGGCCCTCCTCACACTGGCTTCCCGCTCCCCAGGGGCGCCTCCCGTCTCAGCAAACCAGGGTCCCCTTCCAGATGCTGGTGCCTGAGTGCAGTTGCCGGGTCCCCCCCCAAAAAAGTTTAAATTTACATTTTCAAATAATTTCTTAAGCTGTAAGCATCACTAATAACTGATCTTTAACTTGCTTATTCACAAGCCACAGAGAAGGTCCACCTTCTGGGGGGAGGGGGACCACACACACACTCAGCAAAGCCCAGACTTCCACTGGCTCCTGAGTTGGGGGGCTGTCTCTGCTCCCCAGCCCCACCCCTGCCTGCACCCACACTGCCCAGTCGCCTCCATCCTTGGGTGCTGGGTCCTGAGACCTTAGCCTCTGCATTTACAGAGGAGCTACATCTCTGAGCTCTTAGAAAGAAATTCACAACGTTGACTTAGCTCCCACCTCCCAGAATGAACAGCGTGAGTGTGAACAAAGCAATACCTGCAAGTCCCAGGGCCTTGAGGGCTTCGTTGCTGTTGGGAGGGTCTCCTCTCCCTCCGGTCCACATGCGGGCGGGGTGCCGGGTTCTGTCGGTGTCCATGCTTGTGGCTGAGGCATGCGTGCGCCATACCACTTGCACGAGAAAAGCTTTCTTCAAACGCAAAAGGCACGTGGGCACTTTGCTAACAGCCCCCTGCCCCATTGTGTTTTGGGGCCTCAGTCACTGATGCCCGTCCTCACGGTCCTGTTCCTGTTGCAGATAAACCCGAGGAGATCGTCCCAGCCTCCAAGCCGTCCCGGGCCGCCGAGAGCGTGGCGCTGGAGTCCAGAGTGGCCACCATCAAGCAGCGGCCCACCAGCCGGTGCTTCCCCTCCGTCTCAGACGTGAACGTGAGTGGCGGGGCCGGGGAGGGGCCGCAGGGGGGTGTGGGCGGACCGCGCGGCGCCGGGTCACCCTCCCTGGCCTCCACGCCCGGAGCCCTGATCTGAGCGCACCAGGCGGGCACCCCAGCCCAGGGCACACCGGCAGCAGAGGCTGCACTCACCGTGGACCCGCTCCCTTGGCACTGAGGGTCCTCTCACAAGACACCTGGAGCAAAGCAAGCCTCCAGGTGGAAGAAGCCCAACCCCACCCTCGTGGCAAGCTGAGTCCTAGCACACACGGGGGACCCTGCCTTTCTGAGGTCTCAGGCCCCGTGGGTCCCAGGGGCCGAGTCCAGCCTGGGCAGTGGCAGAGACCACAGGCCGCCAGCCGAGGCCAGCAGGCCGCTTCTCTCAGGTCCCAGACACGGCCCTCTGCACCCCCAGCTTCGAGCCTGTGGCCAGAGCTGAGCACTGTCGGTGACGCTTAAGTATTTTCTCTGACTCCGCTTCAGACTGACTCACTGTTTAACCTTGCCTTTTCTTAATAATGCCGAACCGGCACACCTCAGATGGCAAAGAATCTGCCTGCGATGCCGGAGACCTGGGTTCGATCCCTGGGTCAGGAAAATTCTCTGGAGGAGGGCACGGCAACCCACTCCAGTATTCTTGCCTGGAGAATCCCATGGACAGAGGAGCCTGGCGGGCTACAGTCCACGGGGTCGCAGAGTCGGACACGACTGAGCGGCTGACCCTTGCGCTTCCTGTCACCTTTCTTAACAACACCCGCGAGCGTCGCTAATTTGATGTGCCGGTTTTCTGTGATACACGTTAATGGTAACAGGGTGTTCACGCTGCCCCCCATCTCAGGCACTCCGGGGACGACTACCCTTCATGGTAGCCCCACACCCACCCTGTCCCAGAGACCCCAGGCCCAGCACCCAGCAACAGAGCAGGGCCGGCCGGGCGGAGGCCCAGAGCCAGGTGAGGCGGGGTCTCAGCGGAGCAGACCCCTAAAGCTCGCGCCCAGGTGTCCTTTGGGCTCTAATCCATCTGTGCCCTGGGTCGCCCTCCAATGCCTCCAGGTGGGGGCCGGCCAGCAACCTCGGCTTTGCAGTTCAGAAGTGGCAGGCAAGGTGGAGGCTGGCCAGGGGATCTGCTCCCAGCGCAAAGGAAGGGCGTGCCGGGCTCCTCCCGGGATGGGGGAGAAGGCCTCCGCGGGTCCCACACGCTTGCTCGCTCGCTCTGCACTGTGCTCGGCGGGCCCTCCACCGCGGCCGCTGCCGTCTGCTGCCCTCGGAGGCAGACGTGGCTGGGGTCCAATGCCCACCGCCCAGCACCAGATGCTCTTTCCTCCAGGACACGCGTCCTGGCCCTGCTCTCGCTCAGTCGACATCAGGCAGACCTTGGCTCCACCGAGCAGAGCCCACCAGGGTTTTGAGGGCAAGGAGGGCCCCCTCCTGGGTCCTGAATGCTCGAGTGCTCCCAGGACAGCTGGGGGAAGCCAGGTGGCAGGGCTCCGTGTCTGCCAGCCATGGAGGGGGCCTCTCAGCTGCGTCTCACTTGGCTCTCTGGTTTGCAGTCCGTGTACGAACGCCAGGGCATCGCCGTGATGACGCCCACCGTCCCCGGGAGCCCGAAGGGCCCGTTCCTGGGCCTCCCTCGAGGTACGATGCGAAGGCAGAAGTCAATAGGTAAGCAGCACAGCCACGCCCACAGAGGTGGCCCTGGGCCCTCGGCGGGGCCCCTCGGTGACCCCACGCCTGCCCACTGGAGGGGAGGCCCCGAGTCTCACCCCGGGGAGCCCCTGACCCTCTGAAACTTCCCTACCCTCTGGAGTCCAAATCCAAGGTGACTTCCGACCTCACAAGCCAAGTATCCGTGACGATAGCACCAGGGGGAGGGTCCACAGTCCAGACGGGGCATGGCAGTGGGCAGGCGAGGTTCTGGGATCCCCACTCCGTGACCCCGCGTAGTGAGTACCGGCAGGGTGGGTCCACACCCCCGCAAATGGCCACGGCCGCGTTCTGGATGCACTCAGTGAACACACTGCTTGGGGTGGCCGGGCCGGTTTCTTGCTCCCTGGGGGACAGTACTGTGTGGGGAGGGGACTGATGCCATCTCGTTGACGTCACGTGCTTCCTACCGACTCGGTTCCGAGCGAGGTCAACTCGACCCCCTAAACCCAGCCCTGTGCGTGACAGTCCAGCCCTGCCTCTGCCGCGTGAATTCCCAGAGGCCCTCCGGCCACCTGCGGACACAGAGCATGTCCAGAACCGGGGGCTGCGGCCAGCGGCGCTGTGGCTAGTTTGAGGGGGGCCATGGCAGGCAGGACCTGAGTGATGAGGGACGGCGGAGGTGGCGTCTGCGGGTCCTCAGAGCCCCCCGCCCCGAGGAGCTCGGGGCCCCGCAGGGCGGCGCGCATGCCACCTCCTGCCCCGGCTCTCGAACCGGTCAGTAACAATCGATTTCCTCCTGTCAGACAGCAGAATCTTTCTATCAGGTGAGTGAGCCTTACAGTGTGGAGTCTGTAGCGTGAATGTAACGGTTCCCTCCATAAGGCGTATTCGTAAATCACTCCTTGGGAGGCACACGGGCCACGGGCCACGTCCCTGCCCACCAGGATGCCCTCCCAAGAGCCGTGTGAGATTTGGAATACCCTTATTGAGCAGAAGTTTCTTTTGGGATAAGCTACCGGAGTCTGTCCTGGGAGCTTCGTGAAGTTCTCCATTCCATTACAGCTTTGAAAATCCTGCATGGCTCCCCATCAGGATCTGCGTACCCGTCTCTCCGCATCTGTGTTCCGCTTCCTGGGTCCAGAGTGCGTCCTGGTGATGTTTTTTATATGTTGAGCTGTCGGAAAGAACCTGGAAGCCCACCTAAAGGGCACACCGGAGCTCTGGGCCCCACCATGGCCGTCCCCCCAGGGGTCCCCAGGACCCCCTCACCCAGCCCCGCAGGCTTCACTCGGCCCAGTCATGAGCGGGGACCTCACGACGGATCCCCAGTCGTGCAGTCGGACCGTGATGAGTGGGGATCATGGTGAACCGCCAGGCCCATCAGCCCAGCCCAGAGGGTCTCAGGACCCAGAGGGGCCGCGTTCGCTCGGAATGCTACTCCTGGGGTCCTGGTTAGAGGGTCACGGCTGACCAGCCATCCTCCTCGGGGCCCAGGAGCTCCGGGACCCTTAGGGGTGCTCAGAGAAGTCAGGCAACAAAACGGGCCCCTGTCGAGCGGACGAGGCCACCCCGGGGACCGCGGCCCCTTCCCCTCCCTCAGCCACCCCGGGGACTGCAGCCCCTTCCCCTCCCTCAGCCGGCGCAGGGGCTGGTGTGCCCTTTGCTCTTGCTTCCAGTGGGCAGCTTCACAGCCTCAGTCCCAGACCCCAGAGTGCCTCCCCGGGCACTCTGGCCAGGTCTGAGGAATAGAGCCCCCTGATCCTGGGAACTGGGCAGTGCTGCCCCGACAGGCAGCCTGAACCCCACCTCCCCCGGGGGACCTGGAGCTCCATTGGCGCCTCCGGGAGGTGAAGGCCCGTCCCAGGTTCCTCCAGAGGACCCAGAAGACAGGGGATCCAGAGGGGCTTCAGGAGGGTGCACCAATGCCACACCCCCTGGATGGAAGCCAGTGGGGTCCCCTGCAAGCATCCACTCCCGGCTCTGATCCTCCTCCCAACGGCCAAGATGTGTATAAGAGACAGCACACACACATACACGGCAGTCCCAAGGAGTGGGACACCCTCACCGCCCCGGATCACACCGCTGCCCTGCAGCCCCCATGCCCACATCCTCGGCCCCCAGGTCCGTGGACAGGAAGGCCGGGGCATTCCTCCTGGCCTCCAGCCGCTTCTCCCAAGTTGCGGACGGCCCCGCGGAGACAGAACACCCCGCAGACAGGGCTCAACAGCACGCACTCTGGGCCTCCCGGTGCCTGTCCTGTGTCTGGCTCGGAATGGGCCACGTGGCCTCTCAACATTGTGGCTTGTGTGCTGTGTCCCGTGGAGAAGTGTGTGTCGTGATTCCTGGTGAGCTTGGAGGAGACTGAGCGTGTCACAGCGCCCTCAGGGCGTCGCGGGGCTGTCTGTCCTCGCCGCGACGCACGTCTAAACCTGTCTTCTGCTTGTAGGGATAACGGAAGAGGAGCGGCAGTTTCTGGCCCCGCCAATGCTCAAGTTCACCAGAAGCCTGTCCATGCCGGACACCTCCGAGGACATCCCGCCCCCGCCACAGTCGGTGCCCCCGTCTCCTCCGCCACCCTCCCCCACCGCCTACAACTGCCCCAAGTCCCCGACTCCGCGAGTCTACGGGACGATCAAGCCCGCGTTCAACCAGAACCCCGCCGCCAAGGTGTCCCCGGCCGCCCGCTCCGACACGGTGGCCGCCATGGTGCGGGAGAAGGGGCTCTACCACAGGCGGGAGGCCGACCGCTACTCCCTGGACTCCGAGGACCTCTACAGCCGCGGCCCCCAGGCCAACTTCCGCGGCAAGAGGGGCCAGATGCCCGAAAACCCCTACTCCGAGGTGGGGAAGATCGCCAGCAAGGCCGTGTACGTGCCGGCCAAGCCCGCCCGGCGGAAGGGCATGCTGGTGAAGCAGTCCAACGTGGAGGACAGCCCCGAGAAGACGTGCTCCATCCCCATCCCCACCATCATCGTCAAGGAGCCC
Source organism: Cephalophus harveyi (assembly GCA_006410635.1). Taxonomy (NCBI): domain Eukaryota; kingdom Metazoa; phylum Chordata; class Mammalia; order Artiodactyla; family Bovidae; genus Cephalophus; species Cephalophus harveyi. Next base: position 64,402 of record SJYT01013303.1, on the reverse strand, counting down.
TCCACCAGCAGCAGTGGCAAGAGCAGCCAGGGCAGCAGCGTGGAGGCCGATCCGCAGGCCTCGGAGCCGCCCGGCCAGCTGCGGCCGGACGACAGCCTGGCCGCCAGCAGCCCCTTCGCCGCCGCCATCGCCGGGGCCGTCCGCGACCGCGAGAAGCGGCTGGAGGCCCGGAGGAACTCCCCGGCCTTCCTGTCCACAGACCTGGGGGACGAGGACGTGGGCCTCGGGCCTCCCGCCCCCCGGGCGCGCCCCTCCAAGTTCCCCGAGGAGGGCGGCTTCGGCGAGGAGGACGGCGCGGAGCCGCTGTCGTCTCCGGCGCCCCGGGAGCCTGAGAACCACTTTGTGGGTGCGGGCGAGGCCGGAGCTCAGGGTGAGGCTGGTAGGCTGCCAAACGCTCCAGGCCCAGCCAAGGCGCCGGAGGGCAGCCCCGCGGCGCCCCCCCGGAGCAGCCACGTCGCAGGCCCCGAGAACTACGTCCATCCACTCACTGGGCGGCTGCTGGACCCCAGCTCGCCGCTGGCCCTGGCGCTGTCGGCGAGGGACCGGGCCCTGCAGGAGTCCCAGCAGGGCCCCAAAGGGGAGGCCCCCAAGGCCGACCTCAACAAGCCTCTCTACATCGACACCAAAATGCGGCCCAGCGGGGAAGCGGGCTTCCCTCCGGTCGGCAGGCAGAGCGGGCGGGGGCCCCTGCGGCGGCAGGAGACGGAGAACAAGTACGAGGCCGACCTGAGCAAGGCGCACAGGGACGACAAGAAGGGCGTGCTCGCCAGCATCGTGGACGCGTCCCAGCAGAAGTCAGCCGGGCTGCTGATGGTCCACACGGTGGACGCGGCCAGGCCGGAGGACTTCCTGCAGGAGGAGGACGAGAAAGCCGACCCGGAAACGCAGCCAGACCATCTGCCATCCGAGGCGCCCGAAGGCGCCCCCGAAACCGAAGGTGCTTTCCCGACCCCCGCAGGCCCCGAGCCTGCGGCCGCCCCCGCCACCACGCCCGGCAGGACCATCGTGGCGGCGGGCTCCATGGAGGAGGCGGTGATCCTGCCGTTCCGCATCCCTCCCCCGCCTCTGGCATCCGTGGACCTGGACGAGGATTTTATTTTCACAGAGCCATTGCCTCCTCCCCTGGAATTTGCCAATAGTTTTGATATCCCCGATGACCGGGTTGCTTCTGTCCCTGCTCTCTCAGACCTGGTCAAGCAGAAAAAAAACGACACCTCCCAGTCCCCTTCCTTGAACTCCAGCCAGCCAACCAACTCCGCAGACAGTAAGAAGCCGGCTGGTCTCTCAAACTGTCTGCCCGCCTCATTCCTGCCGCCCCCCGAAAGCTTTGACGCCGTCACGGACTCTGGGATCGAGGAGGTGGACAGCAGGAGCAGCAGCGACCACCACCTCGAGACCACCAGCACCGTCTCCACGGTGTCCAGCATCTCCACCCTGTCCTCCGAGGGCGGGGAGAACGCAGACACCTGCACAGTCTATGCAGACGGGCAAGCCTTCGTGGTTGACAAACCCCCAGTACCTCCGAAGCCAAAAGTAAAGCCCATCATCCACAAAGGCAACACCCTCTACCACGACGCGCTGCTGGAGGAGGACGTGGACAGCTTCGTGATCCCCCCTCCCGCACCTCCGCCACCGCCTGGCGGCGCCCAGCCCGGCCCCACGAAGGTCATTCAGCCAAGGACCTCCAGGCTGTGGGGGGACGTCTCGGAAGTCAAAAGCCCGATTCTCTCAGGCCCAAAGGCGAACGTGATTAGTGAGTTAAACTCAATCCTGCAGCAAATGAACCGAGAGAAATCCGCAAAGCCAGGGGAAGGACTGGACCCGACGCCAGGAGGCAAGCCCACCGGCCTCGCCCCCAGGTAAGTGCCCGCGACGGGCGTTCCTCATCCAGCGCTGACCAGGAGGCGCCCCGGGGAGCAGCGGCCCTCCCGAAGCGGACGCCAGGAGGGCGCGCCCGGAGCCGGCCGCGTCGGCCTCCTTTCTCCCAGCCTGGACTCAGTGCCGCGGTCTCCCACGCAGAGACGGGCCGTGAGATCTGGCCACGCGGGCCGTCCCCGCCGTGGCTTCCAGGGAGGAGCCCTGCTCTCTCCTCCCACGTCCTCCAGATCCACCAGAACCCCGAAGGGCCATCCTGGAACCACCCCCAGGAGGCTTCAGGGGAGGGGGCGCGCCGTCCAGGGGGCATGTGGGCAGCCGGTGGGCAGCGTGCGATCGAGGGTGTGTCGAGGGCTCTGCTCCCCTCTCCCCTGGTCTGAGGCTGGGGAGGGGCCGGTTCTGGACCCGCTGCCCCGAGTGAAGACCCCAGAGCCCACCCTGAGCAGGGCACGCGTCATGGCAGAGGAGCGTGCAGTCGTGCCCACGGGGGCGCCCACGGTGTCGGGCAGAGCGTGAGGTCCTGCCTCCTTGGAACGGGGGACGCACACGGGGAGCTGGTCCCAGATCCAAGCCCCGGGGCTCAGCCAGGCCCCCACTCGAGCCCGCGCTTCCCGCCCTCATTCTCTGTGCTCTGTTTCCCTCGCCTAAAACACCACTTCCCGGATCCCCCAGCGGCGTTCTCCTTTCCTCCCGCTGGCCTCCACTCCCGGGTTTCACTGCTGCAGCTAACAAGGCTGCTCTTCGCACACCTGCCGGGCAAGGCGTTTGACTCGAACACCCAAGTCCATCCATCAGCAATCCCACAGGAGAGTGGGGTCCCCAGAGCTGTGACTTCCCAGCTCTCTTTCGATGTGGGTCAAACAGGTCACACGGCTGGTTCACGGTCCTCCTCGGAGTGCTGACAAGCCAGCATCCACAGAGAGAAGCATGCCGACAAGCACCGTTTTCAAGGGGGCCCTCATTGTTAAACTATGGCATTCAGAGTCCTTACAGGGTCCCCACTTCTGGGAGACGCGTGGACACACACGTCTTGAGAGGCACACACTTGAGTCTTACACACTTGAGAGGCACCAGGAAATGTCGTGGAACAGCACCGGCCTTTAGCTGCTAGGTTATGTGAAAATACAACAATCTTGATGCTTTATCTCTTTCACATTGGATAAAACCCGTGGATGTGGTGAATAATGTTTCTAACAGCTGCTGGGGAGCAGGTGGTAGTGACGCTTATTTCTCGGGGCGATGGAGACCCCGAGAGGCGGGCAGCCTGTCCATGGGCACAGGCAGCAGCGGGCAGAGCCGGGCCAGGCCGAGGGCTTCTGACCGGCGCTTCCGTCGCAGTGACGTCTGCGGTACGGAAGATGTAGAAGGCATCTTCTCTGGGCAGAAGGCATCTTCTCTGGGCGGCATGGGGAGGCAGCGTGCTCTGCAGGCACGGCCCCTAGAGGCCGGGGCCTCTCTCAGCGGCGTCCAGACTGCTGGCCTCCCCCGCCCCTCCTGGCTGGGTGAGCTGCTTGGGGCTCATGGCAGAGGGGTCTCAGCAGCAGGCATCCCTGGGTGGGAGGGGCCTCAAAGCAGAGGTCAGCTAGTAGAGTCCTGATGGACTTGAAGGGTTCAGGCCCTGCCTGTGATCGATCCCACAGTCTTTTCTATTATTTATAACCCGGTGCCCACGTGGCATGAGCAGTCACTGACATCTACGCATTCCCAGATGCGGGACCCTGGGCGGCACAGGCCCAGAGGCGGGGCCTGAACACCTTCCCGGGGTGCAGACAGGAGAACTGGGGTCAGAGAGCGGAGCTTGGCCATGAGCTTTCAGCTGGAAGACACAGTAGCAGACCTTCCAGCCTGGGGAGCTGCCTCAGGGTTCCACTTCTCCGTTCTCCTGGAGCCCGGATGAGCCTGGAGGGAGGGTCACCCAGCTTAAGCCCGCAGGGCCGAGCTCACCAAGGCAGGGCTCTTCTGAGGCCTCTGGAGCCCCTGAGTCCAGCTGATGCCTGGAGGTCTCCTGTGCATATCTGATGACTGAGAGCCTGCAGGGCAGTCCCCGGGTGTCTCCGCACGCTGCCCCCTCTCCCGGGGCAGTAGCCCCTTCCTCCCTGCTCACTGCCAAGGGCTGCGCTGAGTGGGACCAAGAAACTGAGAGGCCTGGGCTTCAGCCAGCCAGGCGCATCTGCCTGGATGTCTCATCCCTACTTTTAAGTGCATCTAAAAATTAAGAGCTGTGCACGGCCCTGGGCAAAATGAGGCACCAAATTAGATGAAGGGAATTCCTAGTGAGGGAAAAGTAATGAGTTTTGCTGGGAAAACTGCAAACCCGCCACCCTCCTTGAAACGGCGGTGGAACAGAGGTGCACACGTGTTCCCATAGGAACGGTCTGACCGCCCCAGAGCTACCCCACGCGCGTCTGTCCACTGCGAGGGCGGAGACCAGGGGCAGACTTGCCCTACTTTGGCCCGTGGTTCCTCCTTCGCTCCGCAGTGCTGCAGCCCAGGCCCGGGTCGGGGAGAGGACTCTGAGCACCCAGGCCCTTGCTCACTGGGGTCTCTGAGTGAGCCCTGAGTGAGTCTCTGCGGCTCCCCAGAAATCAGGGACGACATGGGTTCTGCCACCGCCTGGATTGCAGACACGCTGGCAGGACGACAACGAGGAGGAGGAGGACCGCCCCGCTGCCCGACGACGGGGAGGACCGCCCCGCTGCCCGACGACGGGGAGGACCGCCCCGCTGCCCGACGAGGAGGAGGACCGCCCCGCTGCCCGACGACGGGGAGGACCGCCCTGCTGCCCGACGACGGGGAGGACCGCCCCGCTGCCCGACGATGAGGACCGCCCCGCTGCCCGACGACGGGGAGGACCGCCCCGCTGCCTGACGATGAGGACCGCCCCGCTGCCCGACGACGGGGAGGACCGCCCCGCTGCCCTTGTTCTCCCACGCAGCCGCTGCTTCTCCCCAGGCCTCGTCTGGAAGCACCCCCTCACCCTGGGGGGAGGCATACAGGGCTCCCCTGGCTGCCCGGGCTGAGTTCCCCAGGAAGGATCTCATCTCTGGACAGAGCATCCACCAAGATCGAAGCAGAGCTCTGCTGAGGCCAGTGCCGCCTCTGGGGGAGTCGGCTGCCCTCCGGCTCAGTGCTGGCCCACGCCCCCTTCCAAGCAGTGCCGAGCTCAGGGCAGGGGGAGACCCAGAGTGGCCGGAGAGGCGCCGACATCCCGAGGACAACCTCCCCAGGGCCCGGGCGGCCTGCTCTCAGAGCCCTTTGGTACTCCAGACACACAGGCACATGCCCCTCACTTCAGAGCGCAGGATGAGGTCCTCCAAGTCACAGAGCTGAGAAGCCAGAGGGACACTCACCTTTGGCCTCAGAGCCACAGCCCAGCCCTGTGACCTCCCGAGGGGCTCTCTGCAGGTCCACAGTCAAGGCGGCCTGGGCCCTCGGGACCTGGTCACCCCATGTGTGCCAAGCACCGTGCCAGGTCCCAGGACTTCTCGCTGAACAAGGAAACATCCAGAGTCTCTGCCCCTTTGAAGAGCTGCATTCTCAAGGGGGAGCAGATATGAAATAACAAGACAAACCCAAAGCGCACAGCCCTGACTACAGAGGGACGAAGATGTCCTAACGGGTCCTGACCACGCGCAGGGTGGAGGTGACCCTCCTCGAGGAAGTGGCATTTGAACCACCTGAGATACAGCCGGGCAGAAACCCGGGAGCAGAGCATCCAGGTGCTGGGACCAGTGAGCAGGAAGCCGGGGGGCCGGGAGGCCGCCTCCACCCGGAAGAAACTGACCGGTGCAGAGGGAGAGGCTGCGGGAGGGTCTCGGAGCATCTCGCGAGCCGAGGGCAAGGGCCGTGTCTGAGTGGTGGCAGCCCTTGAGGACTTAAGCAAAGGCTTCGCACGACCCGACTTTTTGTTTCGTGAAGCTGACCCAGCAGCTGTTTGGTCAGTGGGTCACGATCATGCAGGGAAGCAGGAGCAGACCCATGTGCAGTCCCTCTGAAGACGCCGGGTAGATGGGGGTTTGACACATGCACTTTGACCTAAGACACAGGGGCTTGAGCCAGGAGACCATCATGTTTTTAAAGCAAGACAGCTGTGCTTTGTCTGCACTCGCGCGGGAGCGGAAGGTCCACGTGGGTTTGGCTTTCGTTCTCTGGCCGTTGGGAGGAGGATCAGAGCCGGGAGTGGATGCTTGCAGGGGACCCCACTGGCTTCCATCCAGGGGGTGTGGCATTGGTGCACCCTCCTGAAGCCCCTCTGGATCCCCTGTCTTCTGGGTCCTCTGGAGGAACCTGGGACGGGCCTTCACCTCCCGGAGGCGCCAATGGAGCTCCAGGTCCCCCGGGGGAGGTGGGGTTCAGGCTGCCTGTCGGGGCAGCACTGCCCAGTTCCCAGGAGGTGCCCGCCCTGAGCGCCCACGCCCACTGCCTGGCCCGGCCGGCGCCTCCAGCTCCTCACCGGGCTCTTGGCAGTATCATCCTGAGAGCCTCTTGGTTTCAAAATAAATCAATTTGGGTTGTTAAAAAATTATCTCTGCCCAGCTGGTCCCAGAGCACAGCCTTCGGAACCGACTCGATAATGGAAGCCGCTTAATGGCACTTTCATCACCTCGGCGCCGTCACGGAGGTTTTATCATTTCACGGCAGCAATTGAGATGTTAAGGGAGCGTCAGTGACTGAAGTTGTGGGTAATTAGGTGAACGCGCACTGCCGCGTTTCCTGGCACCCGGTACGCAGAGAGGCTGCTCTGGTCCGGCTGCAGCATCTTATCCTTCAAGTGCCATCCGCAATCCAGCCTGGACACCAGGACCCCTCAGCCAACATGTGTCGGGGGGTGGCCACTGCCCCTGAAGACCGGACGCCTTCTCGACCTGCTCAGGTGTGTCGGAGGGGCTGCTGAACCCGAGGCAGCCTCGTGGCCCCCCCGTCCGGCTCCGTCTGCCGGCCTGGCCAAGTCGCGGGACTTCCTGACCTGCGCCGCCAGCTGCCCACATCCATGCACTGCCCAAGTTCACTCCACAGTTTTCAGGTGGACCCCCATGCAGGCCAGGCCCAGGACGCAGACCCGCTGGGGGCCACCTTCCCAGTCTTTTTAGTGCCCAACCTTTAGAAATGTTAATAAAGACAGAACTTAGACCAGTTTGGAAATAAGCGCCATTTTACACGCACGACAGGGATACATCCCACAGACTCGAGAGTAACCACACAGGGCGCAGGGGGCCGGCGGGGCATGCTGGGGGAGGCTGTGCGGAGAGGGCTCAGAACTCCGAGACCGCCTCGCTGGGCAGCCTCCGGCCCGCAGCCAGCCACTGTCCAGGGGCCGAACCGCATCTGTAAGCACGACGAAAAGGCCCCTGAGCACTGGCTTCCCCTTCCCCAGCCAACTTGGGCTGACTGATAAAATGACAGCGCATCTCTGAGTGTGTCATTAACTCCTGGTTTCTGTTTTAATTCTCATGTTTCCATATGGATTGGATTGAAGAGGCAGGATAGAGAGTAATAATCCAAGAGAGGGCGTGTGTGCGCGAGCGTGTGTGTCTCTGTTTCTAAATCGGGGCAACAGATTCTTGTGTGTTCCACCCGGGAACCCAGTGGTTGCTTAGCAACGAAACGGTCTCCGCAACCAGGAGATCCAGTGAATAATACCCGTCTGATTAACTGAGAGTAAATCAAGCCACTGAGGAGGAGGGCAGGATGGACCAGCCCCAGGCAACCTGCATGCAGCGCCTCAAACGCTCTGGTTCCTCTTTTCCATAGCGGCGTCCCACGGGGCTGTGGGCAGGCCACAAGCACAGAGCCAGGTCTGACGCCCCCTTTATTAGCTGCTGGCCTCTCAACCCTCAGTGCGGACTTGACGCAAAGCACGGCCTCCCTGAGCAGGCGTGCGGATCGCTGCCTCCTAGGCTGCGGAAGACAGAGGGCAGAGAGCCAGCTCCCGGGCCCGCACGGGGAGGCCGATGTCCCCTTCTCAGCATCCTCCTGGTTCGCTCTGTGCTCACACCCCCGGCCACACAGGGCAGACGTGTTAGCTTCCCCCGCTGAACACGCAGAGTCAGGCCCCTCTGAGGTTCTCCTCTGGGCAGCTGTGTACATTGCCCACCCCGTTCTGCGGCTAGAGAGGGCCTAGTGTCCAGGCCTCTGCTTTCATCTCATCCATCGAGAGAAGCTTTTTTTTTTAATTGTCATTAATTTTGCAGTGTTGTCTCAACCCATTCCCTCTTGTCGTTTCCGTCTGCTCCCGTGATGGGTGGTAACAGAAGAGGGTCGTGCTGAACAGACGTAAGTGCCGCGTGCAGAGCCCCCTTCTCTGGTGTGCTGTCCTGTCCCCCGGCCTCACTGCCCACCCGTGGGTCTGCTTCTGACGACGCACGCGGCTCCCTACAGAGCCCTCTTTCTAAAGAGCATCCCAGCTACCTGGGAATCACTGGGCTGTTCCCAAGGGAGGGTGGTGCTCACGCCCACCCTCTGGCTCAGAGAGACCCAGGGGTAAGTGCGGCCTGGGCCTAAAGAGCTACTCTCACCGGGGGATCAATGTGCCTCCTGGAGAAGGCAATGGCAACCCACTCCAGTGTTCTTGCCTGGAGAATCCCAGGGACAGGAGAGCCTGGTGGGCTGCCATCTATGGGGTCGCACAGATTCAGACACGACTGAAGCGACTTAGCAGCAGCAGCAGCGCTTCACAAAGCAGCGAGCAAGGCCGCCTCCCGACAGGACAGCCCCGGCAGGTGGGCCCAGGAAGGGCCGCGGGCCCAGGAGGCAGCGTGCTCCGGTGAGATCCTCAAGCGCTGCACAGAAGGCCCTCTGTCCCTGGAAGGTCCCTTGGGGGGAGCTGCTCCACCCCCGCTCGGACGTCCCTCCAGCTGCCCGCTGCCGTGTCGGGGTGGTTCCCAGTGAGCCTTCCCCCGGCAGAGGGGAGACAGGCCCCTCAGTGGGGGCCGCAGTGCATCTTCCGTCCGACCCGGGCCCGGGATCTGCAGGTTTCTTAAGTCCTTGCCGTGCGCACGGCACACCTCTCGCCCCATGACTGGGCTCTGGGGGCGGGGGGCTCCCGGTCCCTGCCTGTGATGCCCTGGACCAGCAGGGCTCCCGTTTTTTCATTCTGAGTGGGGCTGGTGGTGCCCTGCCCTGCCAGCACCCAGCATACCGGTGCAGCCGGTCACCAAGGCCCCTGGAGGCTCTCGACAGGGTCTCCTCTGTGCAGCATCCAGCCCCGGAGCCCCTGGCCCGCCAAGAAACCACACGTGAAGCCCCGGGGGCAGATGGGGCCTGGGCCACGGAAATGCTTCTCCCCAGGACAGGATCAAAGCCCAAGTCCGGCACAGGCCCCTCCTTCAGACCACGCGCAGGTTCCACGCTTGACACAGCATCCAGTGGGGAAGGGCCAGGAGGCTGAGAGGCACCCTGTAACCCGTCTCTCTCTCACACACACACACACACACACACACACACGCGCGGCAGAGAGGACACACACTCACACACACACAGCAGAGAGGACAGACACACACGGCAGAGAGCGCGCGCACACACACACACACACACACGGCAGAGAGGACACACACACACACACAGCAGAGAGCACACACACACACACACGGCAGAGAGGACAGCCAGCCCCACACACACACACACACACACACACACACGGCAGAGAGGACACACACACACACACAGCAGAGAGCACACACACACACACACGGCAGAGAGGACAGCCAGCCCCACACACACACACACACACACACACACGGCAGAGAGGACACACACACACACACAGCAGAGAGCACACACACACACACACGGCAGAGGACAGCCAGCCACACACACACACACACACACACACACACACGACAGAGAGCACACACGCACACGGCAGAGAGCACACACACACACACACACACACACACGACAGAGAGCACACACGCACACGGTAGAGAGCACACACACACACACACACGGCAGAGAGGACAGCCCGCCACACAGCCAGAACAGGGCGCAGCCAGTCTGGGCCCCGGCCCTTTCATCGGACGGGGCAGCGCCCACGACCGCCCCCGGGAGCCGTGTGGGGTCCCACTGTGAAGCGGCCGGCCTGCTAGGCGCCCTTCCCTGCCCTTGTCCTGTGAAGCCAGAAAGCCTCAGGGCTGACAGGCTAAGAGGAAGAGTCTCCTAACGGGTGCCGCACCTTCCTGCTGAAATGCAGGCAAAAGACGCCGCTCCTCAGGCGGCGTGGTAGCGTAGCGGGACTGGGTTCTGGCCGCCCCCTGCCCCTGCCCACCCGCCCCTGGCCTGGCAGGGCGTCTGCTCTCTGCCGGCATGCTGGCCCTCAGCCCTGCTGTGGTTTGGGTGTCTGTCTCTCCCCCCCGAGACCATGTCCTCGTCTGCTTTGTGGTCAGACTTGTAACGGTTTTCTCTGTTGCTGCCGTTTCAGAGGCCCCGAGGTCATGAGCACCGTCTCAGGTACGCGGAGCACGACGGTCACCTTCACCGTTCGCCCTGGGACCTCCCAGCCCATCACCCTGCAGAGCCGGCCCCCGGACTACGAGAGCAGGAACTCAGGACCCAGACGTGCCCCCAGCCCCGTCGTCTCACCAACAGAGCTGAGCAAAGAGGTCCTGCCCGCCCCCGTGCCCGCTGCCACTGCGGCCCCCTCGCCCACCCTCTCGGATGTCTTCAGCCTTCCGAGCCAGCCCCCGCCCGGGGACCTGTTTGGCTTGAACCCAGTGGGACGCAGCAGGTCGCCGTCCCCCTCCATCCTGCAACAGCCAATCTCCAATAAGCCTTTTACAACTAAGCCTGTCCACCTGTGGACTAAACCCGACGTGGCGGACTGGCTGGAAAGCCTGAACCTGGGTGAACATAGAGAGGCCTTCATGGACAACGAGATCGACGGCAGCCACCTCCCAAACCTCCAGAAGGAAGACCTCATAGATCTGGGCGTGACTCGCGTCGGGCACAGGATGAACATAGAAAGGGCTCTCAAACAGCTGCTGGACAGATAAGGGTGGCTGCTCCTTACCGCCACAGACTCCGTGTTATAAATAGAGATGGGCTTGCACTGAGATGTTTGGATGGTGAGCGCCAACCCCGTTTCATGGGCTGGTCTCCTGGGGACCCAGAGAAGTGTGTATGTCCGCAGCATGGCTGAGCCGAAGGCCCCGGCTCTCTGTGTGGGCTCCTTTGGGCTGTTTCTGTCAAAGAGGGGACCGGGGAGGGGTCCTTCCGAGGTGGAAAGGGACGCGTGCGCAGCCTGCCTCCTGCGTGCCGGCAACCTCACCTCGCCCGGCCCACGCGGGCGCCATGCTCCAGCAGGCGGGCGCCCCTGCACTCTAGACACATACCTCCCGCGGCCTCCCTGCGCGCCCGGCAGCCCCCGGCCTGGCGCCAGGGCCCTCCTCCATCTGCGGCCTCTCGAGGGCATGCGGTGCTCACGCGCTCCTTTTCTTTTCTGGACGTGGCTCGCAGCGAGACGCCCACAGACGTGCAGACCCGGTGCCCTTTCTGGAAGGTGGAGAAGCGTCTCCCATTTTCCGTGGATCCTTTCCCGCCCCTCCAGCGTGCACCCGTGCTGCTTTGGCCCGTTGAGGCTCTTGGCAGTGATAGGTTGTTCTGAATGGGATCGTGCCCAGCTTTGCTTAGCTTTCCTTCTTTCTGCAAGTCTATTAGCATAATTCCAAAGTGGCCAAACAGATGTCACGTGGAGTTAGTCGAAGCACAAAGTCACGATTCCAGGGCAGAGGGAGGCCCAGCTGCCCGCACACGGCTTCAGGGCCAGCGTGTCCCCGGGTGGAAGCAGCTGTCAGCCGGGAGCGGCTGTCCAGGAGCGTGGGAAGGGGCTTCTCTGCCTTCCAGCATTCTTTAGACTGAAAGGGGTGTTGAATTCTGCAGGCCTCAGAGTGAGTGAGCATCCAGTCTGACACGCAGGATGCCACAAGGTCCGTGGTGGGCATGGCTGCTGCTGGATGCTGGCGGGGGTGGGGAGGGGTGGGGGGTGGCCGGCCCCTCCCAGCTCTGAGCCCCACCGAGGGCAAGCATCACTGCTGAGACAGCACTTTCATCCTCTGAGGCCAGGGAAGACGGTACTGAGGGGCCTTCCCCCTTTTCCTCTGAGTGTCCAGGAATCCCACCAGCTTGTCTTAATAGTACAACAGGTTTTCAGAAAACCCAGTGGGCGTGGCACACAGACAGGACCCAGGGTGAGGATGCAAAGCAGAGAGATGGACAGAGCAGGGAGGGCTCGTGGGCGGCAGTCTGGCCTCGGGCAAGGCTTTCCTGGGCCTTGCACCCTTCATTCCCCCCGAGCCCCCTTCCTTGTGACAATACCTCTGATTTCCACGGGAGGTCGCCACCGGCACCCAAGTCACAGAACACCCAGTCAGGGGTCAGCACGTCCTCCCACATATGGAAGAATGTCAAGTTTTTGGCTTTTATTATGATTTCAGAACTAGCCTAGCCCATCTCTAATTATAAAAACATGATTTTTTTTCTTTTCTTTATGCTCACAATCAAGTGTCTGATTAGGTCTGGAACAGCTCTAGAATGAACACGTAAAATTTAGCAATTTAAACACTTTCTTTACTGCAAGTTTAAATAGTTGTACAGATAGTTTATAAGCACAATATTTTAAGGAAAAAAAAAGTGGCTGGTCTACTAGGCAGCCTTTGTGCCACTTCAGTGCTAGAAAGTTAAAGAAAAACAAACTTTTGTGATTTAATACTACTATTTCTGTGGAATAATTATAAAAGTATGACCTTTTTAAATCAACCTTATTGGATGCATCTGAACCAGCAGAGCTGTGTTATATTTTCTATCTTTGCTAGAACTTCGACATCGAAGGACAATTATTTCTTCAAAAGTGGTTGTAATTCACAATGCAGTTTTCTGCAAAAACACACTCACCACACACACAGTTTTTCCAGCCACATGTCCCTGAATTGGAAATTGAGTTTTGGACCTTCTCTTCCAAAACCTATTGCAGTAGGGTGGGGGGGATTGAGGGGGTGGATGTTCAGGTTGCTTTTCTCACTGTTTTTCTTACTAGTCATTAAGGGAAATTCAAAACATTTTACAGCAAATACCTTGATTGGATTTTGGTACTATGTGGGAATTGAAAGGGAAAGGATAAAATGCAATCAATGATCCTAGACCAACAATGTCCCAGGCTGAAACCTCTGAAGAACCGGTTCATTCTGCATTTTTCTCTATAGCCCCAGCAGCTAGAATTTATTTATTTTTTGGCCAATCGGTCCAGAAAACAGTCTGCTATTCACCCCAGCTGGGGTAGGGGTGGGGGCATTGTGAAAGAACAGCCTGCAGCCATCACTGCCATGCAAAGAAACAGAAGGTTCAGGTGCAAGATCTAACCAACCATGGATCAAAGCATCAGATCCAGTAGAGAGTCCAAGGGAGAAGGCAGGACAGGACAGGCACTGAAGTGAGAAACCACTCAGCCCAAACCTGAGGGAATTTCTCCAGGCTCATCCATTGTGACTGATATCCGCAAGGCTTGGGGCAACTTTTCTGTTATTTCCACTCTCCAGTGTCTGCTATGTAGCTTGGCGGATATATTTATTGGTTGAATGAATGTGTGATTGTTTCTGACATAAAAGAGAAAATATTTAAGACTACATGATCAAAATGGAGAATTTGTTTTAGGGACACTTCAATAAATGGTTCCTTACACAGGCACACTGTTGTGCAGTTTGGAGTTTTAAAAGAGCGTTAGTATTTAGTATATGTTCCCTGGTGGCTCAGACAGTAAAAGCATCTGCCTACAATGCGGGAGACCTGGGTTTGATCCCTGGGTTGGGAAGATCCCCTGGAGAAGGAAATGGCAGCCCACTCCAGTATCGTTGCCTGGAAAATCCATAGACAGAGGAGCCTGGCAGGCTGCAATCCTTGGGGTTGCAAGGAGTCGGACACGACTTAGCAACTTCACTTTCACTTTAGTCTTCATAATCTAAGATGTCAAACAGGCCTGATATATTATTTCATTTATTCCTGAATCAACATATGTTACATCACTGTTACTGCAGTCAGTTGTTAGTTATTTGGCATATAGGACTGCCTAAGCTGTGACCTGCTCCTGTGTCTTCAAGTTCACAGTGGAGTGGAGAGTGTATACACACACACTGATAAAAATGACAATGAAATATGCATTTAGACAAATAATTACTAGAACATGGCAAGTGTTAATGGAGGAACCTAGAATGCACATAAGATGCAATTTGTCTGTGGGAGCCAGAAAAGCTTCACAAAACTGATGACAGGTTAAATGAAAACACACACACAGTTTTTCCAGCCACATGTCCCTGAATTGGAAATTGAGTTTTGGACCTTCTCTTCCAAAACCTATTGCAGGTCAATCTTGGTATTTGAATGAAGTCAATTTAATATTAAGGTGTTTTACTTCCATGTACTTTCGATTTTTCCATCATGAGATGAATATGACCCCAGAGAAGTTTCAAGCCAAGATACTGCAGGTGGCCTGCTAAGGCTGCCGACAGTCGGAAAGTGTAAGATGGTGATTTGGCCCTTATCTGTCTTCCAACTGGTGATGTTGTGGAACCCAGTAAGCACAGCACCCCATCGTGGCTCGGTTCTCCTCTGCCTACTGCCGGTCTCACCTCTCTGCTCAGTGCCAGGCAACATGCTAGACAGGATCAGAGTGAAAGGATCCTCAGGCAGACGGTGCCCAACGGCAGCGTGGGGCGTTGGGGCCACTGGACTTGGGCAGCCAGGAGGTGAGGCTCAGCTGCTAATCCCTTTCGTAAAGAGACTTCCAAGTCACATGCAACTGACCAGAAGCAAGCAAAGCTGACCGCGTTGGTGGTTCACACTACCTTACTATAGAGAAGTAACAGGACCCATCAGAGCCTGCACTGACCAACAAAATAAACACGTTGCCAAGATGAATCGGTCCCTAGTTCTCCTCACCGGTTTTGCTACAGAAAGCAATAGTTCCTCATTTGACCCACCACCCAGCTCGCCCTCTTGAAACACGTCAGGACCAGGCCCTTCCCCACGCCCCTCTCCAACGGTGAAACAGATGTTAAACTGCTCATATAAAGATTATGTTAATACTTATTCCAGGTTTTAAAACGATCCACTTTTGTTATATACTGTAATTTAAATAAATTGCATTTACATGCCTAGTTTCTGTAATATTGTGTATACAAAACCAAAATTGCTCAAGATGTAAATTATGTATACCTGCCAAGATACCTTCTCCAGGGTGTCTGCACATTTTAAGTTAATCCATAATATAACAATGACTCAATGTGACTGTTGATTTGCTGAACTTTACATATCACAAAGTGAATCATTTGTGATACTTTAGTTAATAAAATGATTTTTTTTTTTGATGTAAATTATGTATACCTGCCAAGATACCTTCTCCAGGGTGTCTGCACATTTTAAGTTAATCCATAATATAACAATGACTCAATGTGACTGTTGATTTGCTGAACTTTACATATCACAAAGTGAATCATTTGTGATACTTTAGTTAATAAAATGATTTTTTTTTTTTTCTGAGTTATTTAACAAGCAAGCATTACCCAGGGTGATCGGGCAATGACTTTGTGTGTGGACCACAAATATTGGTTTTCCCCATTAACAAAATTTTTTGTTTTTTTAGAAACTAATGTGTTTCACACTATAGTCTGTGTAACGTGTTCGCATTATCTGTTTCTGTTACTTTTGTGCTTTTATTCTTTTTAGACCTTATTAAAAACATAAAGAGAAAAACAAGCTCCTGTAATTTGCACTTTCTCCCAATTCTTAACATCTCTTGTATGGCAACCAAAATTACTGTAAAAAGAAAAAATAAATATACTATTGCACTAAGGTTGTGGTTCTGATTGCAAACAGTGAGAACTTTCTGAATTAGAAAGTTGCCAAGCTTACAATCCAGCCACTTGACCTCTATGAAACTGACCAGATAATATCTGCCCAAAGAGTGAAAATTCTTTCAGGGAGCTACCCTGCCTTGGTTCCATCTCCTGCAAGTTTTCTCACTGTGCAGGTGGAAACGAGCCTTCTTTTAGAACCGTGAGAACAGCACCACGGGCGTCTGTGAGCACTGCTGGGGGAGCCGAGGCCCGGCTCTCCTTTGTCTGAGATGGAAGCAGAAGGGCGTGGTGGGCAAGCCTGGTGCAGACCTTGCTCCTCAGAGCAGAGGACCCCGCACACCCACAGCTGGCTGTCTCCTTGCTGCCGGGCAGCCTCTCTGGCTGACGCAGAGCCAACCACGTTTTTGTGAACACGTGTGCACTAAGGCCTGGGGCAAGAGAATGTGTCTTCTGGCAAAGAACTGAGCCAAGAAGACATGGGCGATTCCTTCCACTGTAGGGAAGCATATTTTAGACTTAAATATTGAACCTCTTCTTGGGTCTCATCAGTGAAAACTCACGGTCTTTCGTTCCGGAGCAGTTTCTTCTACTTTGGCACATTCTCCCCTTGAACAGCAGCCACTGTTTCCATGTTCATGACAAATTCTCAGCCTCACATCTTCTGTAGTTCACGCTGCCCGAGGCCCACCTGCTACCCATCCAGTGGTTCCTCCCAGATCTTCACCGCCCCAGCCCCGCTGTCCAACGCTTCTTCCAGATAAATGTACCCGCCTGTCTTGTTAAGGGGAAAACAGGTACTGGAAGACTTTCCGTTTATTTGTACTTTACCCGAGGCATTTCAATAACCAGTAAACTGGGACGTCTTGTGTATTTGTAGTGATCCGTGTACACACGCAACAAGGTGTCAGTTCCACAGCGGCCAGGTGTCCAGGCGGCCGCGTGCAGATGGGCCTGCCCCTGCTCTGTGGGCAGATGGGCGATTCCAGACCGGCTTCTCAGACTTCAGCAGATCTGCTCGCTTCCGTTTCTGATCCACGCTGTACCAGTGCTTTTGTTTCTTTACTGTTCCTGTAACGTGTTTCTGCAGTTCAGTCTTTACCGTGTTATGTTTAAAATTACAACCATCATTGGCCATTGCTTCTCTGGAACTCTGTTTATAGCAATTTTGAAATTTTACTATGAGCCTTCAAATAAATACAGAAACAAAAAAGAGGAAAAAAAGCCAAGTGTGTGCCTTGGGTGTTTTGAACCTGCTCTGCATAAAACCATATTGTATTCAAATGCTGTATATTTAATGAGAGGGTAGATACACCTTCAATGTATTAATGTAGCTGATAAAATAGTTCCAGTGCCTTGGTTTCTGAACTGAGAAGCCCCTATCAATGCGCAACGAACAGTGAAAAAACAACTCAAGAAATGAAATGTTGAGAAGACCTGGACATGGTTCTCGAGCTTTTCTCATCATAAGACTGTGGAATATACACAGTCATTTAAGTTAAAAATAAACAGAAAATTAAAATAAGACTGTGTTATCAATTAATTTTCCATTAAGAGTGCTCTAGGCTATACTACTTTCAGTATTTTCATTTAGTTAAAAATACAAAAACGTGGTTGATAATTTGCAAGGAAAAGAAAACGACCTCTTTCAGACTTATTTCCCTGTGTTGGGTCGCCCCCCAGTGGTCCTTGTTGGTAATGCTTAGTCAGTCAGCAGCACCTCCAGCATCTCCACATCTTGTTAAAAATAAAAATGCGTGTTTTTAATGATCGAAGCCGCTCATCACAGAACTTCCGCTTTTTGTAAGCTACAGGCATGGCAACCAACACACAGTCTGTTTTTTAAAAAGTGAAAGCTCATCAGGCTATTCTCAAGGCCATGTCTCCACTTCCTTAGCTAAAATGTTAAGCTCCCCTGCAGTCATCTTGGAAGATGGGTCTACAGTGTAGAAAGTGTGTCAGGAACTGCCGCCCTGCCTGGGGCTAGATTAATCCCAGCAAGAGTGGGAGTCCGCGGGGCGCTTCCACCAGGTCAGAGCGGCAGCAGCCCCATCTTCAGGGACCTCGGCAAGCGGGCCGGACCCTCAGAGGCAAGGCAGATGCCGTGCCGGGTCCACAGCACGCCTCTGGGTTCTTCTGCCACGTGTCTGGGCTTTCTCACCTGATAAGATCATCGGCGGTGCTCTTACCAGGCCAAGGCCCACCAGATACACAGATTTTTCGTTTCAACCCACGGATGTAGCCCACATCTGAGAATCTGAAGGGGGTGGTCGGGGATGGCGGCCAGCTTTTTTAGGTGGTGATACGGCACACACCGCTGTGGCCTCTGCTGGAGGTGTGTAGGAGTCCAAGAACCAAGGGGGCGAGCCAGTGGCCACGGCCGCTGGGCAGGGCAGGCAGGCAGGCAGGCCCCAGTAGGCCCTATGTGAGACGGACCCCTGGAAACGGCCAGGGCAGCAAGCAGAGCGGGGGACATCTGACCACTCGCCGGCACCTGCAGTCTGCAACCTGTCCCGACGCCCCGACACCTCAAGTCCTCCTGCCACCGCCCACTCAGAGAGTCTTCCGCCAAGGGGCTTAAACAGCATTCAGTGTGTTCTTCAAACCCCACAACTCAAGAGCGCAGGAGGGGAACACAGTCCTGGAAGCTCAGGGAAAGAGACCACAGCACGAGGAGGAATCCGTGATTTCCAGGCAGGGTCCCGAGAGGGAGTGTAGCGCAGCCACCCGGAGCCGACGGTCAGTCTCTCTGCGGCAGGCAGCACACCGAGCGCGGCACACACCGCGGGTCTCACGCGCGGAGACAGGAACAGCCCGCCCCAGTCCAGACGAGGAGACAGTTCACCGAGGTCCACAGGGAGCACAGCTGTGCCAGAGCTCCCTCGGCCGAGGCAGGTGCCGGAAAGAAGCCAAGAAGCGCTGCTGGTGCCAGGGCCACCCGACGACAGGGACAGGCCACCCTGCTCCCTCCAAACGCCTCTGCGAAGGGCCAGCGGCTCACGAGGCTGGGCAAAGCGGGGGCTCCTCCCGGCTGAATCGCTTGGGGTCGTGAAAAAGGGCCATTTAACTCAAAGGGAATCTGGCCCCCTCATTCCCTCGGCTAGAATCAGGGAAGCTGGACCTCAGGATCCCAGGTTTTCACAGAGACATGATATTCGTAAAATGATCCCGGCTTAGAGATGGGTAACACCTGGTTTAACTCCACCAGAATCGCACAGGGTGAGTATTGCAAAGCTGGTTATCTCCTTTACCCAGCAGGAAACGGAAGCTCAGGGAAAGCAGAGGCCACGTCCCGTGGAGTCCAGCAGCTGGAGACCGAGTCCTACCCAGGAAGTGGCCGGCCATCCTCCCATGACACCCTCGCCCCCGGCCTGAGCTACCAGAGCTCTTCCCCGCGCGCTCCTCTGCGGCCCAAGTCGGTCCACGCCACCCTCTGCAGCTTGCAGCTGCAGGTTCCTGGCTGAGCAGCATCTGACCCCCACGCCAGCGTGGCTTCTCCCGCCCTCTGCAGCCTCCTTCTGCGGTGAGAACTGGGGCACCCCTCCTCCCCCTTCACAGCCTCCTCAGTGGCAGAGAAGAAAGCCAGCTGAAGCAGAGATGAGGTAAGGAGTCACGAAGCCTCGGAATGAGTTTGAAAAGGAGTCTAACAGGCGCCACCACTTTGAAGCCTCACAAGAAACCAAAGGCAGGGAGCAGCCGCGGCCTCCCCGTGGCCTTGGCGCCTGCCATCTGGGCAAGCTAAAAATAAAGGCTCCGTTTTCCAACAAGTGTTTATAAATGGGGCTACAAAGGCCCTGATAAAGACATCAAGGCCCTGGGAAAACCGCAGGGCCTGCAACCTTCGGCACCCCACCAGCGCACCAGGAAAGCCCGGCTCTCCCTCTCCCAACAGGCGCCAGTGACCGGCTTTTTCTGGCAGCAACCAGGAGAATGAGGCGCAGAGAGCACGGCTCTTTGTGGTGGGAGAAAAGGAGGCCTTAAGAGGAGGCAGGAACCAGCACAGGGCGCAGGCCACGGGGTGCTCACGGAGGCCACACCCAAACGGCCACGCGCACCCAGGCTCTGCCCACAGGCTGAGCGACCGCACCCCGCCCCTCTCCCCCGGCGGTCCCTTCCTGCTCCCCTTGCTCCCCGCCACGTTCCCCTTAGGGCCTCCTCCGTACCTGCTGAACCTGGAAGGTCTTCCTCTATCTTTGCCTGGAGCACCTGGTTGAGAGTGGAAGCACCCTGCTCACACGGCCACCCCTCCCCACTTTCCTCGGCAACACTTCAGACCGCCCCCGGTGGCCGTGTTAGGGGACGCGCTGACGATCTCCAGCCCCTCCCACGAGGAGGGCAGGGGCCCCAGGTGGCCGTGTTAGGGGACGCGCTGCCGATCTCCAGCCCCTCCCACGAGGAGGGCAGGGGCCCCAGGTGGCCGTGTTAGGGGACGCGCTGCCGATCTCCAGCCCCTCCCACGAGGAGGGCAGGGGCCCCAGGTGGCCGTGTTAGGGGACGCGCTGCCGATCTCCAGCCCCTCCCACGAGGAGGGCAGGGGCCCCAGGTGGCCGTGTTAGGGGACGCGCTGCCGATCTCCAGCCCCTCCCACGAGGAGGGCAGGGGCCCCAGGTGGCCGTGTTAGGGGACGCGCTGCCGATCTCCAGCCCCTCCCACGAGGAGGGCAGGGGCCCCAGGTGGCCGTGTTAGGGGACGCGCTGCCGATCTCCAGCCCCTCCCACGAGGAGGGCAGGGGCCCCAGGTGGCCGTGTTAGGGGACGCGCTGCCGATCTCCAGCCCCTCCCACGAGGAGGGCAGGGGCCCCAGGTGGCCGTGTTAGGGGACGCGCTGCCGATCTCCAGCCCCTCCCACGAGGAGGGCAGGGGCCCCAGGTGGCCGTGTTAGGGGACGCGCTGCCGATCTCCAGCCCCTCCCACGAGGAGGGCAGGGGCCCCAGGTGGCCGTGTTAGGGGACGCGCTGCCGATCTCCAGCCCCTCCCACGAGGAGGGCAGGGGCCCCAGGTGGCCGTGTTAGGGGACGCGCTGCCGATCTCCAGCCCCTCCCACGAGGAGGGCAGGGGCCCCAGGTGGCCGTGTTAGGGGACGCGCTGCCGATCTCCAGCCCCTCCCACGAGGAGGGCAGGGGCCCCAGGTGGCCGTGTTAGGGGACGCGCTGCCGATCTCCAGCCCCTCCCACGAGGAGGGCAGGGGCCCCAGGTGGCCGTGTTAGGGGACGCGCTGCCGATCTCCAGCCCCTCCCACGAGGAGGGCAGGGGCCCCAGGTGGCCGTGTTAGGGGACGCGCTGCCGATCTCCAGCCCCTCCCACGAGGAGGGCAGGGGCCCCAGGTGGCCGTGTTAGGGGACGCGCTGCCGATCTCCAGCCCCTCCCACGAGGAGGGCAGGGGCCCCAGGTGGCCGTGTTAGGGGACGCGCTGCCGATCTCCAGCCCCTCCCACGAGGAGGGCAGGGGCCCCAGGTGGCCGTGTTAGGGGACGCGCTGCCGATCTCCAGCCCCTCCCACGAGGAGGGCAGGGGCCCCAGGTGGCCGTGTTAGGGGACGCGCTGCCGATCTCCAGCCCCTCCCACGAGGAGGGCAGGGGCCCCAGGTGGCCGTGTTAGGGGACGCGCTGCCGATCTCCAGCCCCTCCCACGAGGAGGGCAGGGGCCCCAGGTGGCCGTGTTAGGGGACGCGCTGCCGATCTCCAGCCCCTCCCACGAGGAGGGCAGGGGCCCCAGGTGGCCGTGTTAGGGGACGCGCTGCCGATCTCCAGCCCCTCCCACGAGGAGGGCAGGGGCCCCAGGTGGCCGTGTTCGGGGACGCGCTGCCCATCTCCAGCCCCTCCCACGAGGAGGGCAGGGCGTTGCCTATGCAAGCTGCCGCCCGGGAAAGGCCGCGTCTACCGAGGCGGCCCCTCCTTCCTGAGCCCCAGGGCCCACCGCAGAGGCGGCCGGCCTGCCTGCACGCCAGAGAGGCTGCCGGCTGCTCCTCAGCTCGGTTCACGGCTCAGTCGTGTGGAGCTCTGCGCGGCCCGCAGGTCCCGGGGAAAGACGGCGACGTCCCCGGAGCCTCTGGGGGCTCCTCCTGAGCCCCGCCTCCCCAGCCCACGCCCCGCTGCTGGCCCCTGGTCTGGAAAGGTCCTTGGAAGCGGCCCCTCGGCGCATCCACCTATGAGACTCTCGGCATAGCCGCCTGCGGCCCTGCCACCTCCGGGACACCAGGCACCGCCTCCGTCCAGAGCTTCGCCCTGTCCGGTCCTGCCCCGGGGCGGAAACGAGAGCCAGCTCCCTGCAGGCGCGGGTGGCCCCACTGAGGAGAGGCCCTTGCCGAGTCCCCGGCCACGCGGGCCGCCCCGGGCACACGCCGGGCTCTGTCGCCTCCTGGCCTCGCCCTCCCCGCCTCGGGCCGCCACCACAGGCAGCTGGACGGCGCCGGCACCACGGGCGCGCTCCGGGGGCTGCAGGCGCGGCGAGTCTGCCGGCAGCGGGCGCTCGGAGGACTCCCCGCAGCGCCCAGCCTCCGGAGGAAGGCGCTCGTCCTCCCGTCGGCTTGCAGAGGCGGCGGCGGGTGGCGAGGCCTGGCCCTCTCTGCGCGGCCCCAGGCAGCCCGGGGAGCTGCTGCCCGCCTCTGTGTGGGAAAGGGCGGGAAAACGCGGCGCAGAGGCCCCCGGGGCCCAGGCCGGGCGTCGAGGGACCTCGCACGCCGTCTCGGCAGCGGCCCGCACCCCTGCCGCCTGAGGCCTGGCCGGCGGCGAAGCTGCCTCCAGCTGGGGACGCCGACGCCCACGGCCCTGGGCCTCAGCGCAGCCAGCTGCACTGCTGAAGCCTGGGCAACGCGCAGAGAACGCTGGGCCCTCAGGCCACGTGCCCCACAGGAACCAATCACGATAGGCAAAGGGACCACGGGGCACGTGCCCCGCATGGACCAATCACGACAGGCAATGGACCGTGGGCACGTGGCCCACGTGGACCAATCAAGATGGTTTAAAAAATACCGTGCCCATAGGGACCAATCATGATTGGCAAAGAAGCATGGCTTCATGGATAGCCCAGCCGAAGCAGGCAGGGCAACTTCTGACCAATCCGGAGGCAAGGAGGCGGGCTGTGGGCGAGGCGGCCCCGCCCACCAGGACCCTGACTCCGGAAGTGGTAGACTTCACGTCTGCTGCGGGGCCTCGGAGCCAGCCCTGGGGGACGCAAGGAGAGTGGCTGCAGAAACTCAGAGGTCACCCCGTCTGCCTTTCCTCGGAGAGGCCCATGTCCGCCCTGACATGTCCCCACACCTCCTCTGAGCTGCCGGGCCGGGGAGGCGGCTTGTTGTGCAGCCCGGGCACCTGTGGGACTCCTGCTGCTTTGCCATCGGGAGCCCACAGCTGAGGGTCATCGTCTTAATAGACTTGCTGTTTGGAGTCTCAGGACCTCACCACCACAGTGCGTGCCTGCGGAAAAAGGATCACCGCAGTCGTGCCACCAGACCTTCCGCATCTAGGCGATATTGCCTTCTCTCTTTTTATGCCACGCTGCGAAGCCTGTGGGATGACAGCTCCCTGACCAGGGATGGAACCTGGGCCACGGCAGCAAAAGCCTTCAGAGTCCTAACCAGTAGGGCACCAGGGCACCCCCTGGCCTTCCTCTCGGAACACTCACTGCCTTACCGTCTTTCTGGCCATGAGGAGATGCGCTCGCCCTGTGCCGCTTCGCTTTACCGCAAGCCTCTGTCACAGGGCTGCAGGGCTACAGCTCTTAAGCCATGATGGTGGTGCAGTGTCCTTCCTGAAGAACTGACTACCCCAACCCTCCAGCTGTGCAGTGGGGCACCGTGCGGCTGCGTGGCCGAGTGCGTGTCCCGCTCTACCAGGGGGCGCTGCGATGCCTTTGAGGACAGCCAATCTGGCCATGCCTCATGCCCATAAGGAGGGGCACCCCCATTCTCATGAGTCGAGGGACTGGTGGTTTTGTCCTGAGCGCCCCCCTGCCCCAACCACGTTCACTGTCCAGGATGGGACCTCCTCATCTGAGAACCGACTGCCCCATTCCCACCCGCACCAATCACTAGTCACTGAACAAAGCAACCTCTGGGCTTCTCAGTGTTTCCATCTTAAATATGGGCTGACAATCCCTGCAGCCCAAGAACTCTGGGGGCAGATGAGGTCCTGCATTGCAACTCCATGGACTGCCTACCAGGCTTCTCCGTCCATGGGATTTTCCAGGCAAGTACCAGAGTGAGTTGCTATTTCCTTCTCCAGGGGATCTTCCCGACCCAGGGATCGAACCTAGGTCTCCCGCGTTGCAGGCAGACACTTTACCTCTGAGCCACCAACACAAAGAATATATTTAAACAAACACAAGCTGAATTATCTTTTTAATCAGGAAGTTAAAATACATGTGGTACAAAACCCAAAAAGGGTAGGGGAAGGAGAGAGAAGAACGAATTGAGAAACACCATTGACATATATACTGTCATGTGTAAAATATGAGGGCTGGGCAAAGCTGCTATATAACACAGGGAGTTCAGGCTGGCACTCTGTGATGACCTAGAGGGATGGCATGGGAGTGGGGAGAGAGGCTTAAGAGGGAGCGGGTACATGTACATGTATGACTGATTCATATTGTTGTGCAGCAGAAACCAAGGCAACATCATAAAGCAATTATCTAATTAAAAAACAACAACAAAAACTCAAAAAGAATCAGGAAAAAGCATGTCTCCCTGCTCCCCTAGGGTCCCCACATCCTGGCCCCCACCCTGAAGCCCATTACGGATTCCTTGGGATTCATTCCTGGCCTGGTGCATACATCTGTAAGCATATGCATATGAATCACTTTAAAAACACGAATATAGCTCACGCTACACACTGCTGGGTAACAGTCTTGTTCTTTTTAAAATTATTATGAAATGTATCAGGCACGGCAAAAGGATGGGGGAAAAAAGAGCACCAAGGTTGCCACCCAAATGAAGTCACCAAACACTACAGGTAACTCCAAGCCCCTTGGACCCCTTCCTCCTCAGGCCACTTCTTTCCTCCCACCCAGAGGTAACCACTACCCTTGAACTTGGTCTTTATCATTGCTAT
Source organism: Cephalophus harveyi (assembly GCA_006410635.1). Taxonomy (NCBI): domain Eukaryota; kingdom Metazoa; phylum Chordata; class Mammalia; order Artiodactyla; family Bovidae; genus Cephalophus; species Cephalophus harveyi. The sequence continues at coordinate 39,647 of SJYT01013303.1, read as the reverse complement.
GCATGTTTTTATGTTGATTGCTTGTGTATGTGTCCATAAACAACATGTAGTGTCATTGCACATGTTAAAGCCTGTATAAATGGTCCCTAATTCATGCATGATAAACCTGCCATCTTATACAGAGAATGGTGCCCAGCACTTGTTCACCACCCATTTAAGGGTCCATTACCATTGTCATCCATAGTAGGCTGATTCTTGGTGTTTGAGAGCTCTGCAGCTGGCTTAATTTTTTCACTATGACTCTTGAGATTCATCAAAGACAACAGATGTATCGCTATATCATTCATGTTCAGAGTTGAATATTATTTCATTGTATGAATATATAAAAAATGTATCCATTCATTTGTTGATCCATCTTTAGAGTATTTCCCTTTTATTGTTTGGCTATAAAAACAGTGCTTTCAACATTATGCTCAATGAGAGAAGCCAGTTATAAATCACCACATGTTTTATGGTTCCATTTACATAAAATGTCCAGAATAGGCAGATCCATGGAGACAGAAAGCAGATTAAGGGCTTCCCAGGAATCAGGGGGAGGAATGGGACATGACTGATAATGGTATGGGGTTTCTTTGGGGGTGATGAAAATGTTCTAAAATTATACAGTGGTGATATTCCCATAACCCTGTAAATACACTAAGATCTAGAATTGTATACTTTTAAGTAGGTGAATTATATAGTAGGCAAATTATAGCTCAATAAATCCGTTTTTTAAGGAAAAATGCTTCTCTAAATGTAACAAGGAAATCCCAGAGTTGACCTAGGAACAGAAAAAGGATATTTATGGGAGAATTTATGAAATCCAAATAAATCTGAAAAAGGATGTTTATGGGAGAATTTATGAAATCCAAATAAATCTGTCATTTAGGTAACAGCATGGCAGGAATGCAAATTTCCCAGCTTTAATAAATGGACCATGGCTAAGTAAGAGGTTAATTTAATAGGGGAACTTGGTAGACTGCCGGGAGCCAGCGTGAGGAACTCCGCCCATGGCAAAGGTCATGAGGAAAGAGGCTTCAGCAGGATCAAGCCTCAGGAGACTCCCTGTTCCCAAGCATCTACCCCCAAAACCAGAGTCTGTTTTATGCTCTCACCTACACCTGACTTTACGGGGGGCTCTCCCCCATCACCATTTCTCTCGGAGAAGGAGTTAACTTGCAGCTCCAGTTAATAAAAATTCCTGGGCGTGACAAGAGTATTTCAACTTACAAACTCCTCTGAAGGTTCTCTAGCCTGCCTGAGCAGGTTCATTTGGCCACATGTGATTGTTTACAGCCTCCCAACTGTGAGAGGCACGAGATGCTTTTAAAACTTTCTAAATACAGACTCTTTTGAGAAGTTAGAAAATTATTAGTATAGTATAGTGAGTTGATTAGGAATTATATAGGTGAAGGGTTTTTCATTTGTGGTGCCAATAATTGCTGCTAATTACCTGCCCTGGGTGTGACAAGGGTGTCTCAGGTCAAACCTCTCTGCTGACAGACTAGCTTGTGTGACAACCTCTCAACCATAAACAGCACAGAGAGTTTGGAGTATTTTGAAAGTCTTAATTAGCATAGGGCTTTTCTCATTGTTGAGTCAATGATTGCCACCAGGCCTCCATTTCCTTAGGCACCTGGGAATATATTAATCAATGTATTTGGAATATAGAAAAGAAAATATAGTAGTTTTTGATGTTAGCAATAAATAGACTTTTTGAGTTAATGAATTTTCTCTTTTGTTGTAGTGTGAGGAAGTAACCTGTAAGATTTAGGGATTTTCCAGACCAACTGAAAGGTTATCTCTGTTATTTGTGACTCACAGACCCTGACCTGGAGGGTTTGTGACTCACAGACCCTGACCTGGAGGGTTTGTAACTTACAGACCCTGACCTGGAAGGTTTGACTTTCCAGAGAGTCAGAAAAACAAGTTGTGTAAACTGTGTGTTATCCGCAGAATTATATCGCCAGACCCTCACGAGCCTATCCTTGTAAAGGTCAGCGGTATTGTGACCAATCATGATGTATCTATACCTCCCGCCCAGTGTGGTTTTTGTGCTTAAAAACTGTCCTGTAACTGTCATCGGGGTTCGCTCCTTGCTTGAGGAGGACAGAGCCCCGGCGCGCCGGTTCAATCAATCCTCTTGCTATTTGCATCGATCCTGTGTCTTGGTGGTCTTGGGGGACAGACTCCAGGGCGGAACCTTGCGGTTCAACAGTAGATCACTGTACTTTGTTATAAATCACTGTGTCCTTGCTATGTAAAAATGTAACTTTATCACTATCTTAAGACTAAATAGATCTTAAGGAGAACACTGGTGAAGGGTTTTCATTTGTTGAGCCAATATTTGCTGCTAAATCTCCATATTCCCTGCCCTTATAATGAATGTAACTAGCATATAGGAGAAATAAGTATTAACCTTTGAGGTTAATCATGTTAAACCTTAGGCTAAGTAAATTCCTTTCTTGATTGTAACCCACTACACCCTCACCCTATAGGAATGCAGCTTTATTTGGAGGGTGGCGCTTGGTTTAAGAAAAAATCACCCCTGGAAAAAATAAGTTTTCTGGTTAACTGACCGTTATCAGAAAGGGCCATAAAATGTCAGCAGGCCTCATGGCCAGAAGATGATGTAAAACCCCTAAGACCTTTGTATAATTTTATATGAAGCACCTGATTTTGACAAGGGTCAGGTCTGCTGACCCCCGCGTGACTCTGTATTCATCCCTATGTATAACAAAAAGTATATATAAGCAAACCTGAAAAATAAAGAAATGGATCAGTTTCTGGAAAGACTGATTCCCCCGTGTCGTTCTTTCCCCTTCTGGCTGAATTCCCATCTGGTACGTGGGTACTCACCAAGCCTGCTAACTTTGCCTGGGCTTCTAAGATCGGACCGGGGAGGCCTCAGTGCCTCCTCTCCTTCGGGAGAACGGAAAGACGCCTGTGGCCTACGGAGATGGTGATTGGTATTCCACGTAAACCAAGTTATTCAGCCTCTTTTTCTCCACTAATTTTCCGACTACACTATCCGTTTCTAATCTCTCTATATCTGTAATTAAATAAGTTTTTTCCTAGGACGCCTACTCCGTCTCCCCTTCGAATTGCCCTGGATCCACCGGGGCTGGACCCCGGCAGTAGACAGTACACAGGAATTCTCCATTTGTATTTACAACCCTTCTGCAAGTCTAAAATGATCTGAAAATTTTAAATTTATTTTTAAAAATGTAAAAGGCAGTGCTGCTGGGAACAGCCACGTGCATCTATGTGCGAGTATCCCAGGGAGCACTCCCCAAGGGCGTGGTTCCCTCGCCCCAGCCTCCACAGAACCACACTGCCCTGCGGCTGCTGTCAGCTCCCCTAAACCATGTTCCACGCCACGTCTGGCGGCCACTGTGCAGGGAAGGTCGACTCCTTAACGCGCATGTATAAGCACACCCACGTTAAATCCACAGAAAGAGAACTGTGGCGCTCACAAGCATCCTATAGCTTCTGATTAACAGGTGAAGGGCCCAAACACCGGGCCCCCCTAGATGGTGTCAGGGCACACCCGTCAGCCCAGCAGCAGTCTCCATAAGGGAGGCCAGGTCCCCTCTTTGGTGGATTCAAAAGAGAAATTCAAACATAAGTAACATACATGCCTTGTAAGTTAATGCCAAAATTTAAAGAAAGCTGCAGTAAACACTGATTATCTTAGAGGAGGATAAATTAGAAGTTTGGGATTAACATATACATACTGCTGCTGCTGCTGCTAAATCGCTTCAGTCGTGTCCAACTCTGTGCGACCCCAGAGACGGCAGCCCACCAGGCTCCCCTGTCCCTGGGATTCTCCAGGCAAGAACACTGGAGTGGGTTGCCATTTCCTTCTCCAATGCATGAAAGTGAAAGTGAAGTTGCTCAGTCATGTCTGACTCTTCGCGACCCCATGGACTGCAGCCTACCAGGCTCCTCCATCCATGGGATTTTCCAGGCAAGAGTACTGGAGTGGGGTGCCATGGCCTTCTCCTATATATAAAATAGCCAGCCAACAAGGACCTACTGTATGGGAACTGTATTCAATATCTTGTAATAACTTACAATAGAAAAGAATCTAAGAAAGAATGCATATATATGTATATATTTAATATATATGTAAATATAGATATAGGTATACTTATGTATATATTTAATATGTAAATAAATATAAGTATATATGTACATATTATACATGTATATATACAACATACATGTACATTATATATGTATATGTATGTTATACATGCATATATAACACATGTATATAACATATATATATTGTATGTGTACATATAACATATGTATATATAATATAGGGGCTTCCCAGGTGATGCTAGTGGTAAAGAATCCGCCTGCCAGTGCAGGAGATATAAGAGAAATAGGTTTGATCCCTGGGTCAGGAAGATCCCCTGGAGAAGGGAATGGCAACCCACTCCAGTATTTTTCCCTGGAGAATCCCATGGACAGAGGAGCCTGGCAGGCTACAGTCCTTGGGGTTGCAGAGTGAGACATGGCTGAAGTGACTCAGCACTCATATACAGTGTACGTATACATTATACATATATATGTATATATATAACTAACTTTGCTGTATACCTGAAACTGACACGACATTGTCAATCAACCATGGTTCAATACAAGTTTTAAAATATCTCAAACTGTCTCCCAAGGGCAGGAATGGAGGCAGGTCAGCTGCATGGGTCTGGCTCAGGCTCTCAGTCCAGGTGTTGGCCAGGATTGCCTGTGGATGGAGAATTCATTTCCAAGGCGACACACACAATGGGAGGCCTCGGTTCCTTGCCCCCTGGACCCTCCAAAGCGCTCTTTGAACTTCCTTACGACTGGGGGCTGGCTTCTCTCAGAGCAAATGATCTAGGGCAGCAAGGCAGAAACTGCAGCGTCTCTTAGGTTCTCTGTTTGGAAGCGACACTCTGCCATTTTCACAGTGTCCTATCGTTATGCAGGTCAGCCCGATTCTGTGTGGGAGGGGGCTGCACAAGGCTGTGGTACTAGGAGGCGAGGACCACTGGAAGCCATCCCAGAGGCTGCCTCTAAAAACATCATTGCACAGTTCATGGATGAACGTGGGACTAGAGAAAACATTTCTGTCAATAAAGGAGCAGGCTAAAGGGATGTAAGAAGAGGCAACGGGAGGGATTAACATCCTCAATTTTTAAAAAGCACGTACAGGGTGAATACAGAAGATGTGGTTCACGTACACAACGGAATACTACTCAGCTGTAAAAAATGAAATAATGTCATTTGCAGCAACATGGATGCAAGTAGATTATCATACAAAGTGAAATAAGTTAGAGAAAACCGAACACCATAGGATATTACTTATATGTAGAATCTAAACTATGGCACAAGTGAACGTCCCCACGAAGCAGAAAGAGAACCATGGACATGGGGAGCAGGCGAGCGGGGAGGGGAGCAGGGAGGGTCGCCACGGGGAGGGGAGTGGGGAAGGTTGACAGGGAGCTGGGGCCAACAGATGGAAGCCACTAAACAGAGAATGCATAAACAACGAGCCTCTACTGCACAGCACAGGGAACTATATTCAATATCCTGCGACAAGCCAAACGGAAAAGAATTTTAAACAGAACACGTATGGACGTATAACTGAATCACTCTGCTGTGGAGCAGAAATAAACCCAACACTGCAAACCAACTATAACTCAACATATGTAAATAAATAACAGCACCTACAAACACCACAGTTACTGGAGAAAAACTGAATGATTGCCTCCTAAGACCGGGAAGAATATCCATTCTCAACACAGTGTCAGAAATCCTAGCCAGCACAATAAGGCAAGAAAGGAAAACAGGAGGCATACAGACTGGAAAGGAGAAATAAAACTGTCCCACTTCTCAGATGATATAATTATCCACGTAGAAGACCCCAGGGAATCTACCAAAAAATATTTCTAGAATGTATACAGGAACTCAGCAAGGTTGTAGGATACAAAATAAGCCTACATAAATCAACTGTTCTTCTATAGACTAGCAGTGAATATACACAATGAAATTAAAAATACAATGCCGTTTATAGCTGTTACAAAACAAAACACCTTAATGAAACACATACAAGAATTGTATGTGGAAAACAAAATGCTGATGAAATAAGTAAAAGAATATCTAACTAAATGGAAAGAAATACTGTTTCTTCTAATAGAAGGCTCTTTAGAGTGAAGATGTCAACTCTCCTTCAATTGATAGATAAATTTAACACATTTCCAATCAAAAGTCCCAGCAAGATTTTTTTGTAGATACAAACAAGATTATTCTAAAATGTATACGGGAAACAAAGGAATTATAACAGCTAAAACAATTTTGATTAAAAAAGAAGAAGAAAAAAGTGAGAGAAATCAGTCTACCCTATTTCAAGACTTACTACATGGCCCCAGTAATAGAGACTGTGGGGCACTTGTGAGAAGACAGGTAAAGAGATCACGGGAACAGAGTGGAGAAGCCAGTAGCAACTCAAACCCCACATTCTCACCAAAGGGAAGAAAAATTTTTTAGAAATACAAATAATACTGTATTTTGTTTTTAGTAACTTAAATATGAGAGCATCTTTTTTCTTGAGCATACACATGGAAAAAGGTAACCGCAAAATACAAAGGGTTAAATTCCAAAAATTGAGTTTTATATAAGATTCATCTGTAAGGACTTTGGTGCTGAGAGGTTAAGTATCATGTGATGTCCAGTGTCGGGAGGCTCCTCCCAGAAAACACGAAGCCCGTTTTGATCTGGCCCTGCCTGTCTCCACCCTCACCGTCCACAATGCTCTACAAAGCACCTGAGGCTTCAGCAGTATTGATGCCCGGTTCACACAGACTCTGCCCTGCTGGTCCTTCTGCTCAGAACACCTTGCATCTCTTAAGATGCTGCCCAAGCCCAGCCTCATCCCAGAATCCTTCCCTGACCCCATCACTCACTGTCCTCTGGATGCCCAGGGTTCCTGTGCCTTTCACATGGTATCACGATCGTCTATCCTTCGCAAGCTTCAGGACTGAGACAAACTCTCTGTCCTTTAAAAAAAAAAAAAAAACTATTCACCATTTTAGCATACAATTCAACCAGCACCTCCATCCACTGTCAACATCTTCATCACCCCTAAAGGAACCCGGTGCCCAGGAGCAGTCACTCCCTGCCCCCCCAGTCCTCCAGCCTCTGGCAACCACTAGGCTTTCTATGTGCAGATTTACCGAGGCTGTTGATCTCTACATTACCAATTCTTATGAAAAAGGAAAGAATATTCAGTCAGCCCTCTGTATTACTGGGTTCTGAATCCTCAGATTCAACCAACCACTGATTGAAAATATCTGTGGGGAAAACAGTCTGGAAAGTTCCAAAAAGCAAAGCTCAAGTTTTCCAATCACCTAGCAATGATCTACATACCATTTACATCACATTAGGTGTCATATGTAATGTAGACAGGATTTAAAGTATATGGGAGAATGTGCATAGATTATATGCAAATACATCTAACATAAGCCACTGGAACATCCACAGATTCTGGCGCCTGCAGAGGTCCTGGAATCAACCCACTGGAAAACCACGGGACCCCTGTAGCAGAGAATCAGCACTGCTCAGAGGGAGACCAAGCTGTGCTCCGTCATTGACGCCAGCTAGTGGCCAGTGTTGGGAACTGTCTTGCTTAACCTCCTTCCCTTCTGTATTCTATCCCTGCCCCCTAGGATCCTGTCCAAACTTGCCCTTTCCACCTCCTTTCTTCCGTAACCTCCTTTAGGCAAAATCTCCACTGAATATCAAACCACCTCTCCCCTACCCCCCCCGCACAGATCGTTATGTCAGAATCTCTCTTTGCCAGTGGGCAGATATTCACACACCCCTACCCTTTCCTTGAGGCAATGTCCACTCAAGGTCCCAAGGCCTTACTCAGGTCCTCTGTTCCAGCTGCACACTTGCTGGACGCTTATCCCCTGCTCCACGTGCCTAACAATCCCCTAGGCTCTGGGTCCAGGTACTGACAAAGTGATGACCTCGTGGTCTTCAGGATGTCAGGACCGCCATGTTCCGTTTTCGCTTCCTCTTCCGTTTCATCTTCCCAACTCACAGATGTTCCTTACCTTCTCTCAAGCTTCACGCTCCACTGAAAAGACACTTGTTAAAATTAAACACTCTTCATGTTTTATGGCCGGAGAAGGCAATGGCATCCCACTCCAGTACTCTTGCCTGGAAACTCCCATGGACGGAGGAGCCTGGTGGGCTGCAGTCCATGGGGTCGCTGAGTCAGACATGACTGAGCGACTTCACTTTCACTTTTCACTTTCATGCATTGGAGATGGAAATGGCAACCCACTCCAGTGTTCTTGCCTGGAGAATCCCAGGGATGGCGGAGCCCAATGGACTGGCATCTGTGGGGTCGCACAGCGTCGGACACGACTGAAGTGGACTTAGCAGCAGCAGCATGTTTTATGGCAAGAGGGCTTTCACAATTTCTAGTCCCAAATATTTCCAGAATTAACAGTCCCTGCTTGAATTTTCCCATGAGTTTCTAAAGAATCATGTGTGTGTAATATTTATTTGGCTGTGCTAGGTCTTAGTTGCGGCATGTGGGATCTAGTTCCCTGACCAGGGATGGAACCTGGACCCCCCTGCATTGGGAGCACGGGGTCAACCCCTGGACCACCAAGGAAGTCCCTCACTTGTATTTTTTTAAAAAGGAAGCAAACAAAAAAGGCGAGAAGGAAACAGAGAAGGGGGACCGGAAAATTCACTGGAAGGAAAATTAAACATAAGCAACAACCTCCTGCGAAGAGCTGACTCATTGGAAAAGACCCTGATGCTGGGAGGGATTGGGGGCAGGAGGAAAAGGGGACGACAGAGGATGAGATGGCTGGATGGCATCACCGACTCGATGGACGTGAGTTTGAGTGAACTCCGGGAGTTGGTGATGGACAGGGAGGCCTGGCGTGCTGCGATTCATGGGGTCGCAAAGAGTCGGACACGACTGAGCAACTGAACTGAACAACAGCAAAAATGTGTTTTCACTTGTTAGATTGTTAAGAGATTTAAAACTTTTACAATATGCATATTTGACAAAAAGACAAAGAAACACCCACTCCTGTGTAAGTTCCGACTCTGCTGCAACCCCATGGACTGTAGCCCCCCAAGCACCTCTGTCCATGGGACTTCCCAGGCAAGAATACTGGATCAGGTTGCCATTCCCCTCTCCAGATCTTCCCCACCCAGGGACAGAATCCCTGTCTCCTGCATTGGCAGGTGGATCCTTCACCCCTGAGCCACCAGGGAAGCCCCCTGTGTAAGCTAGGTGAAACCTATTTGGAGGGAAATTTCATACTTGACTCAGTCAATCAGTTGGGAATTGTGTTTGCAGTTACAACAGGTACTGGGGAAAACAAAAAGAAAATGAGCTGTGAGTTGAGTTTGACTCAGGTTCTTACTGGACCACAGTCTGGAGACAACTTCCTAGACAGCTCTGAGGAACTGCTCAAGGGGCAGGAGAAGCGACCAGTGTGTTTATGCATGACTAGAAAATACATGCAGCCAAGTGTACAGCTTAATAGAAGCACACTGCTGGGAATGCCCCAGGGATCCAGAGGTTAGAACCCAATGCTTTCACTGCCAGGGACACACGTTTGATCCCTGCTCTGGGAACTAAGATCCCTCAAGCCACATGCCAAGGCCAAACATATTTTTTAAATAAAAAAATGTCTGTTAGCCATGAGCAACAGGTATCTCAGTTAATAATTTCAGTGTGTTTTTTCTCTATGTATGGGAAAATGTAAGAATCTGGGTTCATTAAAATTTCTCTGAGGCGTCTACCTACCCAAGGGGCCTGTTTTCCTAGAGCAGAGAGAACTCTCTTATCCTTTGTCCTCAGTTTCCTCAGGTGCACTGTCCATCAGCAACTGCGGGGACTAATGATTTGGTCCTTGTAGGACTGGATGGTGGGCAACATTCTTTGCCTTAGTTTATTTCTCTGTCTCATTAGAAGGAAAAAAAAAAGGACTGAAGCAGCAAGCCTGACGTGGCAGCCCCATTTTCTGCTCTGCCATCTTCTGAAAGTGCCTTCACAGAGCCTCACAGTCTGGAGTAGCTGGCAGGGCTCCTGCCATCACCTCACATTCCTAACTGCAGAGAGGCGAAACGGCAGTGGGGCCTGCCTGCTAATGGGCACAAGTGCAAGGCTTCACCTCTGAGCATCACTGGCTGAGGGGCCACCTGTGACCTGAAGCCACTTCTCACATTCGCACCACAGCAGCTTGGCTCACTCGCTCAGTCACTGCATCAGCTGCAGACCACGGATCCGGCACCTTCCGGGAGCCTGATAAGGGCCTCGTGGGGGAGGGGAGGGAAAATAAGAACCCTGCTCCTCAAAGACAGCTGGACTTCATCCCATGCCCCCACCATGGACAGCAGATCAGCTCCCTGTGGCTGCCGTATGAATGACTCCAAGCTTACTGGCCCAGAACAGAAGTCTATGTTTCTGTAGGTCAGGATCCAGGGGAGGTCTCAGAAGCTAAGATCAACTTGTAGGCGGGTCTCCTGCCCGCGGGAGGCTACAGGAGTGAACCTGTCCCCTTCTGCCTTTTCTGGTTTCTAAAGGCTTCCCCATTCCTTGGCTCGTGGCCCCTGCCTCCACCTCCCAAGCCAGCACCGACGAGTCGAGTCCTTTCCCACATCATCACTCTGATTCTAAAGTCTGTTATCTGCCTCTTCCAATTTAAAGACCCCCGGGATTACCTGAGGCCCACTGGACAACCCCCAACCAAGGCCAGCCCAAGTTAGAGACCTTACTTGCCCTTGGCTGTGTAGGGTGACAATCACAGGCTCCTGGGACTGGCAGATGGACATCTGCAGGAGGTCACTATTCTGCACACCTGAGGGTTATCAGACCTACAGAGATGCTCACACACATCTCACACAGCCCACCCCAGAAGCGGGCTTCCCTGGTGGCTCAGACAGGAAAGAATCTGCCCGCAATGCAGGAGACCTGGGTTTGATCCCTGGGTTGGGAAGATCCCCTGGAAGAGGGCCATGAGTTTAATTAAAGAGAAAATACTGACGTTAAATCTTGAGACGGTGTGTGTCAGCTGGAAATCTCTACGGCTCACAAACAGCAACTGAGTTCTCCTGGATGACTGGGTTTTTTCCTTCAGAAATTTAAAAACTTATTTGGCTGTGCCAGTTCTTAGCAGTAGCACATGGGTCTGTGTTGCCGCACGCAGATCTCTAGCTGCGGGACCCTCCATCTCTGTTGGTCGAGGCAGGCAGCATCATTTTTAGTTTTGGCATGGTGGGGGTCGGGGGAGGTCCTAGATTCCTGACCAGGGGTTGAACCCGGGCCCCCCAAACTGGGAGCTTGGAGTCTCAGGCACTGGAGCACCAGAGGTCCCCTGGATAGTTTTAAATATAATCGAATAAGCAACATTACAGCCGATAGTGGGGAGGAAAACAAGCTTCTTGCCCAACCTATCCCTACTGCCTATTTGCCTATTATTTTCCCTTCCACGTCATTTTCACAGTCGTACATGCAGAGTTTGTCTTCCCAGGGGAGAACAGGCAGGTTAGAAGAAATATCCAAAGGGCTGATGATTAAAAAAAAAAAAAAAAAGGCTTTAAAACACAGGTCTGAGACAGTAAGATCAGGGCATCCTAACGTTTCAAGAGAAACCAGTTCCTAAACTGAGCTGTATGTCTCACCGCTAAGATGCCCACAGCATCCCCGTCAGAGGACCCTTAAGGTGTATCCCAGCACAACACTCCAAACTCGAGCCCAGAGAATGACCCCCGGGCCCTGGTCTGGGAGGCAAGAGGACATCTTTTATTCCTGTTTTCTGTGGAAGAAACTGGTCAGCCAGGCAGTACAGGTAACAGAACATGCACGTGGAGTGTTGGGGCCAGACCAGCAGAATGAGTCGTCCTTCTCGGAGAGCCCCCATCTGCCCGCCGGGCTCTGTGGTCAGCAGGACACACAGACACGGCCAAGACGCATCTGCTCCTGCTGACCCCGCCTTCCTCACAGTCTGCCCACCCCCCATAGTGGGGAAACCTCCCCGGCCCATTTCTCCAGGACCAGCACCCCCTGCAGGCAGCTGTGGGCAGAGCAGCACCGGGGCCTCCTGTCCTGACCCTACCCCAGGCAATGGGAGTTGAGCCGGGCTCGCTCAGACTAGGATCCTGTGCGCAGAGCCGGCCATGAGGCAGCACCAGTGTCCAGGGAGCACTGGGGGGCACTGGCATCACCCTCAGGCTTGAAGGGGATCAATGATCTTTCTATAGGGGCCTGGCAGCGAGAAAGCGGGCCCAGGTGGCCCAGGCTTCCAGCCCCACTTCCGGTGCCTGTGAACGCCCAGAGCACCCAGGTCAGCTCCGGCCAGATCCAGGGAGACAGGAGCACGATGGCGGGCAGCCAGTCCGGCTCCTCAATTCCTGAATTTTCAGAGAGTACCACTCTAAACCACGGACCAGCCCTGCCTGACTCAGCAGCTATCTTCCTCCATTTTTAGCTTGCAGACAACAGGCAGCCCGCCAGGCAAGGGTCCTCGGAGGGGCTGGCTGCTCTGAGACACAGCTCGCCCGGGAGGGCTCAGGGGCCCTGGGGGTAGGGGAGCTGACCTTCCATAGGCCTCGAGGTTCTCAGTGGCCACATGAGTTGCCCACAAGGGGAGGCCTGCCTCCTGCCTTGGAAACAGTGGGCCCTGACCCCACTGGGGTCTCCAAATCAGAAACCGACAGGACCAGAGGCAGATTAGGGCGACCAGGATGTGTCATTGGAACACGACCCGCAGCCACACCGCACTCTCCCCAACCCCGTCCTCCCGTGCCCCGCCCCTAGGCCCGGCCGCCCTCCTTCCTGAACGGGCCTTACTGCGCCCCCAGGAAAACGATACCTTTGGCTACCTTGCAACCACCACTTGACTTACTTTGAGAACCATATTTCAGAAATGAGTTTTAAACATGGCATTTTCTATCTTGCATGGAATCCTCGTGCAAATAATTGACAATTCGGAGTTAAAACATTTCAACTCCTAAAAAAAGTACCTTTTAAGAAGTGTGCCTCTTCAAAAGGGAACCTGGTTGGCCTGGAGCTGATAAACACCAGGCTCTATCCTGCTGGGTGCTGACAGCCAGGCCGCCCCCGCCGGAGAATAAAGAGACCACGTGTAGAGCGACTCGGCAGCAAGTGGGTCAAAAAAAGTTTATTTTGAATATTTAATTTAAAAAAACCATACCTATGAGGTGCTACAGAAACTTAGATACAAGGATTGCATATAAAACCCAACCTAACTGTGGTAAAGCAAATGCACTTCAGGAAAGAAAATGTGTCCCTTGTGGTCACTGAGGTCCCAACACCCGAGCAGTTCCACATGGTCACTCGGGAGGGTGCTGAGCAGGCCTCCCAGCCCCTCTCGGGGGACGGGCTCCCCACAGCAGCCCAGGAGAGCTCACACAAGCGAGCTTGCTCGCTTCACATTCTCAGGCAAGTCGATCCATTACATTTTGCTGTCGTTTAACACACTATTTTGGTAGAAAGAGTACAGCTCCCTTGATGGGAAGCGTTTCTGCGGTTCACTGGGGGAAGGGACCTGCCTTCCCGCAGCATCCAGGACAAGAGGAGAAAGGCGGGGCTTTGCGAAACCTAGCAACCACTGCAGGATTTCACAGCAAGAGCAGCGCCTCCATGCGACCAGAACGCTCCAGTACTTTCCAGAGCTTTCCCGCAACGCTAACTTCCCATCAGGCCCTTCCCTCTTTCTCCAAACCCCCTAGGACGAGGCCCCCACCACAAGGGGTTGTCCTGCCTCCCGACAGCGGGGCACGGACAACCCGCACTCGGGACTGAAGGTCACCAAAGTGGCTCCACGTCACAGTCGATTTGGCAAAAAAAGAAAATACCTTAAATGCATAAAAACAATCAGCGGGTCCTCCAAGGAACATGATTACAATATATTAGCAAGTTCTGGGGCGTAAACATTTCCAAAAGCATCGGCAGAAGTATTAAATAGAAAAGCAGGAGCTCACACGCCCCTCCGCACCCCAAGAGGCGCCAGGCCCGGCGCGGCCGTGGCGGGGCGAGGCGCCTACTGCCGCAGTTCCACGTAGTTGGCAGGGAAGAGCCCGTACCTGCCCTTGCACAGCCCGCGCCACCAGCCGTCATCAATCATCTCGATGTTGGTGATGATGTCGTCGGGGTCGAAGGAGATCTCGTCATCGCCCGCTGGGGAGGAGGCCAGAGAGCAGTGGTCACCCTCGGTGTCTCCGGGTCAGCCAACCGGCAGGAGGAAGACCTGCCAGTAGCCCCTGGAGCTGGCGGCCTCCCACGGAGGCTCTGCGGGGGTGCAGGGCGCGGGGGTGGAGGATCCACAGGGGTGGAGGGGCCCCGGGCTCCGCTGCTCAGCGAGGGTGGCTCTGCACGCACACGGCCGCTTCAGAGACCGACAGAGCCCTTCACACAAAACCCTAAGCCAGGACATCCCTGGTGGCACCGCGGGCAACAGTCTGCCAATGCAGGTTGGACACCTTATCTGGAATATTTCACGCACCACGGAACAACTCAACGACTAAGCCCCAACTCCTGAAGCCCACAAGCTGCAACTCCTGAAGCCCGAGTGCCCTGGAGCCCACTCTCTGCAACAAGAGAAGCCACGACAAGGAGAAGCCCTCACGCCAGAACGAAAAGTAGCCCTCGCTCCCCGCAACTGGAGAAAGCCTGCACAGCTGAAAGATTCAGCACAAAAAATAAAAAAAACCCTAACCCAGACCAGATGGAATGGGACTGAGGAAGATACAGAATTCCCTGCATTGTATCTGCAACTTTTCTATAACCTTGCAATTGTTTAAATATAAATTCTTCTTAAAAACTGTAAGCAGCATTCTGAGAATCCTAACTCTCGAGAGAAGAATCACTGGACGCCCCCAGCCCCGCACCCCCAGCCCTCCTGGCCCGCCCGCGGTCTCTCACCAGCCTGGTAGTCGTAGAGGGCGATGGCAGTGATCCCAAGGTCGTTTTCATATTCATCGTAGGTACCTTCCCCTAGAATACACCAGGGCCGAGTCTGAGAGAACCAGAGCTCCTCGCTCACTCCCGGCAGAGAGCCCTTCCCAAGGTGGGGGAGGAGCCAGTCGGGAGTCAGCGGCCCCAGGGCACCGAGGGCCGCCTGCCCCTCCTACCGACAGGAGCTGCCCCAAGGAGAGAACCCGCGGAGGGATCACCTCGGCTGAGACTGGGACAGCTGTCAGGGAATAATTTTTTAAATTTCAAATATTCAGCACTATTGTCGGGAAACCCGTGCCATGAGTGAATGAACGGCGACCAGGAGACAGCTGATCACCTGCCGCCGTGCTCGGGGAGGTGAGCGCTCCGCCCTGGGCAGGTTCTCGTGCTGATTCCCACGTCACTCCCCGAGGGGGAAGGGGCCCAGACATACAGAAGGGAACCTCACGCTCATCCACCCACTCCACCTTCAGGGTGCCAGGGACCGCCACCTTGTGACCTCCAGACACCGGGGCTTCCCCTCGGGGAAGACGACAGCAGGAGCCCCTCCTCCACGCCCACCCCCTCGATGCCCCCCACACCGGCAGGGGTCTCCCTGGAAGCCCCCAGGGCTGGCCCACAGCAGAGGTGGGGCAACTCAGCCCGCGGGAAAGGGGAGGTTTGCAGGGGAAAAGCAGCGGGGGGGGCGTGGCACAGGAGGCCCCGCACCTGCTCGATAGTGGCCCTGCGCCTCCGTGCTCTCGTAGACAGCCTCCGAGACGTAGGCCTCCGGGTACTCCGTGGTCTCCACACTGTAGCCCCGCTCAGGCTCGCTGCTGGGGCTCGGCTCAGCCCGGAACGGAGCCGCGTCCTGGGGAGCGAAGGGCAAGTTCCCGTGGCCCCACCGCCCAGAGCCATGCGGAAACCCAGTAGCCCCAGCGCAGGGGGAGGCGGGTCACCCGCCGACGTCCTACGAGCGCCTGCGTCCTGACAGGGCCCCTCCCCAGGATCCCCTCACCCCGACCCCGAGTCCCGCTGTCACTAAGGGCCTACCGGCCGCAAGAGACACGCGTTCCTGGGGCAGGTCTGGCCTGTTCCCCTTCGGGCCCAGACCACCAAGGCACCCCAAACCCCCAGAGCCCCCAGCCCTCTGAGGCTCTGACGACAGCTCCAAGGCGGCACCTGAGCCCTCCAGCTGGAGCGGACGAGCCCGCGCATGGCGGTGCCATCCCCACCAACGCTGCGGAGGCAAGGCATGGGAGCGACCGCCAAGCCACGCGCGAGAGTACAGGGCGCTCTGCTGACAGCCCCAAGCCGACCACCAGCCCGGCCAGGGTGCGCCTGGGGCACCCTTGCAGGTCAGAGCAGCAAGGTGCCCGCGTGGAGCAGCTCCAGAAAGGGCCAGAAGTCGGGGACCAGTCTTTCAGAGGGTGGCACGGGTGCGGGCGGGCGGGCAGAAGGGCTGCACCTCGGCCAGACACAGGAGCGCCTCGAGAGCTGAACAAAGCAGCAACAGGCGCCTGCTGGCAGCAGCCCCTGGAGGCGGGGGGACAGACCGGAGGGCGAGGAGCCGCTGCGCTGGGGGGTCACCCTGAGCAGGTCAGTGAGGCGGGGGCAGCCTCCCCAACCAGCGCCCCCCGCCCATCGGGTGGTTCAGGCAGGCTGGCCCGGCTGTGGGGCATGCGGGGGGGCCTACACCTGTCTCTTATACACATCTAGATGTGTATAAGAGACAGGTGTAGGGTGACAATCACAGGCTCCTGGGACTGGCAGATGGACATCTGCAGGAGGTCACTATTCTGCACACCTGAGGGTTATCAGACCTACAGAGATGCTCACACACATCTCACACAGCCCACCCCAGAAGCGGGCTTCCCTGGTGGCTCAGACAGGAAAGAATCTGCCCGCAATGCAGGAGACCTGGGTTTGATCCCTGGGTTGGGAAGATCCCCTGGAAGAGGGCCATGAGTTTAATTAAAGAGAAAATACTGACGTTAAATCTTGAGACGGTGTGTGTCAGCTGGA
The DNA here is from genome assembly GCA_006410635.1 of Cephalophus harveyi. Lineage (NCBI taxonomy): Eukaryota > Metazoa > Chordata > Mammalia > Artiodactyla > Bovidae > Cephalophus > Cephalophus harveyi. The sequence goes on along the minus strand of SJYT01013303.1, from coordinate 22,657 downwards.
AATCTCTACGGCTCACAAACAGCAACTGAGTTCTCCTGGATGACTGGGTTTTTTCCTTCAGAAATTTAAAAACTTATTTGGCTGTGCCAGTTCTTAGCAGTAGCACATGGGTCTGTGTTGCCGCACGCAGATCTCTAGCTGCGGGACCCTCCATCTCTGTTGGTCGAGGCAGGCAGCATCATTTTTAGTTTTGGCATGGTGGGGGTCGGGGGAGGTCCTAGATTCCTGACCAGGGGTTGAACCCGGGCCCCCCAAACTGGGAGCTTGGAGTCTCAGGCACTGGAGCACCAGAGGTCCCCTGGATAGTTTTAAATATAATCGAATAAGCAACATTACAGCCGATAGTGGGGAGGAAAACAAGCTTCTTGCCCAACCTATCCCTACTGCCTATTTGCCTATTATTTTCCCTTCCACGTCATTTTCACAGTCGTACATGCAGAGTTTGTCTTCCCAGGGGAGAACAGGCAGGTTAGAAGAAATATCCAAAGGGCTGATGATTAAAAAAAAAAAAAAAATCTGCTCTGGAAGAGGGGCCCCAGGGGCCTTTGGCGGGGGGTAGGGAGGTCACTCAGTGACCAGGGATCAAAGGAGCAGGTCCTAGGGACCGAAGACTCTGGAGAAAGGGAGAGGGGAGCTGACGGGTGGTGGCAGAGAGAGGGAAGCAAAGGGCAGCAGACTGTGGGCTCCCGGGTGTCAGGAAATGCAGTGGGGCAAGGGGAAGTCGAGGGGGTGTGAACCCCGCCCCCAGGAGGACTGTTCTCTGGGTCACCGACAAGCGCAGAGAGAGATCCCATCCACAGGGCACTGGGCTGGGAAGGGCGCCTCTAGGGAGTCAGAGAGTCACTGGCAAACCGAATGACACCACCAACCTCGTAGACGGGGCTCGACGGTGGCCTCTCCTGAGCCGGCTGGGGCGAGGGGGACGCGGGCGGCGTGGGCTTCTGGGCCCGGGCCTGCTCCTGAAACGCACAGACACACAGTCAGCACGTCCTCAGGCTGCTGGAGGAAGAAGCAGAGACGGGGGCAGAGAGACTTCAAGGGCGTGTCTGCTTCAAAGCCAAGGTCATCTGCACTGGACGGTCACAACTCCTCCAGGCGCTGGAACCACCCGCGAGCGGCAGCGAGTGTCCTTGAAGGGCTGGAGACGGAGACGTCCCTTCCCAGGGGCACGCTCGCTCCCAAGGCCCAGGGGCCAGGCACCCATGGCCCCTGCCCAGCCACGCACGCGGTCCACGTCCTGCCTCTGGAATGCCGCTCACAGTCCAGAGAGCTCTGGAGCAACGCTGTACTGAGGGGGCCACTCGGGGGAGGCAGCGGGACAGGGCTGGACGCAGCGAGGGGCAAGAGGGCAGCAGGGACTGCAAGAGACCCTCAAAAGCAAAAAGGGGGACAACCGCCAAGTCTCCCAACTCTTCTGCAGCTTTCAGATCAGATCGCAGGGGTTACACTCCCGAGTCATAAGAAGAGGAAGGTGTTACATAAAAAGGAGACCAAACCACCAGGAAAAATGCCTCGGACTGTGGGCCTACAACAAAGAAAAACTTACAAACGCCTACTAAAAACCTGAAGGAAAGAGAGCTTTAAGGTTCCTGGCAGTTAAGGAACGATACCAGGTAATTATGAGTTTGCGGTTATCCGACTTCATCACGTGTGACAAAGCGCGTGCCAGGGCGTCTGGAATCCCCGCCCAGCACTCCCTGCCTCTGCACAGCACCTGCCTCCACCCCCACCCTCCCCCGACGGGGTCTTCAGAGCCCCAACCACCACCATCTGTGGGTCTAAATAAAGCTTTATGATCTACAAGACACCACAACCATTACTGCAGATTCGGCCCTTCCTCACCACCCAGGTCGAGGGCTTCCACACCCGCTGCCCGAGCAGGCACATGGCCGCGGCTCCCTGAGTTGATCCACCTCCAGCCACCCGGCTTGGGGGGTGACAGACTGGCACAGAGCCATCGGATATCAGTCCACCCAGAAGGGTTTTAGGAGAAGGGCCGCCCTGTCCTTCTCACCTCTCACGGCTCCCATCTCTACTTTCCCTCGTGGAAAAAGTCTACAAAGAATCACAGAGCAACCTGCAGAGCCGGGCTCCAGAAGCAACAGTGACAGGAGCCTGCAGGCCCGCTCCTTCACGGGGATTCCTCCTGTGTCCCCCAGCTTCCACCCAAGCAGGTGGCAGGCTCCCCAGGGGCACGGGTGGGGACAGAGTGCCAGGGAGATGTGTGGATGTGGGCGTGACCGAGGGCGTGGCTGCCCGCCACACGGCGGAGGACAGGCAGGCAGTCACCCTGGGCTGGGTCAGCATGGTTGTTGGGCGGGTCAGCTGTCCCATGTCCGGGGACAAGAGCCTGGGCCATCTGTGCGGCTGAAACCGTCAGTGCGAGAAGGCTCCGCATCTACAACCCCACAGACTGGAGACAGGGGCGGGCCGCGCCCAGGGCCCGCAGGCTCCTGGCCCCCGGCGCCGCCCGCACTCACGTCCAGCTGCCGCCGCGCCGCCTCCTGCTCCTGCCGCTCCCGGGCCACCCTCTGCGCCCGCTCCGCCTCGGCCTTCCGCCGGTCCTCCCGTTCCTTCTCCTTCGCCAGGTTTTCAAAGTTCGCTCTGATGTTACTAGTTTTGCTGTTCACTACAGAGGAAGGAGAGACTCACCCAGAGCACCGCCATCGCCCCCACACCAGGCCGGCCTGGGGGACCTTCCCCGGGACCCAGGCGCCAGCTGAGCAGGGACGCTCCCCTCGGCTGCCAGCCCAGCCTCCGCCAGGAGCGAGCCTTCACTGCTGCGTTTGCCGCACGCGCAGCGGGAAGGTGGGCACAGAGCCCTGCACCTGGAACATTCTCACGCTCCAAACATCGCTATGTCCTTCACCACCAGACAGGAGGGAGACGCGCGCCAGGGAGGCCCTCGAGCGAGCAGTCAGAAGCACTGACACCGAGCCCCACCCCCAGGACGTTCCTGTGACGAAACAGGGCGGCCGGGCACCCCTCGAGGTCGGGCCGTGGGGCCTCCGGAGAAAACACTGTGCCCGGGTGAGATGCAGGCTGATCTGACATTTCCTGGGACGCGGTTTTCCCTGAATTTTGATTACAATGGGTCATCACCTGCCATCCCCCAAACCCACAATAACCAGGTTCTCCGTTAACGCTCCACCGGCTCCTGTCAACCCTCCTCCCGTCCTCAACACCGCCCTGCAACACCACACAGCACGAAATTTCTCCTAGGAAAGCCCCAGGGCTGCCAGGGGTTTGCCAGGACTCACCTGCTTCAACAGGGACAGTCTTCTGGTAAGACGAGGACACCGCGGCAACGTCCTCAAAGGTGGAGGCGTTCTGCCGAGACACAAGTTGGAGTCAGGAGGGCCCAGGTCCCCTCCCCTGCAGCCGGCACAGGGGCTGAACCTGCACAGGTGCTAAGCCACCCCCAGATCCTCCCAGGGAACCAGCCTGGGCCTGGAGATCTCGTACCCACCAGCCCGCACACTAACAGAGACACAGAAAGTGTGCCAACTCACCCCGGCTGGCGACCCCAGCATCAGCGTCAGAGGAGAGACGCGCGTGTGGGGGAGTCAGCAGGGCCAAGGGTTTCAGAGCAGTGAGAACTACGGGAGTCTAGAGTGGTGAGCCCCAACAACACCCCCAGCCGTGGGCGACCTGAGACGCAGGTCCAGCACAGATTCACGGCGAGGGGTGTATGTGCTGGGGAGCATACAGGAAATCTCTGCGCCTTCCTCTCAAATTCGAGAAAACTGCTCAAAACAGGCGGAAAAACCAACATCCCATCTTCACAACCATAAACCCAGCATGTCTTCCTCCTGAGCGCACACCACCGAGGAGACCCAGTGTTTACACAGGAACCCAGAGGCCTCTGCTGTGCGGGGAGAGAACGCGGCCTGCCCCGCCCCCAGAATGGTCTCGGTGGCGCCCCCCACCTTGCCAGGCGCCCTCCGGGTCTCCTCTCTAGCCATCATCCCACAGACACAGCCTCTGCTCGCACACTCTGCAGGCCCCCACCGCACCGGCACCGCCTGCCCCGCCTGGCGGCCCACCCAGGCTGTCTCACCAGCCCTGCCTGCGCTCCCAGGTCCCCAGCCAGCAGATGCCCCGCCACCCACGTGGGAGGCCCTGCCCACTCTGTCCCCCTCACCCCTTATACCCGGGGGCGTCAGCACCCAACCCCAGCCCCAGCTGGAAGCACATGGTCAGACCACTGACGCCGCCTCTATCAGGTTCCCCAAGACCCACTCTCCACCCTGCGGCCAGGGGGTTGCTGGCTCCACACCCCATCCGTGTCCCACACACTCGCAGTGCCCCGTCTCCAGGCCCTCAGCCCCCCAGCCTCAGTGAGCGCCGGCTCTGCTTCCTTAGGACACCGCCTGCCGCCAGAGGCCCACGCCTTGGGCCACACACACTCACAGGACGGGGCCCCAGGGGTCAGCCAGAAGCCTGGGGGAGGGGAACTCGGTGGGGACAGGCCCTGTCGTCCAGACTGCCACAGGCAGGGCAGCCGCAACCTCTGGCCACTGCGCCGACAGGTGCCCGGTGGGGGCTGCCCCACACGGCTTGCAGGTCTGCCCCTCCGATGCAGCTGGAGTTTAGACTAGACCCCCAACCATCTGATGTGCTGAGGACTGGCTGACAGAGACCCTGAGACGGGTCAGGAGGGTGCCCCTGGGAGAGCCGAGAGCGGAGCCTCGTGGTCACGCGGGCTCTGGGTGGACTGTCACAAGCCCCTGCAGTGACAGAGACGTTCTGGACCCGCCTTCTCCAAGACGCAGCCATGACCAGGCGGCCAGAGTGACCAAGGAACTCAGCTCCCAGCGTGGTTCAAGCTCATTACTTTCAACACAAACAGCCACCTGGCCACGGGCCCCAGGCCCCGCTCGACCACACGACAGGGGCCGTAACCACCTCACGGTGCAGCCTCGGAAGTCCAGGAGAGGACCCGGGGACACTGGAAGGGAAGCCCAGCATTGGGGGCTACCCCCACCCCCACGGGGATGACACACACCTGCCTGGGGAGCTTTTCAAAGATGTTCCAGGCACGCCCCCGGAGGCCAAAGACCACCCACGGAACAGTGGCCAACCCCCAGCCCTCGGCAGGACACACCGAGCCGGGAGGAGAAGCACTCACCTTATCCATCCGGTCCTTCTGCACCCCGTACTTCCCGCCGAAGCCTTTGGAGTAGTCTGCAACGTGACGACACAGTCCTTAGCCCCGGGCTGAGGACCAGCGGCCGCCAACAGCAGCGGCATGCAGACACGGGCACCCCGGAAAGCGCACCCGGAGAAACGCAAGCGAGGTCCTGGCACCACGAGCCCCTGCCCGCGGGGTGAGTGCGCCTCCACCCGGGGTCCCGGCGGCAAGCAGGGCAGGGCGAAGAAGCGTTGGGCATGCTCCGCGTGTTCCCGGGACAAGGGGGCAGGCGCGGTGGCAGGCAGGGCTCACCTCCCAGCACAGCCTCCACCCGCCTCGCCCGCTGCTGCCACCCTGCCCCACCAGCTTTAAGGAGAGGCTCTGGGGTGCGGATTCACTCATTCCTTTGAAAGAGAGGAAACTCCCATGGAAGTCTATCAGCCCCACTTATGCCACAGCCACACAGGCCCGCGAGACCGTCACAGCCCCGTGCAGCGTCAACGCCACACAGAGCCAAGGCCACGTCCATGTGGCTGCGGGGTCAGCCCCAGGTGATTCTCTGCCTCCCACCCTGAACACGGGCTGAGGGCCTCTCAGGACACAACACCTGGCCAACTGTTTGTCCGGCCCTGAGGGAACTGCGCTGAGCGTAAGCATGTCTTTATCTGGACTCCCAGCACCACCCAGAACCCCTGTGATTCCAGCTTCCTGAACGTGAGCACACACCCAGACCCTCCTGTGATTCCAGCTTCCTGAACCTGAGCACACACCCAGAACCCCTGTGATTCCAGCTTCCTATGTGTGAACACACACCCAGACCCTCCTGTGATTCCAGCTTCCTGTATGTGAGCACACCCCCAGACCCTCCTGTGATTCCAGCTTCCTGTACGTAAGCACACACCCAGAACCCCTGTGATTCCAGCTTCCTATATGTGAACACACACCCAGAACCCCTGTGATTCCAGCTTCCTATATGTGAACACACACCCAGACCCTCCTGTGATTCCAGCTTCCTGAACCTGAGCACACACCCAGAACCCCTGTGATTCCAGCTTCCTATATGTGAACACACACCCAGACCCTCCTGTGATTCCAGCTTCCTGAACCTGAGCACACACCCAGAACCCCTGTGATTCCAGCTTCCTATATGTGAACACACACCCAGACCCTCCTGTGATTCCAACTTCCTGTATGTGAGCAGACACAGACCCTCCTGTGATTCCAGCTTCCTGTATGTGAGCACACACCCAGACCCTCTTGCATTCCAGCTTCCTGTACCTGAGCGCACACCAGACCCTCTGTGATTCCAGCTTCCTGAACCTACTGTCTGCTTCATTGTGAAGGAGTTACACGCAGACAGGGTCATCAAAAAACAAAACTCCAAAGAACACCCCAACAACTGAGACCCCAAAACCGTGTAGATACGCCTGCCCTGTGCCCCTCTGGTCCAAGGCCAGTAATCACACTCAACTGAACACATTTCTCCTGGCCTCAGAGGCAGGAAGGCGGCTTATTCCAGTCCCAGCAGCCGTGTCAACAGCGAGAGCTGCCAGGGGAGGCCCAGGGAGTCCAGGCACCCGCTCCAAAGACCAGTCATCTGCAGTTTACACTCCATTTTACCAAGCGCACACCCCAGAGGTTACACGTGAGAAGAAAGTGAGCGGGGAAGAGAGTGCGCAGGGGGTTCCAATCCGCAGAGCAGTGGGGGGAGAGCCAAGCCCTGCGGTGACAGCGGTGACCAGAGGCCAAGCCTGCGGTCTGTGCTAAGCAGGGGCACGGGAAGGGGAGGGTGGGGCTGGGAAGCAACTGTGCCTTGCTGGGACCCGTGCTTGGCCAGTTTCTCCTTGTAATCAAACCCCACAGCACAGGAGTCCTGCCTCTCGGACTGAACACCAAATCTGCCTCCGAAACCAGTCTTATAATCTGAAAATCCACAGGTGACCATGGAGAAAACAACCAAGAGAGGAAACAAGTTTGGTTAAAATTGTGGAAGGTTTGGAGGAATCAAACACATCACTTCGAGAAAACGAGAGCCCTGCTGAGTGAGGGAGCCCCAGAGCCAGCTCCTGGCATCACCACTGGTCACAAGGGGCTCAAGAGGCTGAAGGACAAATGAAATCTGAACGAGTCAGCCACGGCCCGAAAGCAGGCTAGGGTTGAGAACCTGTCTGTGAGCTGGCTGGGTAGAGCCATGCCAGGCTCCGAGCTTCATCTCAAGGGTCCTGCCTGCACTGAAGACAAGAGCATGTCTCTGCACAAGTGAAAGAGACATGTTACACACATGGCCTGTCCCCAGCCCTGTGGCAGCCCCGCTCTGGACCTGCCGCCTGGGGAGGGTGCGAGCCAGGCACTGGCAGCCACTCTCCCGGGGGACCCAGCCCGCCTCCTGGCTGGGAGCACAGAGCCGCCCCTTCAGCCACCCATGCGGGCAGAAGCAGCCCCTGGGAAACTGCGGTGGTAGCCGGGGCTCCAGGGCACAGAGGCCTCACCGCAACCCCCAGGGGATCACTACAGGCGGAGGGGTCTTTTCAAAGCTGAGGGAGGCAGAGGGACCCTCCCCGCCCCCCAGGGAAGACACGACACACTGCAATCCAAGTACTGCGAGGCCCAGCGCACAGAAGCCTGTGAACAAAGAAAGCTGAGCTCCGGAAGGTCGCGGGGGGAACGCACCTTTCTGGGACTCGTGCAGCTGGGGCTTCTCCTGGTGGTCCCAGCCGAGGGCACACTTATCCTGTCTGTCCGTCTGCACGCCAAACTTCCCCCCGAAGCCTTTCACATAGTCTACAGACAACACAAAAGGCCACAATCGAGGATTAACAGGCAGCCTGCCTAACAGGGAGAAAGCACGTTTTTCACAAAGTTAAACACACACAACTTGCTCAACCCATCCTTGCTCCTGTGTGTGAGCCTGCTCCAGACCTTGGTAAAACTTCCAGTGAGCTTTGTTAAGAGGACCTCCCCGTACCATGGCCAGAAAGTACCCTCAGCTACAATCTGGGTCTCCTGGATAAACAGAGATGGGACCCCACGAAGAAAGACCCAAGGGGTGCTGTTCAACCAGCACTGCGGAGCCCGCGGGGTCTCTCCTGCACAGAGACGAGCGACCTGAGGGCCGTTACCAGCCTCTCTGTGGAAGTGTCAGAGCTACAAGATGGCCCAGGGCTGGGCCTCTAAGTTAACAGCGCTGGTTTGTGCGCGCTGTTTTCAAGTCCCACGTCTAACAGCGCATCTGCCCCCAGGCCTCCGCGCCTGTTCTGGTTGTCACCCCGCACACTGACAGCTGCCGGCGGAGGAAGGAGCTGAACTGAGGCCACCTTTCTGGGACTCGTGCTTCTCGGTTTTGCCTTGATACTCGAAGCCGACGGCGCTCTTATCCACCTTGTCCTTGTCGATGCCGTATTTGCCACCAAAACCTTTGGAGTAATCTGCAAACAAGAAAGAGCGCTGTTCACACACCAGCCGCAGGAACACAAGCATATCGTGGACCTCAGCAGTCTGGAAGGCAGGACTTCTACCATCCCGTTCAAAAAAACAAACCAAGGGGGCTTCCCTGGTGGCTCAGTGGTAAAGAATCCGCCTGCCATCGCGGGAGACGTGGGTTCGATTCCAGGTCTGGGAAGATTTCACACGCTGAGAGCAACTAAGCCTGTGCACCACAACTACTGAGGCTATGCTCTAGAGTCCGGAAACCTCCAGCGACTTAGCCCACACACCCTAGAGCCTGCGCTCTGCGACGAGGGAAGCCACTACATGGAGAGGCCTATGCAATCGCAACCAGAGCAATCCCCTGCCTGCCGCAACCGGAGAAAAGTCCTCGCAGCAACAAAGACCCAGTGCAGCCAAAAACAAATAAATAAACTTAAACAACAAGAACCACCACCACCAGGGGGCCGTCCCTGGGGGTCCAGAGGCTTGAGACTCCACGCTCCCAAAGCAGGCAGCCCAGATTCAATCCCTGGTCAGAGACCTAGATTCCGAAAGTTGCAATAAAGATCCTAAATACAGCAACTAAGATCAGAGCAGTCAAATGAGGAAATAATTGAAAAAATAAAAAACTTTAAGGCTTACCCTCAGACTGCAAGTGTGGCAAACACTTACAAGTATTATTTATATGCACAGAAGAACTGCAAAGAGCAGCACGCACAGCGAATGAGTGACTGTAGCATCTCTCCTTGAGTCCAAAAAAAGACATGAAGACCAAGTTGACGGAAGCTTCCGAAATCAAGGATGAGCAATAGGAGCAAGCTTTTAGGCCGCTCTAGGCAGGGACTTCCTTGGCAGTCCCGGCAAAACCGATGCCGGGGGCACGGGTTCAATCCCTGGTCTGGGAAGACCCCAGCCGCTGCAGGGCAGTTAAGCCCGTGCGGCACGACTACCGAGCCTGTGTGCTGCTGCGACTGAAGCCTGAGCGCCGAGAGCCCGCGCTCCGCAGCAGGAGAAGCCACCCTGATGAGAAGCCCGTGAGCTGCAACCAAGAACAGCCCCTGTTCACTGCAACTAGAGAGCGCCTGCGCAGAGCAAGGAAGGGCAGCCAAAAATAAAGCCAACACTAAGTCAGCCCGCTTCCTCAACTACAGCAGAGACGAGGTGGGGCACCTCCAGAGAAACAGCAGCGACCGGGGAGCGCCTTCTAGGAACCCAGGTTCCGCTCAAGGCTAAGCTACTATCAATGCGAGATAGCTGTTTTTACACACAGCAGGCTCCCGTGAGCGGGGACTCAACCCCACCCGCGCAGGCCCCGAGCTGCCAAGGACACCTGCGCTGCTCCAGGTGCTTCGGCCTCCGCTCCCCAGCTTCCTGGAGGCGGAGCTCTTCTGCGAGGGCATCTGCGGAGAAAGTCTGGCAGAATGAACAAGACCCAACAGCAGGTCCTGAGGAGCATGTGCACACGGAGCAAGGCAGACAGGTGTGTTCCCAGCAGAGGGAGGGGCGGCCCAGTGCCAGGCAAGCAGGCCCTCGGGCAGAAGGGAAGGGACGCCCTCAGATCCAGCAGCCCCTCCCTCGGAGAGACACCTACTCCACGGGCGCTGCCAGTGGCGGCTTCCATTTTTTATTCTTAAAATTCTGGAGATTTACAAAACTATGTGAGCTCTCAGTTTCTATGTTGTCAGTGATTCAAAAACTTGAATGCACAGGCCAAATAAAACACACCATAGAGAAGAACCAGCCAATCTCAACCTCTGCAGCAAGGGTCGAGTCTATGTGTCCAACTCCATACACACGCACCTCAGTGGGCAGAGGGCTATAACTGACCTTCAACAGGGGGCACCACAGTGAAGGGAGAGTCAGGCTTGCTGCTAAGGACAACCTGGCAGCATCCAGCAAAATTTTAAGTTCAACATCCCAACTCAGCAATTCCACTGCTAGAACTTATCTTTTAAATATCACTCTCCTACGTAAGACACAAAGACAAGCACACTCACGGTAATCAATTCTTAACATCCTAAAGTGGAAATAAGCTCAACTCCACCTTCCAGAGAGGAACAGTTCAGGGACTACACAGTCTTCATACAGCGGAGGACTGAGCGGTCATCGAAATGACGACAAACCCCCTACACCGACCAGATAAGAACAGGGATGTCCAAACACTTCAAGTTAAGAGAGTTGTATAAATAAAACATAAAGCAGCTGGCACGGGGAGAGGGAGCCCCCTGGGCTTGCGTCAGTAAACGCATGAGCGACGAGGGGCCGCGGGCGCCCGACAGTCAGTGGAGTGCGCAGCGGCCGCCCGCCCACCTCTCTGCGACCCGTGCTTCTCCGTCTCGCCCTGGTAGTCGAAGCCCACGGCGCTCTTGTCCACGCGGTCGGACTGCACGCCGTACTTGCCACCGAAACCACTCGAGTAGTCTGGGGAGACAGGGTGGGCAAGATGCCTCTGGTGAAAAGCAGGAGAGAAGCGCCAGGCAGCAATAACCCAGGAGACAAGAGCGCGTGTGAGGCCGCACCGGAAGCCACCCGCCATCAGACGGGACGCGCGTGTTGTCTCGTGTCCCTGCAGCCTGGCCCCTTCCGACGGCTAGAGGGCAGAGGTGAGCCACGGGTGCACTTTGGAAAGTGACCATTCAAACAAAGCTCAGCGTATGAAGAAAGGGACATGGCCATGTGGGTCTTTCTAGAAAAGACCGGAGCCTGCCAACACCCTGGGCTGGGTGGACTCCTAGAGCGCTCCCAGGCCGGCTACTTCCCTGGTCATCGGATGCCCTGCAAGAGGCGCAAGCAAACAAGCTCGCAAAAAACATCTCGAGTGCTTTGAGGAAGTGATGTACTTTCTTCTCAAAAAGGGCTTACGAGTGAGCCCAAGTTTGTGAAGACCAGCCAGCACTGTGTTCAAGACGGCTCGCACACTGTGCAAACATCAGCGACGAAAGGGCTCTGGTCACTATCCTAAGGGGAAAGTCTGCTTTGCCACCAAGCTTAAGAGCGAACTGTGCCCGAGGCAACGCTGCTCAGAGGAGGGAGGCTATGAGGAGACACAAGACACCGGGCCACGCGCTGCCTGATGGGGCCCCACCACGCCCCAGACGCCTCAGGGGAGGGCAGTGCCCCGCCCCCTGCGGATGAGGCCGCGATGGACGACGCGCTCCTGCCCTTCAAAAGCGGGGGGCTTTCTGCACCTTTCCCATCTCACCTTTCTGCGAGGCGTGTTTCTCGGTCTTCCCCTGGTACTCGAACCCCACGGCAGACTACAGTCACAGAAAAAGGGGAGATGCAGATTTCAATGTCTGGATCCACAACACATGACATTTTAAAAAACACGAACCACGTTATTGGTATTTTTTGATTTTTTTATTTCCTAAGCTACTAATGCCCAAAGCACCAGTATTTTGAATTTGCACACGTTGAAACACTGAAGCCCAGGGGCCGCCGCAGCCAATGAGCGAGGCAGCTCTCAATGCTACGACATAAAATGAGGGGGCTGCCGGCCCTGAGCCAGGGCCTCAGACCAGAGGAACAGCATCAGATGCTCAGGTCAGCCCTAGAAGTGGGCCCTCTGTCACTGTGACACAGGCAGGTGACAGGAAGTCCCCACTGTGCCCCGGGACACATCGAAGGCCCTCTCAGGGCCACTCGATAAGCAGGCACCAACATGGGGGTTTCTATAGCAATCAGGGGAAAACCCTCTCACCTCTTAAACAGCCAATCATCTCAGAGCATCTGCGAAGGTGGGGGCAGGAGGGGCCTCAGGAGCCTGCGCTCGGGGCCCCCACCTTGCATTCCCACAGTCCGAGGCACCTCTGCGCCACTCCACGACCCCCAGAGGACACCTGGCGCGAGCTCAATCTACAGGGTGGGGCCGGCGGCCCACGACGCCTCACTCACCTGGTCTACTCTGTCCACCTGGACGCCAAACTTGCCTCCAAAGCCCCGGACGGAGTCAACCTGTGAGCAGTGCTTGGAGAGCTTGGCCTGATACTCGTGGCCGACAGCAGACTGGAACGGGGGCAAAGTGGAGGTCAATCGCCCACCAGCACCACCACCCTGGACCCGCCCCCACCCTGAGGCAGCCTGCTCTCCGGCTCTACGTGGAAGCCGGCCCAGGGGTGGCGACTCCAGGGTCATCGCCAGGCCAGGGCCCCCAGTCAGGTGTTCCTGAACCCGCTCCACACCAGGCTCCCCAGAAGTCGCCCGAACCCCAGCCACAGCGGGCCTCCTGAGGTGCCTGGGCGTGAAGAACCAGGAGGCCAGGCCCCAACCAGCACCAGAGCCAGCAGCCTGCCAACGACTCCTGAGACCGCTTCCAGAAGACAGCCGGCAGCGGTCACCCTCCTCAGGTGACCCAGGAATCAGGGCTCAAACCGGAACCCAGAGGGCATGCCTCAGGCACACCACACGGTGAGTGTCAACGCCTGCCACACAGCCAGCCCGCCCTCGTGTGCAGTGGGGCCTGCCAGCACCTCCCCACCCCCAGTCAGGGAAGCGGGTCTGGTGACCTCTCAAGGCCACATGCTGACCGAGCAGTCCACCCCGAGCTTTCCGCTGTGTGGTCAGCAAGCCGAGGCCTGCGGCCCACATCCAGCACCGAGGTTCTTTGTAAATAAAGCTTTCTGGAACATACCACCTCTGTTCATTTACAGAAAATCTAGGCCTAGCTTTGTGTCAAGACAATACAGCTAGTTCAGGAGCCGCCCGAGGTCCTGTGGTGGCCAAGAAACTAGAAGAGTTACAGCCTGGAGTCTGAGCGGCCCGTGCTGCTGCAGTCGCCCAGGCCCGGCCCTCGGAGTAAGGCTCCAGGCGCCCTTGGCAGCATGGACAGGGGTCACGGGCCTTTGTGGACACCGAGGACACAGGACAGGTGACCGACACGTGACCCAGAGGCAGCAGCTCGTCCAAGCCCAGCTCCTCCCCGGGAGCCACCCCCACCGTGGCCCGCCTACAATCCAGCGAGGGGCCTGCGGGCGCACTACCCACGCCTCTCCCGCTTGCTCTCCTGGAACTTCAGCAGCAGGGTTCAGGGTCCCACCCCCCCGGGGTCGTCACCAGCGCTGCAGCTCTGCAGGCAGCTCAGCGCGCGCTTCCACAGCTGGGGAGCAAAGCAGGCTTTACTTTCCAGTCCGGAGCTGCTACTTTCTCTCCCTCCCAGCGGAATCCGATGCCCACAGCTAACAGCTGATCCAGAGCCCCGCAGCCTCGGAAAACCTGTGGCAGAGACCACCCACCTGCAGCTTCAGGGGTCTCACCCAGAAAACATCGACAAGATAACAGGGAGGCAGCACATGCCCAAAGGATCGCCCAGTGCGCCTCTTCATCCCTAAGAGGTCAGAGAACTGTTCCCAAACCACGGCCAGAGCAAAGGCTTAGCGACTCTCCCACCTTCCTGATCAAAACAGCTTTCTCCCCAGCTTGGCCTTGGTCTCACACCGACGAGACCCTACTTCCTATCAGACAGTCAGCACCAGGCAGAGCACTGCGGGAAGCAGGGGTGACACTCTGGTCGTGGGGGCCCCCCTCTCAAGCAGGTGCTGGCCCACAAGTGCGACCAGCCCTGTCATTCCGGGCCGAGTCCAACCCAGGCACAAGGGGCACGGGGTGGAATACCAGAGGAACCCGCCCCCAGCTGGCACAGCACAGCGCAAAGGCAGACACCTCAAGTCGCCCAGCCTGGGAGACGCACCTGCGTCACTGCACGCGCAACACGCCTGCCCCGGTCTACTGTCCTCTCTGCAGGGCGGACACGGCCCCCAGCTGATCCAGCCCCTCTCCGAGTACCAGCAAAGGATGCAGCTCTGTTACCAGCTTCAGTCCCACCTCCTTAGACATGCCTGTCCTCAGCCTGGTGGGCCACGGCTTGGCGCCAGCGACCAGGGTCTCCTCTGAAGGGCAGCAGTCAGGTAGCTGCCTTTCCAGCCTTGACGTGAAGCCAGGCGCTGCAACTCGGCTCTGGGCTGCAGATGGGAACCACTAAGGCTGCAGCCTGAACCACAGGCGACGCCCAGGTGGCACCCCGGCCGCCTGCAGACCTCCATCCTGGTCAGAGCCAGCCTCTGGGAGGACCTCATCTCCAGCTCCAGGCTTCCCAGCACACCACTCCCTCCCCAGCAACTCAGAATCTGCAGAGAGCTTTCAGAAACCGCAGCCCTTCTCAGCTAAGGTCAATTGAGAGAGGGTGACTTCTGGCAAATCTCATCCTCAACAAGTGGACTCCCAACTTTTCAATGGAGGTGGAGGGCTCAGTGACGACCCCGCTGACCCAGGCGAGGTCAAACACGCCAGGACCCATGTGGGCCAGCACTCACTTTGTCCATCCTGTCCTGCTCCACGCCAAACTTCCCTCCGTAGCCGTGCGAGGCTTTGGGTCCCGTTTCCAGCTCCTTCTCCTTGAGGGTCTGGTGTTCTTGAAACACATTCTCCCGCAGCTTGTGGATGCTTAGAGAGAAGACATGGAAGACAAACAAACCAGTCAGACAGACTGCAAAGACATGTGTCTGTGCTTTCTGGGAGGACAGACAAGGATGTCATCTCTGCAATCTATGAGGTTTTGTTCCCCGGTGGCTCCCCAGCCCGGCCTCCCTTGTGTTCACTTTACTGCACCTCCAGCTGCCCTCAACTCCAGCAGTTCTCAGAGTCAGATGCAGGTTAACGGGGAAAAAAAAGCAAGTCTGAACACACACAGTGAGTCATCTCCAAGTCCCTACAGAAGCTGGGCTACGATGTGGACAGCATTCCACCAAGTGGAAGACAGCTCCTCGGGTTCACCAGACACCTGACCCGGGACAGCCAGCTCCGTAAACGTCACCAGAGGCGAACGGGAGACAAAGCCCACAGGTGTGCACCCGGACGACCCTGGGCCAGGAATCCAGAGATGTGGAATACTCAGACGGCTTCTCGCTACGTGAAGCACCCCGGCTTTCCATTCAAAGGTGAAGTGAGAGGCTTTCAGAACTTTAGATGTGAAAGCCACTTTCACTTTAAGCGCTAGGAGCAGCAGGACAAGTCAACAGATGCAGCCAGAACCAGGCAGGCCAGGCAGCCGCCACCCAGGGCTGCCGAGGGCCACCTCACACCACAGCCGCATCTCCACAGCCGGACGGCAACCCCGGACGTGCGGCTAGGAACACCAACCAGGCCTGGCCGCCTTGCGAGCCCGATGCGCTGGGGAAGAGCAGCCCCCAGGCGCCGCTGGAGGGCCCTCAGGACACCGACAGCAGTCCGGCCCTGGGTGCTCTCTGGATTCTAACCCACCCACAGGCTGCCTGACCAGAGAGAGCTCTTTTATTCTCCAATCTGCCCTCCCCAACGTGTTTTGAAACCACGGGGAACAGCAGGGCTAAGAGGCGTGGATGACAAAACCAGGTCAGCAGTCAGCCTGACCCCAGAGCAGGGAACCCAAGGCAGCTCCCAGCACCAGCTCCTCGGACCGGTCCCGGGCCCTTCTCCGAACAGCTGCGAGGTGGCGGGCTCAGCGAGTCAGGGAGGGAGGAACACTTGTGTCTAAAATGCCCATAGTGCAGACTTCACCCACTTTTCTGTATGAATGGCTGAACCCTCTCAGCCAAGAGGAGCTTCATTTCACTGCAGAGATCCTAGAGCCAAGACCAGCGCTCTGTGAATGACCCAAGCGGTCACAACCAGGGCAGGGGAGCTCACGTCCGCACTGAGGCCAGCGCAGCCGGAAATAAACGTCTGAGCACATTCTCAAAGGCCCTTTTATCTACACCTCCCAACAAGAAAACAAGCTGCCCCGGAGGCAGCGAGTTAAGACTGGCCAAGTCAGGGACAATCCCTGCTTCTTGCAGTTCTCCTATCTCGACCTTCATGAGAACAAGTTTAAGAATCAGCTCAGGGTACCCAACTGGAAACAACAGAGTAACACTGCAACAAAATAACACAAATTAAGGAGGGGTGTTTCTGATCTAGTCTTCAAAGATAGCCCATGCTTTAGAAACCTCACCGGCAGAGAGAACAGCTTAGGTAACTATGTTTCTGAATGAAAACCACAAACTTAAAAACCAGACTGGAGAATTAAAAGTCGAGGACACCCCAGCAATGAGAATGTTAAGCCACTGAGCACGTCTGTACAGAAGCCACTGAGCACGTCTGTACAGATGCAGGTACACACACCCGTCAGGCCGCACCCTCGCCCCCTGTGTGACCCACGAGGGGCCAGACAAGGCGGAGACCGGGCCCTCGCGCTGACAGGGGGAGCGGCCCCGCCTCGGCCTCGCAGTCCCGAATGTCTGCCACACAAAGATCAAGACCCTCTCTTACTTGATGTGCTCCTGGTGCCCAGATCCTTGCACGGTTTTGGCCCCCCATCTCTGCTCTTTTTCACTTACATCATTCTGAAAAGAAAAATAAAGAACAAGTACACCCCCACACCCTGGACCGTAAAACAGCCCCCACCCACCCACCAAACCAAAAACCTGGGAGGATCCACTTCAGGAGACGGGAGAGGCGGGCAGACTGGCGGCTCCTACCACGAAATCGGGGTCGGTCTCCCAGTCGTCGGCTCCCCCGTCGTCCGGGGTGATGGACACGGTGTGGCCGGCCGAGGCTTTCCACATCTGGAAGGGCAGCACTGAGGGTAATAGCCGCCGGCAGAGCCCTGCCCAGGGGCCCACAGACGCTCTGCCCAGGACCCCAAAACCCTGGGCGGCACAGGGAGGGCGGGGAGCTACATGCTCAAGAGGTCCACTCATGGGACTTCCCTGGGGGTCCAGCAGCTAAGACCCCCAGCTACCCATGCCGGGGGCCCAGGTTCAATCCCCGGTCAGGGAACTAGATTCCTGCAGGCCATGACCAAGACCTGGCGCAGTCGAATAGATTTTTTCTTTTTTTTTTTTTTTTAAAAAAAAAAAGGTCACTCGTAATCCCCGTGCCACCGGAAGGATCAAAAGAAACCTAACGTGAGAGCTCTAACGCTGCAGTCAAAGGGCAGAAGCACAGAAGAAATACTCTGGGTTCAACTCAAGAGAGAAAATTTTCTGGAAAATAAACAAAGTCGCGTGTGCTACTTCACTCAATGGGAACCTCCCCAACTAAGTCTCCGGACAACAGTGTTGTCCAACACGGGAATCCACTGTCGCCAATTGTAAAGTCTGCTGTATTTTATCACAATTTTTTTTTAAAGCATCCACTTTGACTTAAAAATAATTATTGGAAACCTAACAATGATTTTCTTAACTTAGACTCTGACAAGTCACTCAAGCATCCAAGGGCTGCTTTGCCATCTGCTTGGAGAAACGCAGGGCACACAGAATGCCAACTTCTGTGTCGGGCAGCCCCGAGGCAGACCGCCGTGCCTCCTCAGCAGGCCCTGAAACTCTAACCTATCGGCTCGGAGAACAGTGACACAGCCTCACAGCCGAACCACACTGCTCTTGCCGTAACTGCAAAGGCAACTGCCAGGTGGGAGGGAGTGCCTGGGGTCCTCCACTCCAGATCGTATGGAATCCCCTCTGCTTTCTAGACCACAGGCAATACCAAAATTGACTTTATTTTTCAAATAAGAAAATTTCCTCCCAGAAAATTATAGTCCCTATCTCTGCAAACCCGGGGAGAAAACACCCCTTGCTTTCCTTGTCAAAGGGGTTTCCCTGCCTGCCCAGTGGAGCACATGAGCACGCTCACGGTGCACAAACCTTTCTTCTCCACGTGCAGATGCGAAACGCTCACAAAACTCTGCTGAAAACGCAGTAATCCAACGAGGAATTCCCAGGCATTGGGGAGAGCTTCTGTCTGTAAAAAGATTAAGAGTAAAAACCTCAGAAAGATACATGCTGACAGGCACCCTGGGCAAATCTTTGTGCGCTGAGGTCCTTTCAGAATACCTCTGAAATCCTCCCCAACGTAACAAGGTTTTGTAAAGAAATGTGATTTTCGTTCCAATTCCAAAGAAAGGCAATGCAAAAGAATGCTCCAGCTACCACACAATTGCACTCATCTCACATGCTAGTAAAGTAAGGCTCAAAATCCTCCAAGCCAGGCTTCAGCAATACGTGAACCGTGAACTCCCTGATGTTCAAGCTGGTTTTAGAAAAGGCAGAGGAACCAGAGATCAAATTGCCAACATCCGCTGGATCATGGAAAAAGCAAGAGAGTTCCAGAAAAACATCTACTTCTGCTTTATTGACTATGCCATGCCAAAGCCTTTGACTGTATGGATCACAATAAACTGTGGAAAATTCTGAAATAGATGGAAATACCAGACCACCTAACCTGCCTCTTGAGAAATCTGTATGCAGGTCAGGAAGCAACAGTTAGAAATGGACATGGAACAACAGACTGGTTCCAAATAGGAAAAGGAGTACGTCAAGGCTGTATATTGTCACCCTGCTAATTTAACTTATATGCAGAGTACATCAAGAGAAACGCTGGACTGGAAGAAACACAAGCTGGAATCAAGATTGCCGGGAGAAATATCAATAACCTCAGATATGCAGATGACACCACCCTTATGGCAGAAAGTGAAGAGGAGCTAAAAAGCC
>SJYT01013301.1:4906-54796 GCA_006410635.1 Cephalophus harveyi | reverse complement strand
TCCAGGATGTCTGGCTTTAGATTAGTGATCACACCATCATGATTATCTGGGTGGTGAAGATCTTTTTTGTACAGTTCATCTGTGTATTCTTGCCATTTCTTAATATCTTCTGCTTCTGTTAGGTCCAGACCATTTCTGTCCTTTATCGAGCCCATCTTTGCATGAAATGTTGCCTTGGTATCTCTAATTTTCTTGAAGAGATCTCTAGTTTATATCTGCATGGTCCTCTTTATTATTTTGATCAAATTAAATAAATAGTAATGCAAAATATCTATTCATAGAAAAGAAAAACAATCTACCTGAAGCTTGTGCAAGCCTTGTGGTTGGACTCCTTAGTATGTAACAGAACTATCTTTGTAACTTTATGGACCTGGGTTAGAAGAACTTTCCAAGCAGCATTGTGTGCAGCGGCTCTCATATGAGAGTGGTGCCTTGGCATCCATGGGGAATCTGGGACTAGGTGGGGATGTTATTTTTTGACATATAAACAGTGGGGAGAACACAGTTACCATTTTGTAGACAAGACTAGGAAAGCAGATGTTTAGCTAGAAAGAGTCTTTGTGATGGAGAATTATATTGCCCAAGTTCTGGGTGAGGTATTGGAAGTCTCCCAGGACATCTGGATTTCTTGCTTTTGTGTTCCATGGTTAGGACATCGTTAATTATTCATTCAGAATTCCCACTGAATTCAGATTCCTATTGAGTGAGGGCATAAGTAGAATCAGACCAGCTGATTATTTGTCATATTATTTATGTGTGACCAGGAGCAAAGTTGTGTGCCTTTTTTATAGCAGAGCCCATAAATCAATAAACACTATGTAGTATGCCAGAGAATATGAAGTTATATTTGTGAAAGTCTGTTTATCATTCTAGTGCTTATATATTTTTTTGCAGGACTTTCAGATTGAACAGAAATTATTACAATTATGTTTTTCCTAATGCATATTCCTGCAGGGAAAAATAAAAACCAGTTCTACATCCATCTCCAAGGGGTGTATGCCTGGCCAGTCCCTTGGGAACCCAGCTCCCCATCGCCTCTGATTTTGATGGCCTCTGCGTGCCCAACCAGGAGGGGGCTCCATGCCTGAGAGCCTGCGGCGGGTTCAGGAGCTGACAGGCCGCTCTGTGGAGTTTGAGGAGATGGACATCTTGGACCAGGCAGCTCTACAGCGTAGCATAACTTTATTATTTCAGCTTCTCACACTGCAGTAGTTCCATGGCAAGAATATGTACCTTCCTTAACAATGCCAAACAATATTTCACTACTGCTATGAGGACTGTACTTTGAACACTCTTTGACCTAAATATCTGATCCCTGGTGTAGCAAAGTTGTTCTCCTTTTTCTGAAAAGAAATATTGTTTACAAATTTATGCTCTTGAATCTGCCTACTGAAGTGATACTCCTTTTCAAAGTGCCATTTCTGGAAACAAGGTCATTAAACTTCAATTGAAAGAGCAGGTCTTATTATTTTAACAGTAATACTTGGCAAGATGTTCTTTGGGAAGTAAATGTAATTGTTATCACGTGTACTGGCTTAGGGAAAAACAAACAAACAGTAAAAACCAAAAGAAAATGTTAGGCACTCATTTAACTCTTTTAAAAGGAAGAAGAATATTTACTTCAAAGTTAAACAGATTCATTAAATACATACTGAAACAGAAAACACATGTAAGAAGATTAATGCTGAGTATCAGAGAAACTTTCTTTTTAAATTCCAAGCACCAAGGACAGCCTACCCAAACTAAAAAGCCTACAGTCCTGCAAGTCACTACTGCAGTCTTGCTTAAATATGTCAGAAGTGGGCACAGGAAATAAGAGTTGGCAGTTTTCCTGCCTGTTATAAAAAGACGGAAGCCCATCATGAATGAAAGCACACAACACTACATTTGCCATCTGCATAGCTTCCAAACCTCTTGTATTTTATAGCAGTAGCCTGCCAAAACCCCAGCAAGCCAAAACCAGAATAAACCCCAATCTGAAAGAGAGAATATGGCAAATAATAAAATCATCCAGACAGCAGAGAAGTAAAATTGCAGAAAATCAGCCTGAAATAACAAAACTGTCGAGCAGAGCTGAGAAAGCTAGGAAATGCCTACAAAAGAGGATCTGGAGGAAAAATGAAGGCTGAGGATAATACAAACCATTATTCAGTTGAAAGGTTTTGCAAAGCAAGTGTGCTGGCTGGTAAGAAAATATTAAGCTTTTCCAGAAAATTGTTACTTCCTCATTTCTAATATTTTAGTTATGTTTGCTTGCGATAAAGCAAACTTTATGTCTTTGAACTGTTGGGTCCCATTTTATTTTGATAAAAGAATAGACTTCCAAGAGATATTCAAAACAAGTCAGGGTTTAATAGCTTTTAATTTGTCATTTGGGATATATTAAAAGTTAGAAGGCAAATAAACATATCTTGGCAACATTTACAGTTAATAAAGTTCAGTACATTTTAAAGCAGTTGCTAAGGTGATTTTGACTTTGATTTTTCATAGGTTACTAATGCAACTCTAGCAATCAAATGTACCAAGCTCCTCCAATATTTATTAATAGATGAATCAAGGAGAAGCAGGTATATATAGAAATTTTTTGAAGTGACCTAAGCTGGACATGGAACAACAGACTGGTTCCAAATAGGAAAAGGAGTACATCAAGGCTGTATATTGTCACCCTGCTTATTTAATTTATATGCAGAGTACATCATGAGAAACGCTGGGCTGGAAGAAACACAAGCTGGAATCAAGATTGCCGGGAGAAATATCAATAACCTCAGATATGCAGATGACACCACCCTTATGGCAGAAAGTAAAGAGGAGCTAAAAAGCCTCTTGATGAAAGTGAAAGAGGAGAGTGAAAAAGTTGGCTTAAAGCTCAACATTCAGAAGACGAAGATCATGGCATCCAGTCCCATCACTTCTGAGAAATATCAATAACCTCAGATATGCAGATGACACCACCCTTATGGCAGAAAGTAAAGAGGAACTAAAAAGCCTCTTGATGAAAGTGAAAGAGGAGAGTGAAAAAGTTGGCTTAAAGCTCAACATTCAGAAGACGAAGATCATGGCATCCAGTCCCATCACTTCATGGGAAATAGATGGGGAAACAGTGGAAACAGTGTCAGACTTTATTTTTTGGGGCTCCAAAATCACTGCAGATGGTGACTGCAGCCATGAAATTAAAAGACACTTACTCCTTGGAAGAAAAGTTATGACCAACCTAGATAGTATATTCAAAAGCAGAGACATTACTTTGCCAACTAAGGTCCATCTAGTCAAGGCTATGGTTTTACCTGTGGTCATGTATGGATGTGAGAGTTGGACTGTGAAGAAGGCTGAGCACCGAAGAATTGATGCTTTTGAACTGTAGTGTTGGAGAAGACTCTTGAGAGTCCCTTGGACTGCAAGGAGATTCAACCAGTCCATTCTGAAGGAGATCATCCCTGGGATTTCTTTGGAAGGAATGATGCCAAAGCTGAAACTCCAGTACTTTGGCCACCTCATGCGAAGAGTTGACTCATTGGAAAAAACTCTGATGCTGGGTGGGATTGGGGGCAGGAGGAGAAGGGGACGACCGAGGATGAGATGGCTGGATGGCCTCACGGATTCGATGGATGTGAATCTGAGTGAACTCCGGGAGATAGTGATGGACAGGGAGGCCTGGCATGGTGCAATTCATGGGGTCGCAAAGAGTCTGACACGACTGAGCGACTGAACTGAAACTTCATCTAAGAAATTAAAATGAATTCATGCTTTAGGCTGTAGACCACCTCTATTTCCACTCCAACCCCTCCTCACATTCACAATTCTATCCTAAAAGCAATATTGAAGGTCTCTCCCATTTCCCTAAAACCTGGGAGATGAAAGCATGGAAGTAAGGTATTTGCCAAACAGATTTAAAAGTGTGTGTGTATGTATCTTTTTAAATACTAAGTCTTGGTGGTCTTTTCCATCTCTGGCCAAGGCATTTCTTTTGGATTTGGATCCCCCAAATCCAGTTAAAGATGATAAGGGACAGTTAGGCTTTCTACCTGGTTGATAATTGCACCTCAGAGTAGTGCTCTGCAGAAATTATCCCTTCTAATGGTCATCTAGAACTGGAAACACCTCCATATTATATCACGAGCCCCTGAGATCTGGACATCCTTTGTGCTCAATGTTCAAAGCCTATTGACAAGCCTTGTTCTATTAGGTCCCAGGAAGTGCTCAAGACAGAGAGACTGGCACACACTAGTGCCCATGCTTTGAGATTGGAGGAGGTGGGTAAGTTTTGCAATACTAGGAAACAGTGATGTTTCTAGTTAGGGTTCTCAGGAACGAGGACATTTACTTCATCTGTTAGTATATCAAGAAGCATGAAAATAAGGAGTGGGGAGAAAAGAATTGTTAGGGTCAAAGAGAATGTCAATAGAAAAAAGCTATGAGGAGATATTAGGGTTTCCTTGGTAGCTCAGCAGGGAAAGAATTGGCTTGCAAAGCAGGAAACCTGGGTTCAATTCCTTGGTTGGGAAGTTCCCCTGGAGATGGGATAGGCTACCCACTCCAGTATTCTTGGGCTTCCCTGGTGGCTCATACAGTAAAGAATCTGCTTGCAATGCAGGAAACCTTTGATCCCTGAGTTGGGAAGATCCCCTGGAGGAAGGCCTAGCAACCCACCCCAGTTTTCTTGCCTGGAGAATCCCCATGGAATGAGGAGCCTGGTGGGCTACAGTCCATGGGTTGGAAAGAGTTGAACACAACTGAGTAAGCACAGCAGAACATGAGGAGATATTACTTCACTTTGAACTCCTAGAGCTTTATCAAGTAAGGGACAGAGGGGATCCATCTTTCTCCTGGGTGCTTTTGCTCCAGGCTGGGGTGTTGCTGCTCCTGAATGTATATTCCAGGTGCTCAGAGTCTATGAAGGAAACTCGAGGAGTAAGACGCTTGAGTTTCTCTAGGGACTTTTTCTAGGGATGGTGGCAACTCCTTTAAGATAGAAGCATCTCTTAGCTGTTTTTCTAGGTAACCCTGTGCTAACTCCTATTTGTACCAAAAAATCCTTATCTCAAAGCAGATTAGTGCAGAACAGGGCCCTGTAGTTTGGTCATAATGAGGATGAACTCAGGGTCCCCTGTAGGGTATTGAGGAGAGCAGGAATCAAGTGGCTGATGAGATTATTGCAGATCAGCTTTGAGGTTCTCTGTTTCTAAGAGCACAAAAAGCTCCTTACAAGTAGGGGCTGTATCTTTGTATCACTGGTTTTAATCTGTTCTCTGATACACAGTAAGTGCTCAATAAATGGTTTTTGAATAAATGAATATCCCAGTATAGTGTACTCTGAAGTCATTTAATTAGATATGAAGAGTGACTCTGCTATTTATTAGGTGTGTAACCTTGGGTAAGTTAATTAATCTCTCTGAACCTCAGTTTCCACATCTATAAAGTTATAATAATCATACTCAGATTGCTGTGAATATTAAACAATATTGAAAACACCTAGGACAACGTCTCTCATTTTCTCTCTTCCCTCTGCTCACTTATTTTCCTTGAAATATCTTCCTATATTTTATTTTTATTTTTTTATTCATTTGCCAAGATTGAGCTCAAGTATAATTTTCTCTGAAGATTTTTTCCCCATCCTGCTTTTCCCTTCTCCTCCCACCTAAGTGGGTATAAGCTTTCCTTTAAGCCCATTTGCTGTTGTATTTGCTTTGCGATCATAATTCAAAATCTGTGTGGTTGTGTTTTATTCAATGACTCATATTTGTGGGATGGGTTATATTTCTCATGAAAATATCTTTTCCATATGAAAAATGTATAAGTAAAAAATCATTGCTTGGTTCCAGAGAAAAGTTTCATATGAAAATTATTCTGTGTAGCAGGAAATCTATGCATCCTTAGTTTGCTATGTGAGATGAACCTGTACAGATCAGTTTATAAAGTTTGGCATCAATAATAATTTTTTCTGTTACCTATCTAGAACTTATATCAATGAATCTTTGTACTATGTATCACTTGACAAGTGACAAGAAACACGATTCTTTATGAAAAAGTGTTATTCAAATGTGCAAATTAAAAGAATAGATTGTGGTTCTAATCCAATGAATGGTCAACCTGATCCTCCTTTTTTGGCTAGTCTTGAGTTTGGTTTATGCTTGATTATGGTTGATGCTTTTGAACTGTGGTGTTGGAAAAGACTCTTGAAAGTTCCTTGGACTGCAAGGAGATCCAACCAGTCCATTCTGAAGGAGATCAGCCCTGGGATTTCTTTGGAAGGAATGATGCTAAAGCTGAAACTCCAGTACTTGGGCCACCTCATGCGAAGAGTTGACTCATTGGAAAAGACCCTGATGCTGGGAGGGATTGGGGGCAGGAGGAGAAGGGGACGACCGAGGATGAGATGGTTGGGTGGCATCCTCAACTCAATGAACATGGGTTTGGGTGGACTCCAGGAGTTGGTGATGGACAGGGAGGCCTAGTGTGCTGCGGTTCATGGGGTTGCAAAGAGTCAGACTCAACTGAGTGACTGAACTGAACTGAGTATGGTTTAAGATGATATTCTAACAGCTTTTCTAATGAAATATCTTTTGAGAACAGATGTTATGAAATATCTATTTCATAACAAAGAAAATAAAGAATTAGGGATAAAAGAATCAAAATCTAAGTACAGCTAAATTGAAATAGTCCTTAATTGCAATAATTCTCAAAGATGACCTAATTCATTGCCTACAAATTGTTTTACAGGCAAGGAATCAGATCCAGAGGGGAGACTTGGTTAAATCGCCAAACTGGTAAGTAGCAAAGTGTAGAAGAGATTACAATTTTGGCTCTTCTTTCTCACCACTGCGAGATATTATTTGTATTTCTACTTGTTTAGTTTTCTAACTTGGAAAGCCATTATCCTTATGTATGTTTTAAGCTGTGTCCATCTGATGCAAAGTCAAAAGGCTGAAGAGTAGAATATTCAGAAAACTCTGTTTGCTATTAGGGAGGCATATAGTTAATCATGGTTAGTTGAATGGCTTTACTTTCCTTAAAATTTGACTTTGGGTAGGGGAGTAGCAGATCCAGCATTCTCCAAAGCAGCGTGTGAGGAAGAATCTGAGAAGGTAAGACATTTGTGTTGATTCCTTGTTCTGTGGCAGTCTCCCTGTAAAAATGATTGTTACTCCATCATGCAATAGAAATGTGAGAACTGTTGAGTATTTAAATTGCAAATAGGATATTTTTTAATACATTTTCTAAAATGCTGCATAATTCAGAGTCATTACTGTACTCCTATGGGGAAGAGAGTCTTAGCACTTCTTTATTAGCTTCAGTTTCCAGTAATCAATCAGTAATTACATAATAAAGAGATGGAATTGGATGTTTAGCACAAAAATATGTAACTGCCACACATTTCTGTATTATAATTAGCCCTTGACTGTGATCATCAGTGGAGAGAGAAGTTGGAATACCATCTCTCTGGGACTCCCTGAAAAACCCAGCTGAGAATCACTTCTACTCTTGTTCCTCTCTTTCTGATAGTGAAAATGATACTTAACTCCTTACTGTGAATAACAGCACTGCAGAATTATTTGAACTCATGAAGCTACATCCTTGCTACAGTGAACATTCTCACTCTAGTCTGTGCAAAATGAGCAGATATTTAGCACCTTCCCTCCATGATATAATTGAAATGTTTAAAAGTACCCTTCGAAATTGAACACTGGCTGAATGTTTGATAAGAATATATCGAGGTAAGTTTTTAGAAGTGATCATATTGTGGTTATGTTTGTCAAAAACAAAACAACAGGCACCAAATGGGGCGGCTTGTGCTAGATCCTGTGTTACCAAACTGAGGCTTAATTATAGTTTTGGCTCTCTCCTGATGTGGTCATAGTTTGGGAATCACATGATCAGTGCTAGTTAGGTAATTGTTCTGACAGACCTCGCCATCCTCTGAAGGAAAGTAGTCTTTGCATAACCAATCTGCTTTTAAGCCTAGTACACTTCCTTGTTGCTGCTACTTTCTGCCCGTAAAAGTCTTTCGTTTTGTACCATTCCTCAGTTCAGTTTAGTTCAGTCGCTCAGTCGTGACCGACTCTGCGACCCCATGAACCGCAGCACGCCAGGCCTCCCTGCCCATCACCATCTCTTGGAGTTCACTCAGACTCACGTCCATCGAGTCTGTGATGCCATCCAGCCATCTCATCCTCGGTTGTCCCCTTCTCCTCCTGCCCCCAATCCCTCCCAGCATCAGAGTCTTTTCCTATGAGTCAATTCTTCACATGAGGTGGCCAAAGTACTGGAGTTTCAGCTTTAGCATCATTCCTTCCAAAGAAATCCCAGGGCTGATCTCCTTCAGAATGGACTGGTTGGATCTCCTTGCAGTCCAACGGACTCTCAAGAGTCTTCTCCAACACCACAGTTCAAAAGCATCAATTCTTCGGCGCTCAGCCTTCTTCACAGTACCATTCCTAGGAGTTCCTTTCTATCTGCTAGATTAAATCCTGCCTGATTCATGCATTACTGAAGAAAGCCAATAAGAACTTCAAAATTTACTAAGTTGAATTCTGTTTTTTTTTTTTAATAGTTTTTATAAAGAGTCCTTAATATTTAGAGGTATATACAGAAGTATTTTGGGGTGATATAATATAACATCTGTAATTTTCTTTGAAATAACTATGTAGTGGGGTAAGTGGGAAAATATGTGAAATAAAACTGGCTATAAATTGGTAATTGTTGAAGGAGGATAGTCTTTATAATTTTCTCTTTACTTTTTCTAATGCTTGAAATTTTTATAATTATAAAAAAGATAAAATACATAAAATATATGTTTTCCTGTTTCAGACAAGGCTGCCAGCATGGTTGATCAAACTCTATTAGTTAATCCATTTTCATGAGTTAAAAACTCTCATAACTCTAATAAAGTATTAATGCAAAAAACAGAGTTCAGGGTAGGGGGAAATTTAACAAAACAAGAACCAAATCTACCTATTAATTCTTGACACATGTTAACTTTGTTATTATTGATAACACGAGAGCATATTATTTAAATTTAATAGTTGATGTATGGCAGAACCAATACAATATTGTAAAATAATTAACCTCCAATTAAAATAAATAAATTTATATTTTTAAAAAAGTTGGTACACTTTCTATGTATCAACCACTATGTTAAATGCTGGGAATATAAAGATGGTTAGACATCATCTATAACTATATAATGTATTTTAAGTGGTGTAACATAAGTTAGAATAAAGTGCTGGGGGAACCAAAATGAAAGAACAATTTTTCTTCAGGGGTTGAGAATAAGGACCATGAAAAGGTGATAACTGAGCTGGGCTATGATTGAGGAGGAGTTTGCTGTGTAGAAATCTCTGGTTTTAAATAGGATTATCAAGGATTATTTAATTTGTGTTACCCTCTTCATAAGGAAATTTCTGAGGGAGCGTTCATCTGCATGCTCAGTGGTTCCACGCAGTTTCCAGTGACCCACCATTGATAGGGGCCTTAGGCCATGCATTCATTTATTCATTTGATCGGAATGACTTGCTTAGGAGAAATAAGTTGATAAAAGGGCAAATGGCCCAGGAAGAAACTGAGAGGGTGGTCTGCTAATCGCACTAGTTTTGCCAGGTGTTAATTTCAGTGTGATGGAAAAGTATCCCTAATTGATAAACTCTTGTATCTAGCTTTATAATACTTCACTTTTTACACAGCATCCTCAAGGTCCACTCCTGGGAACTGTCTCCTGGTTCCTGTTGCTAGATACAGGTTTGGTCCTACAGGTCTTTCAACATGCAATCTCTTTTTTGGTACGCCCAGAATTTCAGATATGGGCCATGTTGTGACTTGACTCTGTTTATGGATGTGATGGCCGGGGAGATGGAGGGACAAATCCTTCAGGGCATGCCTTGTCTTGGAAAAAGCTTGCTTCATTTGAGGTATTTTCATTTTCACGCAAGGGTGGGATTGAGGGCACAGGACTATCTTCTAACCATAGGTGAGTGCTAGTCCACTTTCACAGGAACAGAGGGTTCAGGGAAATCTACAATTTGTATCTGAAGTGCATCTTCTCAAATAAACCTTTCCTAAATTTCCCATTCCTTTCCTCTCAGAGCTTCCCTGGTAGCTTAGTGTTAAAGAATCTGCCTGCAATCCAGGACACCCAGGTTTGATCCTTGGGACAGGAAGATCCCCTGGAGAAGGGAATGGCCATCCACTCTAGTATTCTTGTTTGGGAAATCCCATAGACAGAGGAGCCTGGTGGGCTACAGTCCATGAGGTTGGACACAACTGAGAGACTCAACAAACAATAAGTATTATCATAATGTCTATTTAATTTTCTTATTACTATGTATAGCTGTCTAAAATGAATATGTTTATTGTCTTCACTGGCCACTAGAATGCACATTTCATAAAGGTAAGGAACATTTGTTAGTGTAACCACATTGCATGGCATGGTGTTTAGCTAAGAAATAGTATCTATTTCTTTCCTAGATAGACTGACTAATTTTGCATCCACACGGGTGATATTCTGCCCATCTAGATATCCTCTACCAGGCCAGCTTACTGGTCCCTTAGTTGCTATAAAGGTTAGTTGCTCACAGCTTCTTTTACCCAGAGATTCACCTTAACTAAATGAAAGCCACCCCACCCAACAGGCAAATTCCCTCACACCAGGGCAATCCACAGTCAGCCTCTGGCCCTTTTGCATGCTAAAGGATCTGGCTAAAGCTAGAATCCAAACAAAGCACACCTGTGTCTAGCTCCTTACTGTCAATTCAGTTCAGTCACTCAGTCATGTCTGACTCTTTGTGATCCCATGAATTGCAGCACGCCAGGCCTCCCTGTCCATCACCAACTCCCGGAGTTCACTCAAACTCACGTCCATCGAGTCGGTGATGCCATCCAGCCATCTCATCCTCGGTCGTCCCCTTCTCCTCCTGCCCCCAATCCCTCCCAGCATCAGAGTCTTTTCCAATGAGTCAACTCTTCTCATGAGGTGGCCAAAGTACTGGAGTTTCAGCTTTAGNGAGTTCACTCAAACTCATGTCCATCGAGTCGGTGATGCCATCCAGCCATCTCATCCTCGGTCGTCCCCTTCTCCTCCTGCCCCCAATCCCTCCCAGCATCAGAGTCTTTTCCAATGAGTCAACTCTTCTCATGAGGTGGACAAACTACTGGAGTTTCAGCTTTAGCATCTTTCCTTCCAAAGAACACCCCGGACTGATCTCCTTCAGAATGGACTGGTTGGATCTCCTTGCAGTCCAAGGGACTCTCAAGAGTCTTCTCCAACACCACAGTTCAAAAGCATCAATTCTTCGGCGCTCAGCCTTCTTCACAGTCCAACTCTCACATCCATACATGACCACAGGAAAAACCATAGCCTTGACTAGACGGACCTTAGTTGGCAAAGTAATGTCTCTGCTTTTGAATATGCTATCTAGGTTGGTCATTACTTTCCTCCCAAGGAGTAAGCGTCTTTTGATTTCATGGCTGCTGACTCTCTTTCGGGGACTCTGAGTCCTGAGAGTGAAGTGAGTGTTAGTCACTCAGTCATGTCTGACTCTTTGTGACCCCATGGACTGTAGCTTGCCAGGCTCCTTTGTCCATGGGATTCTCCAGGCAAAAATACTGGAGTGGATTGCCATTTTCTTCTCCAGAGTATCTTCCCAATGCTGGAATTAAACCTTGGTCTCCTGCACTGCAGGTGGATTCTTCACCAACTGAGCCACAAGGGAAGCCTGATTGCTGAGTCGTGTCTTAGTTTGATGCTTATTAGTTAGCAAGATATGAGGGAACATGCAAAATGTAGCAAAGAATTTACTGTATTTTTCCTCTGAAGAAGTGAGAAGCTACTGAAGTTCTTTAAGTAATAAATAGGTTGTTATGAATCTATTCAGGGAGAGAGTCTGTGTATATACAAATGTATATGTATACATGTTTATATGTAGATATTTATGTATGTAGAAATAGATGAATATAGACATATTTATATTTTAAAATTAAACTAATACACTCTACTTTGTTTTTTATGTAGTACATCAGTAGATAATCCTGCCTTTTTTTAGATTAGATAGTATTCTGTTATGGATTTAACATTTAACTTACAGTGATAGATATTTACATTATTTCTAACCATTTGCTAATATGAAGAGTTCTTCCATGAACATTTTTGAACATGTGCATTTGTGTACCTATGTAAGTATATCTGTGGGATACATTTCTAGAAATTTAAAGTGGTATCAAATCTTAAATTCCCCAGGTTTTGCCAAATATCTCTCCATAGTTTGTATCTATTTGTGCTCCTACCCACAGGATATGAAAGTGTCTTTTTTTCTCATCTCTTCATCAAATACTGTTATGTTCAGACTTTTTGATGTTGATGATCATGTTTTTTTCAATCTAAATTGGATATGTGATATACCATTTTAATTTGTTTGTAATTTGATTAAATTTGAATGTGTGTGTGACAATGTGTGTGTATCATCTTACAGTACAATAAGCCTGTATTGTATATAGGCTTAAAAGTTACTTGAGTGCAGAGGAGTGTATGTTTTGAGATATTTAGAAGGTAAAATCAAAATTGGAAAAGATCCTGATATTGGGAAAGACTGAAGGCAGGAGAAGAAGGGGATGACAGAGGATGAGATGGTTGGATGGCATCACTGACTCAATGGACATGAGTTTAAGCAAGCTCTGGGAGTTGGTGATGGACAGGGAAGCCTGGCGTGCTGCATTCCATGAGGTCACAAAGAGTTGGACATGACTGAGTGACTGAACTGAACTGACTAATGAGAGGTTTGGGTCTGTATCCTGTATCTCCAAAATTATAAACCATTGAAAGTTACATTCATGTAGTTTTCCCAAGATTCAGTTCTCAGGCTGCCTTTGGAATGAGAAATTCCCTGACTTCTTCAGAAAGGTGAATGGCTCCTCTTGTGCTCCATTAGTCTCTGCATATATATCTGCTCAAGTCCTCACCACATTATGTGTGCATTTTTTAAAAATTGACTTTTAAAGTCTTATACACTTATAGCAAATATCCAAACAATACAAGAATGCCTGCTGTATTCTTATTTTGTTCTTTAAACCTATTTCTGAAGGGGAATTCCTTAGGGTCTGACTTGTACAAATCTCAAAATTTTCAATATTATGTTCTTTGCTTACAAAAGTATAAAATTCATTTAAACATATAGTTTTAAAATATCATGATCAAATAATATATACTATTAACTTACTTTTTCAATATTAGTGTACTCTTTTTCTAGTTAATACATACAAATCTGTCTAATCCTTTTTCAGAACTCATAGAGGATTTCATTAAATGGATATAACCTAATTGATCAAAATATTTCTTTATAAACTGGGCTGTCTCTAGTTTTTTCCCATTACTTATAATGCTACTATAAATCTGTCTATCTGTTTATCCATCCATCCATCTACCTATCTTGAAGTACTTATACTTTCATTTCAGTTGGATACATTCCCAGAGTCAGATTTGAGGGGGCAAAAGTTAGGCAGTTTTGTAGTTTAATAGATGTTTCCAGATTACTTTTTCCAAAAATTTATCATAATTTCTAAACTTACCAACAGTGACTGAGAGAAAATATTTTCCTAAGCCCTTATCAGTGCTGAATGCTTTCAGTCTTTAAAGATCTTATCAAATTTTTGGACAAAATTTTGGCGCTTTCTAATCCTTATAATTTCCATATTTTTCTAACTACTAATGAGATTGTGATTCTTCAGTATTTTCTCATATGTAAAATATCTTTTCATAGCATTTGTCCCTTTTCATAGTGTGTAGTTTATACATTTTAGAGCTCTTTTTTTTTAATTTGCAATATTACAGGTTGTTTAAAGTGTTTTTCTCTTTATCTTTTGACTTTGCTTATGGGGTCTATGGCCATATAGTTTTTCTTCTTGGAAACACATTTACATTTTATTTTTATATCTATAAATATCTACTGTTATTTAAGAAGATCTCTTGAAGTGTAAAGTTATAAAATATTCTCCTAGATTTGTTTTAAAAGTTTTATCATTTTCCTTTTACATGTAGCTTTTTGATGTACCTGTAGTGAAAATTTTGATATTGTATATTAATATTAAATTTTTCCAGCTAATGATGGATCTTATAATAAAAAGAATTGCCAGGTTCTGAGAATGAGGAAACCAAGGCTCACAGAAGTCAGGTGTGTTGCCCCAAATTACCCAAATTAGTTGTTTATGTCTTACTTATGTTTTCTTCCCCTCTCTGGAATTTGAGCTCATGTAAGTGAAGACCTTGAGTGTATTATTTACTTCTGTATCATTGACAACTGACAGTAAATAGAATGAGCAAATTCTCTTAATCATTAGACATGATTCTATCTGCCTTTTGTGGTAAGAAATATTGTTAATAAGGTGATGCTGATTAAGTACACCAGAGAAAGGAGGGTTTCCCACTGTGGAGATGTCCAAGCAAGAAAAGCACCAATGTTTCACAACAGGATCAAATGTCAGTGTTTCTAGCCAAGACGATCTCAGGTTTCCTGATGAGGAAAAGGGAGCCTATAAGATTCAGAGAAAGGAGGAAGTGGTGCTGAGGATGAGCTGTCTTGGCTAAGTAGAAGTGGCCTCAACCCCTGGTCATCTGAATTAAATACGCATACACACATTGCTTAAAAAAAAGCAGTAATTCTGCTGATGTATACTACAGAGAGGACTATATACCCCAAATGGAGGATCTGGAATGTTGCTCTGGCTCCATCATAAACGATGTCTCACTATGCATCAGTGGGTCTGCGTTTACTTATCGCATAGAATTATTTCACTTACTCTAGTGCCAGAGGAGAAGGCAATGGCACCCCACTCCAGTACTCTTGCCTGGAAAATCCCATGGACGGAGGAGCCTGGTGGGCTACAGTCCATGGGGTCGCTAACAGTTGGACACGACTTCACTTTCACTTTCACTTTTCACTTTGATGCATTGGAGGAGGAAATGGCAACCCACTCCAGTATTCTTGCCTGGAGAATCCCAGGGACGGGGGAGCCTGGTGGTCTGCTGTCTATAGGGTTGCACAGAGTCAGACACGACTGAAGCGACTTAGCAGCAGCAGCAGCAGCAGCAGTGCCAGAATAGGGATCTCTCATATTAAAAAAAAAAAAAAAAATTCATGAAGACAATACACTTGCTTACATTTTACAAGTGAGAAAACTACATTTGGGTAAACCAAGGTCACTTAACCCACGAGTAGCAGAGTGAGTTTACCTCCTAGTTGGGTCTGAGTCTTGAAGGCCACAGTCTTTCTAGTTCTAATACATGATGTTGGTAGATGAAATAAACTACAGTGCCATTAAGTTTGGATGTGTGCAGAAGTCCCTTAGCTTTATGAACTTCTTTAGATTCTTAAGTACTTTGCTACGTAGTAAACATTTCAGGGTTCAAATGCACCCAAATGTGATCATCTGTTATGTTTCTCTGCTTATGGTCTAAGGAAACTGGGAACTGCAGCAAATTATAATACTGCTGAGATGCTGCAAAGAAAAGGAAATGTTTTCTTAGCACATATCCTTCCTAATAGTAATTCCTGTCCTATCTCTTAACATATTATTGACTGGGGAATTTTTCCAGAAATTAATGCTTATGACCATAATATATCTCTGGTCAATAATATGTTAATTAAAGTGGACAGTAGAATAGTCATAACTAGCTGAGAGAGTTGGGGATCAGTATGCATCACCACAGCAACTGGAACCTCAGAGCAGCCATCGGCAGTCTGAAATGCCTTCAGCACAGACTTTCCCCTGTTTTCAGTGTGCAGTGCCGAAGGGAGACAATCCAAGGGCATGAAACATCATATGGCCATTTAGATGCGAAGACTTAATTTTGTAGCTATTAGGATAACAAATTATGAAGTATTGGCAAGTTCTCACGTAGTTCCATCAAAGTTTCACTCTGCCTTTGGACGTAGCGACACCTTTTCTCCAAACTTCTTGTGAATTGCAGAATCATGGTAGGTACTCTTAGTAGAAAACTCCATCAAAAGATGTAAACTGCCATCCTACTGTACTGTGAAATGCTGTGATGTAAAACAGCAGCTGGAGGATCATCAGTCATTTGTCCAAATGGACACACTGAAATAAATGAATATAATGAATTTCTTTAGATGAGAGCTGTGATTTTGGTGTCCCCAAACATGTGGCTCAAGCATCGGTGTCAAATCCTGCTCAGCTGAATTCTGCTTAAAGATTAGCTGCTTGTTTCACTTTTGAGTAAGTAGAAAACCTGAAAGCCTGATCAACATTTCATCTTAGTTGAAATGTTAGATCATCTTAGATCAAGTTTTGAATATGGGGCGGGAGGCATTTTTTTTCAAGTGTTCAGAGGTATTTGCCTGAAGTAGTTGTATTTATCTCAGAAGTATTTGTAGATAACACTACAAACTTCTGCAACACCTTGCCTGACATTCAATCCTTTTGTTTCTACTTGTATCACTGAAAGATGCTAAAAACCTCAATAGGCAAATCCTGCTACTGCTGCTGCTGCTAAGTCACTTCAGTCGTGTCTGACTCTGCGCAACCCCATAGACGGCAGCCCACCAGGCTCCCCCATCCCTGGGATTCTCCAGGCAAGAATACTGGAGTGGGTTGCCATTGCCTTCTCCAGTGCATGAAAGTGAAAAGTCAAAGTGAAGTTGCTCAGTCGTGTCTGACTCTTCTGCAACCCCAGGGACTGCAGCCTTCCAGGCTCCTTCACCCATGGGATTTTCCAGGCAAGAGTACTGGAGTGGTTTGCCATGGCCTTGTCTTAGGCAAATCCTAAGTAATGACAAAGATTGAAGTTTTTATGCTATCTCTCAGTAACCCCAATCTCTCTTCTCACTGTGCCTTCTGCTAGCATCTGCCGCTGCTGCTAAGTCGCTTCAGTCGTGTCCGACTCTGTGTGACCCCAGAGACGGCAGCCCACCAGGCTCCCCCGTCCCTGGGATTCTCCAGGCAAGAACACTGGAGTGGGTTGCCATTTCCTTCTCCAATTCATGAAAGTGAAAAGTGAAAGTAAAGTTGTGTCCGACTCCTAGTGACCTAGGTCCTGATTAAAAATATGCAGATGGCAGAGCCTCTGATTTCCTAGGATAGAGAAAAATCAAGTTAGGTATACTTATGTTTTTCCTCTGAAAGTTATTTTCTGTTTACAGACAAACTTTCATCTAAAATATTTGTAAAATGCCAAGACAAATTTACTGTTCTCTGGAAAAAGATTCTGAGGCAGGTCATGTTGGTGGAGGGTTGGGCCAGTGTCCCATGATCCCACTTGGAGTCATGAGTAGGGGATACAGGGATGCCTGAAGCTCAAGGGACCTGACAGTCTTACTGAGAGGAGTATTTGGGCCTATGCACAGGATGCATCCAGCTCTTGTTACACTCCCTTTCTTGATAGGCTGGGCACAAAATAGAGGGTTTTGTAGGCATGCAAATAGTCTTGCAAGCCAAGACCGGGGCCTTGCAGATGACTCTGCTTTCAGCACCTGGAGATCCTGTGGGAAGTTGAGGCCATGGACAGACTCTCCTGCTGCAGTTTCTTGTCAGACAATCAGGAAAGAGCCACTGAGACTATCCTGTGGTCATTCCTCTCTCCACTTAGTGACAGTATAATTCTCATTTAAGAAAAGGTAATTAAGAAACCAGTTCCTGCCCTGGGTGGTAAAGGAAAACACACAATTTATGGAAGAGTATCTTGAACTACTTAATGCCTTGAACCTTCTTTTTTCTGTCAACCATGTTTTCCTCTCTACCTCATGCAATGTGTGCCAGTGATTTTAACTCAATTTAACTCTAGAACAAACAAATAGTTTTCTTGAAGAGTATGCAGATCTATGGCTTCAATGTATGAGTATACACAAAAGGCCTACTCTTTCTCAGTACCCTTGAGTAATTCTCGTTAATGTCAACAGGGGTTGTGAATGTATCTCAAGAAAAAATTAAATACTTTTGGAAACCCTTCATACAAACCCTGTTTTGTGTATATTTTGTACATGACGAACTTTGCTCTTATTCGTTTGTCTAAGTTGAGGCAATATGCATCAATGTTCATTTCTTTAAATGTCATGATTGTGCATTTTCTGCATTGAAAAAACTAATCAGAAATGTAGATGTCACCAATAATTAATTTCAGGCCAAGTTCCATGGTGTAGGAAGAGTACATGACTGATGGCTGATGGTATTTTCAGTGATGTGGTTTGTGGTCATGGTTTTTTAAAAACTGCAGTTTTGAAATTGACAATGCATCATCATAATCCTTTTATTCATGCAGGAAACGCCCACTTAGAGTTCCTGTAGGCAGACAATTGTCACAATCAAGTTGCATTGAAACCCTTCATTCATAAAAGATAACATCTGAGATGTATCAGTGAAACATTCATGACCTGTGCTTTATAAGCAGTAAGCAGGAAATGGTAACCCACCACTCCAGTATCTTTGTCTGCAGAATCCAATGGATAGAAGAGCCTGGTGGGCTACAATCCATAGTGTTGCAAAAGAGTCAGACATGACTTTGTGACTTAACAAAAATGATGTATTGCAATTTATTTTTAAAAGTATTCATAAAAGAATCATCAATAATTTTATGCAAAATGAACATGGAGATCATTTACAATGTAGCTGTTTATCAGCTAAAGTCCATACAAGTGTTTCTTGAGCCAGTTACCTGATATACAATGATGTCTTTGGTCTCCTTTTCCAGTGGGAAAAATCTATTAGATATTTTATTTGACATAGAAAAATAGCAGCAGCACCCACTGACTAGAGGGGTTGCATAAGGATTGTGAAATCTGGGTGTTTTAAATTCTACCTTAGTTTGAACGTATTCAGAAATTCCTGTCTCTCCTTTGGAAACATGCTTTATGAGATCTTGACATTTTATAGTCACAGAAGTTTCCTTAAGTACTTGCAGAGAACTTTTTATTCAGATTTAGGAGAAAGAATACACAGATTTACTTTATTATTGTAAAAGTTAGAATATAGGAAAATAGCAAGTTAAGAAGGAATACACATTAGGTATATATAGTTTTCTATTTCTCTGGCCCCTTTTTTTAAAGTAGACCCAAATTAGTATGGAAAACATGCAACTTAATTCTCTTTTTATTACCTTAAATATAAGAAATCATAATACAGTAGGAGATTAGAGGAACATTTCTGAAACATATAAAACTAGAGAATGCTTCCTATAAGCAGATTTGGGAGTTTAAATGCCTGATTTCCTCCTGAAAATTTATGTCTTTTCATAAATGCATGTTTTTCTAAAAACACATTGATAAGATTTAGGTCACAAACAAGGTTTTTAAATACAGATGAGGAGAGACTGTTTAATGTGGAATTTGAAGTTTTTTGCCTTGTCTTGTTTCCTTGTATTGAGTCCGTTTTACTTAGACTGAGCAAGCACTGAGGAAAAAGTAAGATACGTTCCCATTTGAACCTTCAGTAATCATGCAGTATTCAGAACTCCAGCAATTTTTACAGTGGTTCTGAATGTTTTCCTGTAGAGCAGGAAGTCATCATGAACTCAAAAATGTGAAAGTCTCCTAATTATGACTATGTTGGGCTTGAAAAAACTAAAATCCATTTTTAAAGTCCATTTCCTCCTATGAATAATGATGAAAATAACCTTCACCTTGCTGCTCTCCATGCATTATATTCAATACTCATCCCTTTAACAAATATTTTTTGAGCACCTACTCTGAACTTGGTACTGTCAAGGCCATTGGGAAACACAGCTATAAAATATCTAAAGAGATAGATCTTTAATGTTAGGAAATGAAAAGAGCTATAAATAAAAATAAAATATGAATGGACCTAGGAAATGACAGGGGCTATAGCTCTACATTTGTTGGTCAGGAAAGATTTCTCTGAGGAGGTGATATTTGAACAAAAACATGAATGAGGTGATGAATAAAGAGAGGATGTGACCCGTGTGTAAATCTGATGGATTGACGTTCCAGAGAAAGGAAACCACAGGTGCAAATAACTCAAGGCATGTGTGTATTTGGTGTGTTGAATGGCCCTGAGGGAGAGGCAAAGGATAGGAAGTGAGGTCAGAGGTGTACATGGGCTCTGCATCATGTAGGTCCTTCTAGGGGTGGTGAGGCTTCTGGACTCTAAGTGTTCTCACTCTAGCAGAGACTTTACTTAGGAGGCCAGTGTACATCTCACCTGGAGATGGTAGTGAATCGGACAGGTGGGATGGCAGTGAAATTGTAAGAAGTCATTGGATTTGTTGGTAGATTGGATGTAGATTATATCATTGGTGGCAACTGATGATAGAAAATTTCCAACTGAATCTTTCCAAGCTTATTTTCAGATGTTATTCTTTTTAATTTTTTAAATTTTATTTTTACTTTATTTTACTTTACAATACCGTATTGGTTTTGCCATACATTGACATGAATCCACCACGGGTGTATACGAACTCCCAATCCTGAATCCCCCTCCCACCTCCCACCCCATATCCTCTCTCTGGATCATCCCCGTGCACCAGCCCCAAGAATCCTGTATTCTGTATCGAACATAGGCTGGTGCTTTGTTCTTACATGATAGTTATACATGTTTCAATGCCATTCTCGCAAATCATCCCACCCTCTCCCACAGAGTCCAAAAGTCCCACAGTGAGGAAACTCCATAATAAAGAGAACTCCACAAATTCCCAGAATATAGAAAGGCCACCCCAAATGCAGCAATATAACCAAGATGAAGAGACAGAGGAATACCCAGCAGATAAAGGAACAGGAGAAAAGCCCACAGATGTATAGATGTTGTTATTCTTGAGTCACTATATTTTATTGGACTTTAAAAATATTTATTAGAGAGTAGTTTTGTCTGCTCTGAAAATCTTTGAAGTTTGTAAATACCCCTAGATGATCTCTGCCATTCTTTCATCTTCACCATGTGGCTGGTTCTGCCTTAGAGCCCTAGCCTTCTCTTAAGTTAACATTACGCTGCTGCTGCTGCTGCTAAGTCGCTTCAGTCGTGTCCGACTCTGTGTGACCCCATAGACGGCAGCCCACCAGGCTCCTCCGTCCATGGGATTCTCCAGGCAAGAACACTGGAGTGGGTTGCCATTTCCTTCTCCAATGCATGAAAGTGAAAAGTGAAAGTGAAGTCGCTCAGTCATGTCCAACTCTTCAACGACCCCGTGGACTACAGCCTTCCAGGCTCCTCCGTCCATGGGATTTTCCAGGCAAGAATACTGGAGTGGGGTGTCATTACCTTCTCCGAACATAAAGCTAATAGGCATCAAATGGACCTTCATGTTCTAGCTCTAATCATAAAATCCAGTTCACAAATCATG
Source organism: Cephalophus harveyi (assembly GCA_006410635.1). Taxonomy (NCBI): domain Eukaryota; kingdom Metazoa; phylum Chordata; class Mammalia; order Artiodactyla; family Bovidae; genus Cephalophus; species Cephalophus harveyi. The sequence goes on along the minus strand of SJYT01013301.1, from coordinate 33,513 downwards.
TTCCTTTATTGCTAGCCCATCCTTCATTCTTCGTTAATTAACTCATTCAACAAGTATGTATCCCTTTAACAAATATTTACAAGAGTATCTTCTTACTGTGTGCTAAGGACCCAGGATTATACAAAACAGACAATATTTCACCCTCAGGCAAATTGCTTTCAGAGGAAGGGAAGGAAACTAAATGGATGAGTAAATGTATACAGTTGACCGTGAGCTGGTCAGCACAGTGGAGACAACTAAAGCAAGAAGGGGCAGAAGACAACTCTGAGATGGAGGAAGGAAAGGAGTATTACAGTTTTGACTGAATGTCAAGGCCCCTTTGAAAAGATGATATCAGAGGAAAAAAATCTTGAAGTTAGTAAGGGGACAAGCCAGGTGTGTGCATTGCACAAAATCATTCCAAGGAAAGGAAACCTCCACTGCAGACACACGGAGGTGGGAGTGTGCTCAGTGAGTTCTTGGAATAGTAAGGATGCCAGTATGGTGAAGCAGCTTGATTAAGAGAAAGCCAAGTGCCAAATGGGGCAAAAAGTGCCAGATGGGGCAACTGGGGCTGGGGGACAGATGATTAGATCTTAGAAGACATGGGAAGATTTCGAATAGGGAAGTTACACGTTCTTGTGTTGGAATCAGTGTTGCTATGTTTAGAATGAGAATGGAAGGTAGAAGCAAATACAGAAGAAAATAGATTGGGAGATTGTGGCATTATTGCCATTACCTGTGGCACAGACATGGTGCCCTATACATGTTCTAAGATTTACTTGCTGTCCTTAGGAGTCAGTCACTCTTGCTACTGAATGATTTATCCCATATGCATGAAAGGTTTTTGTTTTTGTGTTTTTAACCGGTTTTCTTCCTTTGCTGTTGAGATTGTAAGCCTCCTCTTATAGAACTTTATGTCTTCTCAGTATGTCAGTTTGTTTTACTAAGAATTACAAAGGATAGGGCAAATAATGCTTGTGAAACATCTTAAGGCTAAGCCAAGCACTGTGACTATTCCGAATATACTGAAGAGTCTGAAATTACAGATACTGACGCTAATGCCATCTCTAGGATGTGGGCAGTTTGATCTACTTTTGTGTTTTTGTGTGGAGTACAATCAATATAATTTGGTTGGTATCTATGAAAATGCAGAAGTTGAAAATTAAAGTAGGGCAGTCCCTGTCTGCATTGCTATTAATCCACAGGTATATAATTATACCTATATATGTTTTGTACAGATATATTCACTGTGAAGTTTATTTGCTGTCCCCTGATTATAGTTCACCACTTTAAAGAAATGGACTGTATGGTAATCCTTTATAATCTCTAACAGTAGCCAGATTTCACAAGACTCATTTCACATTGTATTTCTATGACATGTCTGACTGGAGGGTTTGTGTCAAGCTTCTCTACTAAAGAAGATTGAAGACTGAAACAACAGTGGGAAGTTCTTTTATTTATTTTCAAAGGATTGTTTATCTGAAGTTAAAAAAGATAGAGATACATTATTAAACAACTTTTGGGCTATAATTTTTTGCAAGAAAACCTGAACTATAGCATTATAGTATAGAAGGAAGGATTATGAATATACCATGAATGGAAAAAATATATCTCTAGGAAATAAAAGACACTATCAAAGATATAGCCCAATTTTTGTACCCACTGGATAATATAAGGAATATGCCATTTGTACTTGTGATTTATCAGAATTTTCCTTCTGGAGACTATCTGACCTTTTTTTCCCCAGGGAATCTAGTCTAACTGTAAGTGGACAATCAGAGACTACTGACAAGCCCATGAATTCCTCCTAGCCCGATTCTTCCAAAGTGCCGTAGAGTTAGCAACCCCTGTTCCTGGACATTTGGGATGTGCTCCCTGTCTTTGCTCTCCTGAGGTAGGGCTCTGTTCATTCCAGTTCATTCCAGAATCATTATTTAGCTGCTGGCTGGAGAGAGGGAGGGGGAGGAAATGAAATCTAGTGCAAAAAAAGAAAAATTTAGGAAACTTAGAAAACAAATGGTTGCTAGATATTAATAAGAGGATGTATAGGGGAAGTATATTCTGATATTTAGGTGGCATGCATGAAATAAGAATAGTGTTAAGAAACACATGTGCAGGCCAGCTTTCAATTGCTCCTGGATTTGGTTTCTCAGTCAGGTCACTTGCCTTTTATCCTCTCCTGCTGATATTTTCAAAATGGAGATATCTTTTCAAATCTGAAAATGTAAGTGTCTGATAGAAAAGTTCTGTCCTACCACAAGTATTTGACATGGAAAATTAAATTCTCTCCCAATTCCCATAACTTTGCTCCTCAAAGACAACCATTATTATTAATAGAATGTATTTTCATAGACCAGTTTTAGATTCAAAATTGAGAGAGGGTATGGGGACTTTCCAAATATCTCTACCTGTACACATAACGTATCCTCCTCCACAATATCAACGTTCCCCTATCATAATGGTACATTTCTTAAAATTGATGAACTTATATTGACACAGTATTATCACCCAAAGTCCAGAGTTTACATTAGAGTTCATGCTTGGTGTTGTTCATTATTTGGGTTTTGACAAAGGTTTAACAATGTATATTCACCATTACAGTATCATGCAGAGTAAATTCATTGCCCTGAAAATCCTTTGTGCTCCACCTTTCTGCTTCACTTATTTATCCCTTTCTCCCTCTAATCCCTGGCAACCAGTGATCTTTTTACTGAGAGACAAACATTGCTTTTTACTGAGAGACAACCATTTGGTATATTTGTCACCCAACTCAGGTTTGGCTGCTCATCACTCAAGAATACAAAACTGATAGACGGATATTACAAGTGTTGAGTAACGGAAAAGGTAGCTTTACTGAGGAAGCCACAGTCCTGGAGAGAAGATGGACTCATGTCCCACCGAACCAGTGCCCTGCAGCCAATCAGGGGCCAAGAGCTATTAAAAGGTAGCTTCAGGAGCATATAGGTGAGAGAAGGGAATTACATTCAGAGTGGCACAGTTAGCTCTGATAATCATCTTGAAATTGGTCACGTGTTGATCTGATCAGTGTAATCTTGATTGTTTCAGGCACAGTTAATCTTCCACTCCAGGGCTGGTTGGTTCTCATTTCCTTGAGGTCAGTTCTTGGAACTGTATAAGATACAACCGCTTATATCATGGCTCCAGTCCGATCATTACGTGGTCAACTTCTTTCACCGGGTGGGGCTTTCGGCATCTGTAAAACAATTTCAGGGACATGGCTCAGAAAATCTTATCTATAGTTTTTGCTGCTGCTGCTAAATCGCTTTAGTCATAGTTCTTGAGGAGGAGCTAAAGGTCTTTGACTTTGTTTATTAGCTAAACTAGTATTATTTTGCCTTGTTTGACAGCTTTCCTTTCCTTCTGCATTTTCTCACTTCTTTTGTTAAATTTGTTCTTTGTCCAGCGTTTTTCTACAGACAAGAGGACGGTGGAGGACATGGCAGAGGGGTCTGTTAGGATAAGGCCCTATAGAATCCTCCTCTGTCATATATTTGCAAATATCTTACCAACACATTTTAATTTACCTATAAACATACCTACATGTGTTAAACTATTAAATGATAGTTTACCTAACATCATGAGCATCTTCCCATGTCCATTTCTTATTCATTATATTGCCTGCAATGATACCTGATTTAAAAATACTAAATTAATTTTTAACCCACTCAGTCTTGCTATTGAAAAGGTTCTGCACACATTTTTCATGTAAACAATATTGCGGTGAACATTCTTATTCTTGTTCTTCTCATGATTTCTTTTTAGATTAAATTAGGACAATATACAGGCCTTCCCTGGTGGCTCAGCTGGTAAAGAACCCATCTGGCAATGCAGGAGAGGTAAGAGACACAGCTTCTCTCCCTGTATTGGGAAGATCCCCTGGAGGAGGAAATGATAACCCTCTCCAGTATGCTTGTCTGGAAAATTCTATGAACAGAAATGCCTGGTGGGCTACATTCCACAGGGTTGCAAAGAGTCAGACACAACTGTGTGTGTGCATGCACACACACAGAGGACAATATACATATTTTAATTTGGATACATATTTACATAATGTCTTCCAAAAAAACTAATACTAATTTAGTCTGGCAAGGAGAGTTTATGAGAGTGCCTTTTTATATCAAAGTCAACATTGAAATTTATCATTATTTATTAGATGTGTAAATATTGAAAAGATGGTTCATTGCTGCTCTAATTTAATGTAGTCAGTTATTAGATTAAACATTTATAGTCCATTAGTCATTGTATTTTTTTGAGACATTCATTGATACATTTTACCCATGTTTCTAATCATGCATTCATTATATATCCTACTCTTCAGAAGTTTATAATTTTAATTTAGTTGATCCACCAGTCTTTTGATTGATGGCCTTATATAATCCTTTGGAGGGATTTTCCTGACCCAAGTTTAGATCAAGAAAAGCTATCTCTGGTCCTCTTGTTCTATATTTTTATACTTATAACCCTAAACTATTTATAAATTATCCTTTCTAGGCTTAAATTCTAAATGCCAGAGAGAACTTCAGCATTTAAGCTGGACTTTTATTAAGACTTCTATTGCCATATTTAGTTTGGCTTAGGTGGCACTAGTGGTAAAGAACCTGCCTGCCAATGCAGGAGACATAAGACATGCGGGTTCGATCCCTGAGTTAGGAAGATCACCTGGAGGAGGGCACAACAACCCACTCCAGTATTCTTGCCTGGAGAATCCCGTGGATAGAGGAACCCGGTAGGCTACAGTTCATGGGGTTGTATAGAGTCAGACACGACTGAAGCGACTTAGCAAAGCACAAATTGTGTGTGTGTGTATAATGAACAGTTTTCTTCCCCCCTAAAATAACATCTAAATATCGACCCTCATTGCTGGGCACAAATATAGTCCAGAATATACCTTAACTTGTCAAAATGTGAGATTAAAAGACATATTTGTCTTTTAATATGGAACACTCGAGGGCAAATATATTCTGGAGCTAAGTCAGCTGCCCATGTACTCAGGGTCCAGGCTCTCACCTGATAGAAGAGGAAAGACCAAGAAGCAAAGAAATATCTGGAGCTTATCCTAGACGAAGCAGCCTTGATCACTCCCTTGTTTTTGCCACAATCCTGATAATAAAGAGAAACAGAAAGAGCCAAGGCTTCTCTGCTAAGAGCCAGGCTCTTAATGTTTTAACAATGCTGATGGAACTCATTTAATAAAAACTTATCGTGAGCCTATTCTGATTGTTAGTGTTCTAAGTGCTGTGGCTACAAGAGTAGGCAAAGCACAGAGTTCTAGTCATGCAAGGTTATATTTTCATAAAATAGGCAATTCATACTATAAGTGAATGCAGTATAATTTGCTAAATAGTGGAACGTTTAGGGAGATACTGATTTATGTTAGGAAGTAAAACACGCCAGGAAGGATGGACATTAAGGGTTGCCTGGGTGTTCTTTGAGACACGTGAGTCAGGGGATGCCTCACTGAACAGGGATATTTACTCTAATAAACCCTGTAACCTCATGGTTTTCAAGTTAGGCTATCTGAGAGATGATTGTATCTTAAAAACAACTTATGTGATATGTGTTATGCCATGGTATTTTTGCTTTACACTCTCTTCCTTCTATTGGCTCAGATAATTATGATGTGAAACATTCGGATAGTGTGAGTGAATGAAGTTGCTCAATCGTGTCCAACTCTTTGCGACCCCATGGACACCAGGCTCCTCCATCCATGGGATTTTCTAGGCAAGAGTACTGGAGTGGGTTGCCATTTCCTTCTCCAGGGAAACTTCCCGACCCAGGGATCGAACCCAGGTCTCCCACATTGTAGAGAGACGCTTTCCGTCTGAGCCACCAGGGAAGTGTATATCAGATAGTATATATCAGTGTATATCGGATAGTGTATATCAGACTAAAAGCAGTGTTTTTCTGGAACTGTTTATACAACAAACAATGTTAAAGATGCCAGTACTGACGTATAAACTCTGAATGATGGTTAAGTGGCCTGTCAACTTCTTTACTTGGAGGACAGTAAAGAGTTAAAGGACTTTGGGCTTGTAGGTTATGAGATTTCTATCTTTATTTTTGCAAAAAGGTGCTAGGAAGAATATTTACGAAATTACTGATTTAATTTTATGGAAATAAAAAAGTTTATTTACTTTTGGAAAGCTTTGTTTGGCTGAGAAGCCAGGATTAAAAATAAAAAACAAAACAGGAGAACCTAAGATAGTTCTTTCTTTTCAACTATCTTCTCTATCAGCTAGTAGGTATCTCAGTTCAGTTCAATCGCTCAGTCTTGTCTGACGCTTTGCGACCCCATGGAGTGCAGTACGCCAGGCTGGTCCATTACCGACTCCTGGAATTTGCTCAAATTCATGGTATCGAGTCTGTGATGCCATCCAACCATCTCATCCTCTATCATCCCCTTCTCCTCCTGCCTTCAATCTTGCCCAGCATCAGGGTCCTTTCCAATAGTAGAGATCTAACAGCATTTATTACTACCTTGAAAGAGTGCAGACAACTAGTGGGAGAGGATGAATTCAGCCAGTGCCCATGAGGAAGTTACTATAACTTATGACTTGAAATCCTGAAGAGAGTGAATACAAGCTCAGAATTATTTTTAAGTTACTACTATGGATGAATATGAGCTGGTGATGGACAGGGAAGCCTGGAGTGCTGCAGTCCATGGAGTCGCATAGAGTCAGACTCGAGTGAGTGCTTGAACTGCACTTATGGGTGAATATTAGCGAGAGATCAATCCACCCTTGCAGTAAATCCTCTTTATATATGTGTATATGTAGTGAACTTCGGAGAAGGCGATGGCACCCCACTCCAGTACTCTTGCCTGGAAAGTCCCATGGACAGAGGAGCCTGGTAGGCTGAGGTCCATGGGGTCGCGAAGAGTTGGACACGACTGAGCGACTTCCCTTTCACTTTTCACTTTCATGCATTGGAGAAGGAAATGGCAACCCACTCCAGTGTTCTTGCCTGGAGAATCCCAAGGATGGAGGAGCCTGGTGAGCTGCCGTCTATGGGGTCACACAGAGTCAGACACGACTGAAGTGACTTAGCAGCAGCAGTTGTGAACTTATCAGACCTATTCCTGAGAGTAGTTTTGTAATAGAAAGGATTACGTAAAGGAAAGCTAGATAGGTATCCGAAGTGAACTTTTTCATACTTTTTATAATGGATTTTAACCAAGAATTACATCTTGTTTCAGGATACTGTCATTTTTATTCCAGGAAATAAGCTGGAGGAAAAGTATTCCCAATATCTCCTATACCTAGGCCTACATAGTGGTAAATGAGGAGAGAAAAATTAAGGTGGAGGGGGAAAGGAAGGAATGGAAATTTGGAGAGGCATAAGAATTATGAAACTTTCTGTAGCCATGTGAAAAAGCAGAAATCAAATGGAAAAGAAAATTATCTGAAGTTATTGGTAAGAAAAACATATGAATGAATAAAGTGAAGATGCTTATTTTTTAACTGAAAGACTGATAGTCATGTTTTAAAAATATTTCCAGTTGGTGAACATTACTCCAGACCAATTTTTATGGTAGAAAATCAAGCCAAAAGTATTATTTCAATACAGTTCCCTAGCATTTTAACTATTACTTAATTTTGTTGTCATAGCAATCAACTATAGAAATACATCATGCATTGTTACATCCAGTTTACAAGAGAGTTATATACATACACATTCCATCACACACATATGTGTACATACATATATGTATATACACACATCTGTCAATCATCTATCTATTGTCAATGATCTAGAAAATGGTGTCCTCCCTTCATAGTATATTAATAACAGAAACAAAATGGAAAACTCCCTTATTGTCATTTTGAGAACAGTTTGTGGACCGAGTATTTATTGATCTCATTGTCATTATAAAGAAAAAAACTGGAGCCAGGGAGATTTGAGTTTGCATAACAAGTAATGTCAGATTGGCAAACAAGTTATATTGATTTTCAGCTGGATTTTGGTCCTTTATACTGACATAGAAAACATTAATGAGGATAACCTACTTCATGGACAACTGGCTAAGTCCTCAAGAAGTTTGTTTACTCTTCCAGCCAGAAAGAACAGTGGGATCTGATTTAGCACATAGTTTAAATGTGGTCATTCTTGCCCAGCCCACTCTCCTGAGTCATCTCCCATCTGTGGTTTCTGGGCCCATCCCTGCAGAATAGCACTCTACATAAATAGACCCTGAATGGGTGAAAGAGAAGCAGAGCTCAACTGTTTCCTGCAGTTATTAAGTTCACTCTCTTCAATAATTTCTCTGATTCTGAGACTAAAAGCACAGTAAAAAATGCTGCTGTCCTTGCAAACGTCATGATCAGGGGAGGAAACTGCCCTGGTGTGTCCCAGTATATAGGTGTATCATTGATTAGGTTTCTCTTTACCACCCCACTTCTCTCATCTGCCTGATTCAAACCAGTAAATTACTATGAATTAACCTATCTTAATATCCACTTTATTGTGCTCTATATTCACCTCAGTAATATTCTTGCCTGGAGAATCCCAGGTGCCGGGGTCCAGCCCCAGTGGATCCAGGGTGATTCGAAGGGTGGATGGCGTCGGCGTGAAAAACTTATTTATTTATTAATGTAAGAGTAGATTAGATTAAGAAGAAATAGTGTAGTAGGAAAATCAAGTGGAGAAAAGAGGCTGAATAACTTGGTTTACGGGGAAAGCCAATAAAACTCCAGACAAGGAGCTTGCACCATCTACATTAGGCCACCGGCGCCCGTTTGAATATCGGAGAGTGCCCCACCTTGGGCTCTCTCTCTCACAGATCTTAAAAGCCAGGGCAAGTAAGTAGACATGATAAGCTTCCCAGCTCCAGATGGGAATTCAGCCTGAAATTAAAGTATAAAGAGGAGACATGGGGGAAACCAGTCCAGCTACTGGTCCCGTCCTCTATTGTCTAGAATCTCCTTTTATACCTTTGATTGTACATAGAGATCAATGGGTAATACAAAATTATGCAGCGTCAGCAGCCCTGACTCTTATCAAAACTAGGCTTTTCTCTCTGCATACCTAATTGTATACACAAGTCTTAGATCATTGACATCATCTTCCAGCCAAAAGGGCCAATTAACATTTTGATAAGGGTTTGTTAACCAGAAGACTTATTTGTGTTAATCTTCCCAAAGTCTGGTGCCACTCTCAGAAAGCACTAAATAAAGTTACATTCTTACATAGCAAGGACACAAGAGGAGTGCAGTGATATACAACAAAGAAAAGTAATTAACTCAAAAGTCTAGTGTTGCTAACATCAAAACTACTATCTATCCTTTTCCATATCCCGTTTACATTGATTAACATCCTCCCAGGTGCCTAAAAGATAAAGAATATGGAGGCCTGGCAGCAGTCATTGAGTCAACAGTGAAAACCCCTACCAATATAATTTTTAACTCTTTAGAAAAGGCTCTGTTTCCTTAAGATGCTTTTTAGCTTTGTGCCTCTCGCAGTTGGGGGCTGTAAGCAATTCAGAAGCTGTAAGAAGTCTGGGGAACTTGTTAGACAAGCTAGAAAGTTATCAGAGGGGGTTTAACTGAAACATTCCTTTTAAATGCAGAAGACTAAAGCTTTGAATTGACTTTTTCCAGAGAATATCAGAAGAGTGGAAAAGCAGAGTACAAAGGCCGGCAGATTCTTATTTTTTGGGGGGTGGATGCTCAGGAGATTCCAGGGGGAACCCCTGAAATCTGATCACGTCCTTGTGTTTGTCAGGCTTCCTTCCTCATGACCTTGTCATGGGCGGGATTCCTCACGCTGGCATCCGACACCCAGGGACAGAGAAGCCTGGCGGGCTGCCGTCTATGGGGTCGCACAGAGTCGGACATGACTGAAGCGACTTAGCAGCAGCAGCAGCAGTATTCACTTTGTGTTGTTTTTACATCTGTCATCTATAGGGAAATGAGTACACGTAAAAATGCATATGCATTAGAAGAGAAGGAAAACTTTATAATAGTCAAGGACACATTTCATAAGGCTCAATGAATACAAAAGCCAAAGTAAATGTTATATAGAATAGATACTATTTTTATTTTTTAAAGAATATAGTGCACAAAGAATTACAAACAATATATCAAACACGTAGAGTTAATGGTGAACATTTCTACATATTCACCTCTAGATTTTTTTAATCTAAAGAGATTATTATTATATGTTACAGCTATTACAGATACGGCTATTCTTTTACCAGCACCTAAATTTCTATTCTTCTTTTCCCAATCCCAGAGGCAACCAATACCATACATTTAGTAATTGTCATTTCATTTCATTTTATATATATAGAAGAATGCATTCACAAGCAATACAAGAGTATTGTTTTTGCTGTATTTTTTAACTGCAACATATTAAAAGATGATATATAGATAGATCATTTTATACCTTGCAGTGTTATGTTTGGACATATATCTATGTTTTCTCTGCTTTGTAACATTCCATGCTGAGATTATGTCCTGTCATGCTAATGTCTTTTTCCATTTCTCTTCTCATACACACTTGTTACTACTTGTACACACTTAGTACTACTTGTACACCTTGATTTTGCTATTAAGGAGAAATGCTTCCTTGAGTGTGTCTCTCTGTATATGTGTGTAAGAGTTCTATTAGGTATGCACTCAGATATGTAATTGTGGCATTGAGCTGTGTAGTAGATAATTAAATTCACTGCCGAGTGCCAGAGTGTCCTCTAAGTGACTGTATTCTACTAGCTATATCTGAGAGAACCATTTTTTCCCCCAATTTTCCAAATCCTTGACATTATCAGACATACAAATTTTCACCATTCACTGAAATAGTAAATGAAATAAGTGAAATATGATTGTGTTAATAATTAATTTCTTCAATAGTTAGTGAGGTTCGATGGCTTCATAATTAATTGGCTATTATGATTTCTACTTCTCATCTCTTTTCTGAATGACTATATTTTTCTCATCGTTGATTTGTAGGCATACTTTGCAAAGTCTAGAGTCTAGAGGAGTTAATGATAAGTCTTAATGATTTTGGCTTGAGAAACTAGAAGCCAGGAGTTGCTACTTACCGATAAGAATGGGGCTTCAGTTTTTCTTTCTTTTTTAAGTATATCAATTTATTAGAATAGTGATAAAACTATTTCAAATAGGTTTCTTCAGATTAATTCTTTAGAGAAATCAGCAGTAATTATGGTTGACTCTGAAAGCCAACAGGAATAGTTTCTGGCTCCTTCTTCTCAGCTCAAATTGAAGCTGAAGCTGAGTCCATTCAGCCAACATTATTGTTGGTGTCATGAGTTGCATCAGTGATGAATATGGGGCCAACTAACATAGCCACCTCCATCTCTCTTCTAGAGCTTCCTTTCTCCCAGTGGCTTTGGGCCAACTTTAGGAAGAAATGTGACTTTGTCCACGGGTGAATCTCGCAGCAATTACAAATGTCCGTGTTACCTTCTAGAGGATACCATGCATTGCTTGATCTGTTGAGCAGTCTGGCTCAGCTGATGCTCTGCTAGCTTCAGACGGCATGTGATATAAATCAGATTGCAAATGTCACCAGAAAACCTAAATATGTCAGCTCTCAAATAAAAACTTGGATGTGTAATCCTTCAGCTGTTACACATGTTGTAATACTGTCTTATATCAGTTACTTTTATTTTCACCTTGCTTATAGTGAACTTTGATATTATAAAGTATATTATTTTAATGTAATCAATTTGATTATTATTTTCCATAGGGAATATGCTTTTAAAATTTTAAATTCGTTCCACCTTAGCTCTCATTAATGTTTGTGCTGTGTGCTTAGTTGCTCAGTCGTGTTGGACTCTTTGTGACACCATGGACTGTAGCCTGCCAGGCTCCCCTGGAGTGGCTTGCCATGTCCTCCTCCAGGAGATTGTCCCAACCCTTTATTTTAAATTTAAAATTTAGATTTAAAGTTTGTTGTCTACTTTTTTTTTTAAACTTTATTTATTGAAAATATCATCTTTTATCTTTTGAGTTATAGCACAATATTGAACAAGAAAAATAGCAAGGGATATCTTTGTTTTGTTCCTGATTTTATTTTTAAAATTTATTATTTTCTGGCTATGCTGCATAGCGTGTGGGATCTTAGTTCCCCAAAGAGGGGTTGAACCCATGCCCTCTGCAGTGAAAGCATGGAATCTTAACCACTGGACTTCCAAGAAAGTCCTTTGTTCCTGATTTTATAAAGAAAGTATCTGGTTGCTCAACATTAAGTATAGTATTCAGTTCAGTTCAGTCACTCAGTCGTGTCCGACTCTCTGTGACCCCATGAATCGCAGCACACCAGGCCTCCCTGTTCATCACCATCTCTCGGAGTTCACTCAGACTCATGTCCATCGAGTCTGTGATGCCATCCAGCCATCTCATCCTCAGTCGTCCCCTTCTCCTTCTGCCCCCAATCCCTCCCAGCATCAGAGTCTTTTCCAGTGAGTCAACTCTTCTCATGAGGTGGCCAAAGTACTGGAGTTTCAGCTTTAGCATCATTCCTTCTAAAGAAATCCCAGGGCTGATCTCCTTCAGAATGGACTGGTTGGATCTCCTTGCAGTCCAAGGGACTCTCAAGAGTGTTCTCCAACACCACAGTTCAAAAGCATCAATTCTTTGGCGCTCAGCCTTCTTCACAGTCCAACTCTCACATCCATACATGACTACTGGAAAAACCATAGCCTTGACTAGACGGACCTTAGTCGGCAAAGTAATGTCTCTGCTTTTGAAAATGCTATCTAGGTTGGACATAACTTTTCTTCCAAGGAGTAAGCGTCTTCTAATTTCATAGTATTAGCCCTCAGTTTTTTGTAGATGTTCTTTATCAAGTTGGGGAAATTCTCCTGAGCTCCTAGTTTAGCAGTAGTTTTTATCATGAATAGATATTAAATTTTCTCCAATGCTTTTTATGAGTCTATGGGTATGATTACATGATTTTCCATCTTTAGCCAATTGATGTGATGGGTATGTTAATTGATCTTTGAAAGTTGAGCTGGTTTTACATATCTGCAATAAATCCTACTTGGGCATGATATATAATTTTTTGCTGTGATTTTATTTAATTTGGTAATGCTTTGTTGAGGACTTTTGCATTTCTGTTTATGAAATATATTGGTTTGTAGTTTTCTTGTAATACATTTTTCTGTTTTTGGAATTAGCGTCATGCTGGTGGTATCAGAGATTTAGTTAGGAAGCGAGTCCTTCTGCTCGTTTTCTAGAAGAGATTATAGAGAATTGGTATCAGTCCTTCCTTACATGTCTGGTAGATTTTATTTTATATTCTTAAACTTTTTCCTCAGCCCTCCATTTGTGGAGTAATTTTTTTTCTTCAAGTAATCCCTTCCGTACACATTAGTGTCTATAAATTCTTTAGGATATCTTATGTCTGAAAATGTCATCATTTTGTTTTCATGCTTGTTTGTTGGGATTTTAGTCTGATATATATGTATTTCCTTGACATTTTGACAGTAATATTACTTTATTGTCATCTCATTTCTGGTTTCGATGGTTAATCTGCTATCCGTTTTGAAGAGGCCTATGTTCATTCTCGGAGAAGGCAATAGCAAGCCACTCCAGTACTCTTGCCTGGAAAATCCCATGGATGGAGGAGCCTGGTAGGCTGCAGTCCATGGGGTCGCTAGGAGTCGGTCGCGAGTGAGCGACTTCACTTTCACTTTTCGCTTTCACACAATGGAGAAGGAAATGGCAACCCACTCCAGTGTTCTTGCCTGGAGAATCCCAGGGACGGGGGAGCCTGTTGGGCTGCCGTCTATGGGGTCGCACAGAGTCGGACACGACTGAAGCGACTTAGCAGCAGCAGCAGCATGTTCATTCTGACAGGCCTAATCCTCAGTCATCGGTTTCTTCATATTGCCTTTTTCCCCCCATGTGAAAAATATTAAGAACATTTTTGCTAATAATTTTTATGTCTAAGTCCATGTATAAAACAATCATATTTGGCGTTCAAGAAGCACTTTTAGTATGAAGAATGATATTTTCAATTATTAAACACCCTTATTCTGTAATTACATTTTTCTCCTATTCTACTATTTCCTTCTGGAATTCTTCTGACTCTCTTTTTCTTACCTACTTTTTCATACTGTTAATCTCTTTTTAGCTTTCTGGTACTCTGTAAAGAGACTTTGGATTTGTTATTTCATTATAGTAATTCTTCAACATCTCTACAGTTCTAGTTATTGAGTTTTTATTTAAATGAGTATATTTTGCATATTATTTTTCATTGAATTTTTTTGTACCTACCTTTCACAAATTTTCTCTTTTCCATTTTTAAAAATTAATTTATTTTAATTGGAGGGTAATTACTTTACAACATTGTGGTGGTTTTTGCCATACATTGATATGAATCAGCTACGGGTGCACATGAGATCCCCCCTCCAACATAAGTTCTCTTTTTATGGACTCTATTTTTGCTCCCTTGAAATCTACTTATATTGCACCAGTTTTTTAGATCCCACATATAAGAACAGTCATATGATATTTGTCTTTTCTCTGTCTGGCTTACTTCACTTAGTAGGACAATCTTTGGATCCATCCACGTAGCTGCAAATGCCATCAAGTCACTCCTTTTTATGACTGAGTAATGTTCCATGATACATGTGTATACGTACTCACATATACATCTGTCTCCGTGTGTGTGTTTGTGTGTATCTGAAACTAGCATGATATTACAAATCAACTATATCCCAATAGAAATCAAAAAAAATTAAAACCTACCTATTTTAAAAATCCGTTTCAGATTGTTCTGTAGTCTAGTTCTTTGATTGTAAATTTCCTAGTTTATTGATTCTATGGACTCTATTTTGTGTTGTTAATGTGTAATTTTCTTCCATAGGTATAGTCTGGTGAATTTCCTCATTCCCTTTTCAAGTGATCCTGTAGGTTTCATCAGATCTGAACCAATATTTAGGTTTGTTTCTCAGTTCAAGAGTTCTATAACTGAAGGGTGGAGTGAACTCAGACACGCACCCTCAACCTGCTGCCATTTCTGCCCCTCACACATTGGTCACTACAGGTGCTTATGGTTCTTACTCCATATGGGGAGGGCATTCCCTTTTTCCACATGTGTCCATGAACATTTCAAGCTTCTAGAACTTGACAGCTGAAAAGAAAATTTCAAGTCACCATTGAACCATTTCCTAGGCCCCAGGTTTTTACAGGGAGCCAAATGCTATTTCCCTGATTTTAGAAATAAGAAATTCTGAAACTAATGTCTATCAAGATTGGCTTAAAACTTCAGCCCCTAGGGTATGTATCTAGTTCCCTTCTCCATGTTTCACATAGCTTTAGTTTTGCTGGGTTTCTGATACATGCATATTTTCATCCTTTACCTTTAAGCTTGGTTGTATATTTTTCTCTAACAGCTTTAATTGAGAAGAGATGCATGTATCTGTGCTTGCTCAATTCATCACCTTGACCAGAAGTCCAGAAGCTATTCTTTTCTGGGAAAACAAAGCAAAACTTTTAAAGTGAAGTTTAAGTGCCTGATGGCTGCTACTGAAGTTTCTGGTCATCCTTTGCAGTGAATGTCTTTATGATTCTTCATTGTAGCTCTTCTTTTCACAATTACTGTCTCTGTGTTCAGCCCAGTAGCTTAAAAAATGAAGATTTCTCTAGTTGCTTCAGTCAATTTTCCTGCTAGGTGAACACAGCATATTGAAATATAGTTCCTTTAGTTCCCATTTTTCTGTAAACTTTCTATTCCCTTCAAGGGACCACCTGGACAAGTATAGGTATCCTCACTAATCACTTAACCTTTTATGCTTTGAATTTTATTGAGACTATCAGGCATATCAAGAGCAAGTCTAAATAACCATGAGGTCCTTTAAAAGAAACCTCCTTTGTCAATCAATTTCTGTTTTATTTTTGTCTTGTATATTAGAAGCATAATTGAAAATATAGTTGTACCCTCAAAATTGAAAATATAGTTTCACTTTCCAATACCACTGTAGGTATTGTGAGAACTGAGAGTACTGAAACATAGCAATGAATAAAAACAAACATGCCCAGAAATTCCGTGGCATTTACACTATGTAGTGAAAGGGTGAGCAAACTATGGCCAAAAGCTGCTGGAACAGAACCACACCTCCTTGTTTGTTTATTATTTATGGATGCTTTCTACCTACAAGGGCACAGCTGAGTGGCTGAAACAAAGACCCTATGCCCAGTGGGGCCTAAAATTTTTACTCCAAAGTCCTTTATAGAAAAGAAATAACAGAAGAAAACAGACACCTTAAACAATCAAATTCAAAACTTCAACTAAGAAGAGTCTCTGAGAAGGAAGAGTATGATCGTAGGAGGTATGCCTTGTCTGATGGAAAGTGTTTGGTTCAGTGGGCACTTAGGAGTATATAGGTCTTACAAGTTAAGGGAGAGAGAGAGAGTAAAGTTTCAGGAGAATATTTGGGGCAAAGAGCACATGGAAAGCATCAGCATAATATAGTAACAGAAAGAAGGATCCTGTATCTGAAACAGAAAAGTTAGAAAGGTACAAAGTGAGGCTAGAGAGGTAGGTAGGGGCTGGATAACACAAAGGTTATTTGTTTTGATCAATCAAACTTATTTTTAAGGCAGAACAAGACAATTTTTTAACGTAAACTTCTCTGCCCATTTGGGCCACTTCCCCTACCCCTTTAAATGTGCATTCGTATATCTGCATTATATATTAACTAGAGCCCTACAAGAAAAAAGAAAGAAAGAAAAAAACAACCCACAAAACCAAATGCAGTTTCCTCCTGGAGCCAGCAAGGTAACTCCGAGGAAGAAACACTCCTTTCTCAACTGTTTAAGGGTCAGGATGATCCACTACTCATTATGCTGGACTATGTAAATTGTCAGTATGTTACTTTGATGTGTAACCCTTTGTCTCAAAAACTTATATTACTATTCTTTGACTTTTAGTGGATGGAACAGTCCTTAGGGCTTTGTGAAACCTAACCTCCCGGTTATAATCCTCAGATTGGCTCTTATGAAAATTTCCATTTCTTTCTTAGATGCACTATTGATTAATTTTTCATCAACAGGTTTTTTTGTGTTTTAGACATTTCATTAGTAACAATGAGAAACTGTAGGGTTTTCAAGCAAAAAGGGACTATTAATGTATTATAATTTTCCACATGAAACTGAGTGGTAACCTGGGCTTGGTTAATGAGTGAGAAGATGGTTTAGTGGATGGAATTAATTTGATGTGAGTGTTTTGGAAAATGGAGAAATGCCTGTCAGGTTTCCACTTCAGAGACTGCCATTTAATAAGAGAGTGGGCACAGGGAGAGAGCCAGTATGGGATGGGAAAACTCATGAATTAAATTTTAGGGTACATTGATGTTCAGGTATGTGTTGAATCAGCTGCTGGCTATGCTGGTCTGGAGTCAAGGAGAGAGACCGTTATGGGTATGAAAGCAGGCACCTTAAGCTTGTTGCTCCTTGTTCAGTCTCTAAGTCACATCTGACTCTTTGTGGCTCAACAGACTGCAGCACGCCAGGCTTCTCTGTCCCTCACTACATCCCAGAGCTTGCTCAAACTCATGTCCATTGAGTTGGTGATGCCATCCAACCACCTTATCCTCTGCCTTCTTCTCCTCCTGCCCTCAGTCTTTCCCAGCATCAGGATCTTTTCATGAGTCAACTCTGCATCAGGTGACCAAAGTACTGGAGCTTCAACTTCAGCATCAGTCCTTCAGGTGAATAGTAAGAGTTAATTTCCTTTAGGATTGACAGGTTTGATCTCCTTGCTGTCCAAGGGACTCTCAAGAGTCTTGGCCAGTACCACAGTTCAGAACCGTCAGTTCTTCAGGGCTCAGCCTTCTTTATGGTCCAAATCTCACATCCATGCATGACTACTGGAAAGACCATAGCTTTGACTAGATGGACCTTTGTCGGCAAAGTGATGTCTCTGCTTTTGAGTATGCTGTCTAGGTTTGTCCTAGCTTTTTTTATATAAGAAGCAAGTGTCTCTTAATTCAGGGCTGCAATTACCATCCACAGTGAAATTTTGGAGCCCAGGAAAATAAAATCTGCCAATGTTTCCACTTTTTTCCCTATCTATTTGCCATGAAGAGATGGCACTGGATGCCATGACCTTTGTTTTTTGCATGTTGAGTTTTAAGCCAACTTTTTCACACTCCTCTTTCACCCTCATCAAGAGGTTCTTTAGTTCCTTTTTGCTTTTTGCCATTTGAGTGGAATCATCTGCATATCTGAGGTTGTTTATATTTTCCTGGAAATCTTGATTTCCAGCTTGTGATTCATCCAGCCCACCATTTCGCATGATACACTCTGCATAGACGTTAAATAAGCAGGGTGACAATATACAGCCTTGTCATACTCCTTTCCCAAATTTGAATCCATGTGTTGTTCCATGTCGGGTTCTAACTGCTGCTTCTTGACCTGCATACAGGTTTCTTAGGAGATAGGTAAGGTGGTCTGGTAATCCCATCTCTTTAAGAATTTTCTGCAGTTTGTTGTGATCCACACAGTCAAAAGCTTTTAGCATAGTCAGTGAAGAAGATATTTTTCTGGAATCCCCTTGCTTTTTCTATGATTCAGTGGATGTTGGCAATTTGATCTGTGGTTCCTCTGTCTTTCTTAAGTCCTGCATTCACATCTGAAAGTTCTCAGTTCATGTACTGCTGTAGCCTACCTTGAAGGATTTTGAGCATACCTTGCTAGCATATGAAATGAGCTCAATTGTGTGATAGTTTGAACATTCTTTGGCATTTCCTTTCTTTGGGATTAGGATGAAAACTAACCTTTTCCAGTTTTAAGCTAGTTTATTTTTTCTCCCAGAATGAGCAAAAGCAACATAAGACCTGATAGCATATTTCTGACTGTATTTGTTAAGTATTTGGGAAAGCCTCTGTGATGTTGTCTACCTGTGGGCTGTAACTGACCAGCCCTTGTATGAAAATCTTCTTTGCTGCAGCCTTGTAGTAAGTACCATTCTGTACTTTTGGCCAGGGAAATATCTACTGAGCTTTAGATTTTTGTGGGCTATGTAGGCAATAAAAAATAGCACAATAGCAAGTGGCCAGAAGGATAGAGTCATTCTATGACCCCCTGTGTGTTACAAATTCCCCAAAGATATCAATATAACATATTCCCAGCTCACAACATTCAAATGTGACACCTAGACCATTCAAATTGGGTAAAATCATATATGTTCAAATGTGACCAAAATATGACTTAATATAGAAATTCATAAATAGAATATGTACATGGTGACACATTTCTTCTGTTCTGGTTAATGTTCTTCCAGGTAAAATTTATAAACCAAGACTTTGGTAGGTGGACTAGTTTGTGGGTAGATAAACTTACCTACTTCTCAAGCCCTATTCCACTTTATTTAAGGATTCAACTTCTGGAATGAGGGAGTATATTTCTAATAATAGCAAATGTTAATGTATATTTCAACTGTACATTTATATATCTGGTAATAAAAATTTGGTGCTAAGTACCAGTGTTCAAGATAATTTATTTTATCATTAATACAGTTGTTTTTGTTGTGCGATTTGTTTAGCATTGTTTGCATAAATTATGGAAATTTATACAGTATCCCCGGGCAGCAATCAAATGCAAATCTAACAAGTAGAAAAATGTTGGCAGGCTAATTTTTTGGCATTTTGTTGAGCTTGTAATGTTAAAATCATATTTTACCTTTTAAGACTATGGGAAATGTTTAGAAATGGACCCAAAGCCCCCAAATCCTCAATAAAATTTTCCTTTCTAAATCAAATATCTGCACTGGTAGAGAGGGGTAAAACAGTTTCTACATTGCAGTGTCCTTGATGTTAACATTAAGTATAGAAATTAACACCTTAATCTTGAGGCTAGCAGATATAGATTGTTCTTTTACTAATGGCAAGGAAGTGACAAAATTCTGTTAAAGGGAAAAGAATGGTGCATTTTAACTGTACTTTAAATCATCTAAACAAAAGTGTAACCAATATCTTAACAAATGACTTGTAAAATAAAATGACATTTCTATTGTAAGACTTGTTTTTGTAGATGGGATATTCAGTTCAGTTCTGTCACATAGTTGATTCCAACTGTTTGGAACCCCATGGGCTGCAGCATGCCAGGCTTCCCTGTCCCTCACTACATCCCAGAGCTTGCTCAAGCTCATGTCCATTGAGTTGGTGATGCCATCCAAACATCTTATCCACTGTCCTCCCTTTCTCCTCCTGCCTTCAATTTTTCCCAGCATCAAAGTCTTATCCAATGAGTCACTGCTTCACATCAGGTGGCCAAAGTATTAGAGTTTCAGCATCAGTCCTTCCAATGACTATTCAGGACTGGTTTCCTTTACAATTGCCTGGTTTGATCTCCTTGCAGCCCAAGGGACTCACAAGAGTCTTCTCCAACACCACGATTCAAAAGCGTTAGTTCTTCAGTGCTCAGCCCTTCTTTACGGTTCAAATCTCACATCCATGCATGACTATTGGAAAAACCATAGCTTTAACTAGATGGATCTTTGTTGGCAAAGTAATGTTTCTGCTTTTAATATGCTGTTTAGGTTGATTATAGTTTTTCTTCCAAGGAGCAAGCATCTTTTAATTTCGTGGCTGCAGTCACCATCTGCAGTGATTTTGAAGCCCAAGAAAATAAATTCTGTCCCTGTTTCCATTGCTTTCCCATCTATGTGATGAAGTGATGGGACCAGATGCCATGATCTTTGTTTCTGAATGTTGAGTTTTAAGCCAGCTTTTTCCACTCTCCTTGTTCACTTTCAAGAGACTCTTTAGTTCTCTTTGCTTTGTGCCATAAGGGTGGTGTCATCTGCATATTTGAGGTTATTGATACTTCTCACTGCAATCTTGATTTCCAGCTTGTGATTCATTCAACCTGGCATTTCATGGGATGTACTCTGCATATAAGCTAAATAAACAAGGTGACAGTATACAGCCTTGCTGTACTCCTTTCCCAAGTTTTAACAAGTCTGTTGTTCCATGTCCGGTTCTAACTGTTGCTTCTTTACCTGCATACAGATTTCTAGGAGGCAGGTAAGATGGTCTGGTATTCCTATCTCTTTAAGAATTTTCTACAGTTTGTTGTGATCCATACAGTCTGCCTTTTCTAAATCCAGTTTGAACATCTGTAAGTTCTTGGTTAGAGCATAGTAATCTTTCAGTAAGTTGGAACGTTTTAAAGATATAATAAAAGTAACTGACTATAAGATATATGCAACGTTTTTTAATTTAAAGGACTTAAAAGTATAAGTCATAATGTAATCTATTAGAAATAGCAAGCATGTGAAATACTGTTTCAAGCTTAACACTGATGGTTTGGAGGTTTAATCAAACTGAATTAGCTTTCACAAAAGTGACCCTACCATAGATTGTTGATTATCATTCTCAATTAGTTAGTCCTCTGTCTTTCTCATGTTTAATGGTCAAATTTGGATACATCCAGGCAGGCACAGATGTGGGTTATTCCTTTCCAAGCTATTCAATTCCTGCCAAGATTTCCCAAGTGTCAATTGCAATGTCAATTGTAATGTTAGCTTTTTCAAAAGAATGCTTGAAGATTATGACTGTTTTCCGAAGGAAGATTTTAGATCCTATAATTGAATGTTTTGTTTGTTTGAATCAGCTGTTTCTTTTTTCTAACTTTATACCATAATTTTAGAAAATAGACCCCAATTTTAGCAGTGGTGCCCTCTGGGTTGCAGGATTATAGTAGCAATTCTAATCTTTCTGGTTTTTTGTAAACTTTAAAAATGATTTGCATTTTGTTTATTTTTAATGTATTCTGTTATTAAAGTAAGACATATGAATGGTTAAGAATTGAGATGATGCTAAAGAACTGAAAATAAAGATAGTCTGTGCTCCACCCTTTTCCCACTCCAAATTGCTATGCTCAATGGCTTCATTTTCAACACTCGTAGCTATTGTTTTATTTACATACATATTAAAGTATTAAAATATATTTATACTGCTATTGAAAAAAAGATTTCAGTTGCAACTATTTTCTACTGATTTCTAAATATGAAAGATGGTCTTTGACATTTTTACTATGACCAGTCCCCCACCCTCCCACACATGCTCTATCTCACACTTTCCGTCCATCAGACCTATCAGTATGACTGCCTCTTGTGTGTCTTGTTAAATGACTACACAAGGATTGCATTATGATGATCATGTATAAGTGACAATGTTTTGTTTGAAACTCAGTCTTGTACTGTATCAGAATGTATTAAGTGTCTTATCATCATTGCCTTACACTTATCTCTCCTTGTGTGTGTGTGAGTCACGCTGTGGTGTCCGACTCTTTGTGACCCCATGGACTGTAGCCCACCAGGCTCCTCTGTCCATGGAATTCTCTAGTCAAGAGTACTGGAGTGGGTTGCTATTTCCTTCTCCAGGGGATCTTCCCGACCCAGGGATTGAACCCGGGGTGGCTCAGACGATAGTCTGCCTGCAATGCGGGAGAGATATAGGTTTGATCCCTGGGTCGGGAAGTTGCCCTGGAGAAGGAAATGGCAACCCACTCCAGTACTCGTGCCTTGAAAATCCCATGGACGGAGGAGCCTGCTAGTCTACGGTCCATGGAGTCGCAAAGAGTCGAGACACCACTGAGTCACTTCTCTCTCTCTCCTTATCACTAATTAATCTCTGAACTCTGTTAGAATGCTAAGCTTTTCACCAGGTGGGTCAAGTGCATCAATTAAATTTTTGCCTTAGAGGGAGGTTTACAGAATCATTCTCCTGCTATGACCTGGACTGGAATCTTTTGTGTACTAAGCATCCTGGGGATTTCCATCACTTTTTTTTTTTTTTTCTTTTGATAATTGGTCCTATTTCCTGGTTCCTGGGACTTCCACTTGCTTATTGCCCTGTTTCAGTACAGTACATTCTCCAGTAGCTTCCTTAAAAAAAAAAAAAAAGTTTGCGCCACAAGTTAAACTTTTGCTACCTAAAATGCCAGAAAATTACTTTATTTTACTTTTATATTTGATTGATAGTCTAGCTAGGTATATAATTTAGACCATAAGACATTTCCTCCTGGAATTTTGTAGCGTTACCTATTTTTAACTTCTGAGTGAGAATTACAGTGTTTTGGTTCCCAGTCTCTTATATGTGACCTAATTTGTCTCACTATAAAGTGTTGTAGAATCCTGACTTGATTCTTAGTATTTCTGAAAAATCAGCATGGTGTGCCTTGCTGCTGGTATTTTTTACACATTGTTCTGTGCATTTAGGCATGACAATTACTTTGAATTCTTTTGACGTTTTCAATCCTGGTAATTTTTTATGTGGTATTTGTTTAATGCTTTCTTTTCTGTGATTTCTCTGTTAACTCTTTCTAGACTTACGATATTTGGATATTGACCTTCTGGACAGAATGTTTAACTCCTTTACTTTTTGCCCCATATTTTACTTCAACTTTTGGATTGGTTTTTTGTTTTATATCTGATATCATTTTTGTAACTTCCTAGATACTTTTCTTGTTTGGGGATGCTCTTTTTGTAGGCTTATATTTTAACTGAAATTTTTTGTTGAGGTAATTGTAGGTTTACATGCAGTTTTAAGAAAAAATGCAGAGTTGTCACACACACTATACTCAGGTCCCTCCAATGGTAATATTTTTTGAACTATAGAATAATTTCACAGTTACAGTATTGAGATTGATATAACCTACCCAGCAAATTCAGATTTCCCCAGTTGTACTTGTGTGGCTATGGATTTAGTTCTATGTGATTTTCTCACATGTGTAGATGTGTGTATTTACTACCACAAGGATGCCTCATGTTGCACTTGTGTTTATAACCAAACCTACTCCCCCTACTTTTCTTATTTTCATTTCTAGGATTTTGTCTTTTCCAAAATGTTATATAAACATAAGCTGGGGGTATAGCTTAGTGGTAGAGTGCATGCTTAGCATGCATGAGGCCCTGGGTTCAATCCCCAGTATCTCTATCTAGGATCTTCCCTGGTGGCTCAGATGGTAAAGCATCTGCCTACAATGCCTACCATGTGGGAGATCTGGGTTCAATCCCTGGGTCAGGAAGATCTCCCAGAGAAGGAAATGGCAACCCACTCCAGTATTCTTGCTTGGAAAATCCCATGGATGGTGGAACCTGGTAGGCTACAGTCCATGGGGTCACAAAGAGTCGGACACGACTGAGCGACTTCACTTTCTTTGTGTAACTTCTTGAGGCTGACCTTTTTCACTGAGTATAATGCCCTTGAGGTTCATTTCAGTTGTGGTGTGTTCATTCCTTTTACTGCTTCGTGGTGTCGCATGGTTTGGATATGCCACTGTTTGCTTAACCACCTATTGAATGGGACCTGGACTGATTCCCATTCTTGACTGTTACAAACAGAGCTGCTATGAGCATTCACATTCAACCTTTTATATGAGTATAAGTTTTCATTTCTGTAGGATAAATGCCCAAGAGTGTAATTACTAGGGCATATGATAATTGTCTGTTAATTTGAAAAGAACTGGGTAAACTATCCCTCAGACTGTCTCTAGTATCTTATTTTTGGATCACTAACGTGAGGGATCCAGTCTTGCTGGAATTTGAATGGTCACAGTTTGCTTGTTTGTTTTTTCATGTTAGCTGTTCTAATGGGCATGTAGTACAGTGGTTTTCATCTTGCATTTCCCTGATGACTATGAAGTGGAACATCTCTTCTTAGCTTGTTGGCAATCTGTGTATCTTCTCATTGAAATAACTCTTATATCTTTAGCCCACTTTGTTACTAGATTGTTTTCCTACTATAAAGTTTTGAAGTTTCCTTCTATAATCATACTACTGCTCTTTTGTTGAACATCTGTAAAAAATTTTTTCCCAGTCTATAATTTATCTCTTCATCCTCTTTATGTGGACTTTCAAAATGAAAATGATGAAATCCAATTTATCAAATTTTCTTTTTATGGATTATGATTTTGGTGATAAGTCTAAGAACTCCTTGTCTAACATTAGACTTGAGGCTTTTCTCTATATTTTCCCTGAATGTTGTGTGTTTTAAGTCTGTAATCCATTTTGAGTTAATTCTTGAATAAACTGTGAGGTTTAGGTCAATATTTGTATTTTTACCTATGGATATGTAATTGTTCCAGCAGCATTTAGTGAGATTATTCTCTATCAAATGGCTATTCCACTTCTGTAAAAAATGAGTTAGGCACATTTGTGTGGGGACTATTTCTTGTTTCTCCTATTGGTTCCTTTTCTATCCCTTTGTCAGAAATATACTATTTTGGTTGCTATGTCTATATAGTAAGTCTTAATATTGTGTAGATATGATGGATCTTTTATTATTAGAAGTCCTTGAGATCTGAAATAAAAATTTTAAGATCTATATAGGATCTCATTAAGAATAACTAGGTTAGAAACTAGAAAATCTGGATACAAGTAGAGGCTTAGGTTTGTAACTAACTGACAGTGAGAACTATGTTAGACTTAGTAGTGGTAAGTAAAATAAACTGTTGATGATGAGGTAACTTTTGTACACTCCTTTTTATTAATATAAATCAGAAATTTTTTGTATTTTTACTATAGTAAAATGTGCATAAGATTTAACATTTTAACTTTTTAATTGCACAATTCATTGATATTAATGCATTCAAAATGTTGTGCAACAAACATTGTTATCCAATTCCAGAACATTTTTTTTTTTATCATCCTGGACAGAAACACTGTTTTCTTTAAGTAATAACTCCCCGTTTATCTCATCCCCTCTGTCCCTAGCACTGACTGTTGTATCTTCTCTCTCTATGAATTTTTCTGTTCTGGATACCGCATATAAGTAGTCATATAATATTTGCCCTTTTATGTCTGACTTATTTCACTTAGAAAAACATTTTCAAGATTATGAATGTATCAGAATTTCATTCCTTTTTATGACTGAATAAGGGCTTTCCTGGTGGCTCAGAGGTTAAAGCGTCTGCCCTCAATGCGGGAGACCTGGGTTCAGTCCCTGGGTCGGGAAGATCCCCTGGATAAGGAAATGGTAACCCACTCCAGAATTCTTGCCTGGAGAATCCCATGGATGGAGAAGCCTGGTAGACTATAGTCCACGGGGTCGCAAAGAATCGGACACGACTGAGCGACTTAACTCTAATATTCCATTATATGTGTATGCCACAATTTTGCTTATCCATTCATCTACTGATGATCATTTGGATTGTTTTCACCTTTTGGCTATTTATATACTTTTAAAACTCTCCAAATCCCAAACTTTAACCAGGGGAGCTCTATTTTTAAATGATTTACATTTTGCTTGAATAAAAGATTCTGTTTCTAAAATCAATCTGAAAAGAGATATTTTATGTAAAATGATGATTCTATCAACTCTCAAATTTGAAATTTCTGCACATATCTATTTTGATAATAAATATGTCCTAACATATGTCTTAATATTTGCAAGGTGACTGAATAACTTATAATAAGAAAAGAGATGTGATTTTCTACTTAAGCTGGAGGATCTCTGTATAGAAAAATTGTGGAAAAATCCTCAAAGAATACTCAGTCTCCTATCTTATGCTTCTTGCTGTCTTATCTCCACCTTTCACTGCCTTTCAGTGATTTTTACAATATTTGTAGAAAATTAATAATTATGCAGATAACTCTCATCTGTAGAAATGTAAGTCAGCCTCATCTGATGGAATGCAATTGTTTATTATCTCATAGAAGGACAGTCTTATGTATTTTTATTAATATGCTTCAGAATTTTGATTGACCTATATGTGACCTATATATTGATAGTAATGTCTTACTGAATCCCCCATTGATGAATAAGTTAAATAAAATATTCATTAAGGGTTCATATTATATTTGTATGAGCCATGACATTACCTACTGGGGAAAATAATCATTTAACAACATATTGACCTGACCTTTTAGGTAACAAATTCAAGGCTGGGAGATTCACTCTTTGTCAAGCCTGGGAGAAATTCCAAAGAGAACAAAATCCCTTCCTGGGTGACTAGAGGAGATTATAAAACCACTCAGAGAACCACAGAATTCTGGAGTTGCATGAGCAGACTCCAGAGGTCATGACTTGCCTCCATACTTCTCCTCACATTGTACAGAATGAAGCATCTCCATTAACAAGTTCAGAGTCGTGCAGCAATGGAGTTACAGATTTGGAGGCAATTCTAAGGCTCAAATTAGGTATCATTCTTAAAGCAAGAAAACTCTGGCTTGAACTGGAGTTTTTCACATTAGTGAAGTATACAGAAAATTTTTAACTCTAAGCAGAGAATGTTTGTTGTAGACAGAAAATGCATTCTGCTCATAGACAAAGAACAGTGTGTGTCTACCCAATCCAAAAAACCAATCTGTCTTCACTTACCTTGAGAAGATTGAAATAACTTTGTGACTTTATTTTTATTATATATTATTCACATAGTTGTTTCTGTGATAAGTAATTATTAATACTTTAGGCACATGGTATATTGAGGGGAGTATATTCAAAATGGGCTGCATTGATGAATCTTAAATGTTTAAGTTTATTCTTTAGTTTTGCTTTATAGATATAACCAGGAAGAGTTTAAAAATTAAGAGTTGGAAGTGAACCTGTTGACATCTATCAAGAGACTTTAATTTGGAAAATTCACTTAGCTGTGAGGGAAAGGAAAGCTTTACTCCAAGAAGGAAACAAAGGTCATAAACTTAATGTACCAGCTCATTTTCTTAACACATTATTAACCTGGGGGATTTTTGCAGACACTAACACCTGTAGCCTGTGATTTTTTTATGTAAGTGGATATGGAAACACCTCCAGTCAATAACATTCAGGTAACAAAATGTATTGATATATCTCTATTCAATAATGAGTTTATTGATTGATAGGTAGATAGCTTACATGAAATTTCAGTGCAACGGGGAAGTTGCTCTTGTAATTTCATCATGCTGCTGCTGCTACTGCTAAGTCGCTTCAGTCGTGTCTGACTTTGTGCGACCCCATAGACAGCAGCCCACCAGGCTCCCCTGTCCCTGGGATTCTCACACTGGAGTGGGTTGCCATTTCCTTCTCCAATGCATGAAAGTGAAAAGTGAAAGTGAAGTCACTCAGTTGTGTCTGACTCTTTAGTGACCCCATGGACTGCAGCCCACCAGGCTCCTCTGTCCATAGGATTTTCCAGTTCAGTTCAGTCACTCAGTCATGTCCGACTCTTTGTTGGAGTGGGTTGCCATTTCCTTCTCCAATGCATGAAAGTGAAAAGTGAAAGTGAAGTCACTCAGTTGTGTCTGACTCTTTAGTGACCCCATGGACTGCAGCCCACCAGGCTCCTCTGTCCATAGGATTTTCCAGTTCAGTTCAGTCACTCAGTCATGTCCGACTCTTTGCGAGCCCATGAATCGCAGCACGCCAGGCCTCCCTGTCCATCACCATCTCTTGGAGTTCACTCAGAATCACGTCCGTCGAGTCAGTGATGCCATCCAGCCATCTCATCCTCTGTCGTCCCCTTCTCCTCCTGCCCCCAATCCCTCCCAGCATCAGAGTCTTTTCCAATGATATACCTCTTTGCATGAGGTGGCCAAAGTACTGGAGTTTCAGCTTTAGCATCATTCCTTCCAAAGAAATCCCAGGGCTGATCTCCTTCAGAATGGACTGGTTGGATCTCCTTGCAGTCCAAGGGACTCTCAAGAGTCTTCTC
>SJYT01013296.1:114102-124102 GCA_006410635.1 Cephalophus harveyi | reverse complement strand
GAAACTCCAGTACTTTGGCTACCTCATGTGAAGAGTTGACTCATTGGAAAAGACTCTGATGCTGGGAGGGATTGGGGGCAGGAGGAGAAGGGGACGACAGAGGATGAGATGGCTGGATGGCATCACCAACTCGATGCACATGAGTTTGAGTGAGTTCCGGGAGTTGGTGATGTACAGGGAGGCCTGGCGTGCTGCGATTCATGAGGTCGCAAAGAGTCAGACACGACTGAGCGACTGAACTGAACTGTGAGGGAATCACCATCGTCAATGCAGGGAAAGCCCAGAGCAGGCGGTGTTACCCCGGGAAGGAGGGCTGCCTTTCTGAGATTCTCCTCTGTTTCCAAACTTGACTCTCTCCCGTTCCAGTTGCATGCCTGATTCTCCTGACGGCCTCTCTGGACTTCCACGGGTCTCTCTGTTTTCCTTTGCTTGTCTGCCTCATTTTGCATTCACCAGTTTCACCTCCCCTCTCCCACCCCACTCTCTGTTTTCTCGTGTACTGTGAAGAGGCACTTTTGTTTGCTTGTGAATGACCAATCTGCTGTACATAAAAGGGGAGAGGAAAAGGAACAGCTCATGCCGCCCTGACGCTGACAGCAAACCCCCCATTCCCAAAGCCACCCATAGGTTCAGCGTGACCCCTATGAACGTTCCAGTGACGTCTTCCACAGAAATAGAGTTGCCATCTGATCCCGCAATCCCATGCCTGGGCATATATCCAGAAAGGGTGGAAACTCGCATTCAGAAAGATACTCACACCCCAGTGTTCATAGCAGCACTGTTTACAATAGCCAAGACACGGAAGCACCGTACATGTCCATCAAGAGATGACTGGATAAAGAAGATGTGGCAAACACAGACACACACACTTAGCCAGAAAGAGTAATGAAATCATGCCATCTGCAGCAACGAGGGTGGACCTAGAGATTATCACACTAAGCGAAGTTAAGTCAGACAGAAACAAGCGTCGTATCACTTACTTGTGGAACCTTAAAAAGTGATACAAAGAAATTTATTTACCAAACGAACTCAGACATAGAAAGCAATCTTCTATGACCAAAGGGAAAGGGATAGGATAAACAAGGAGTTTTGAATTAACAGATACACACTACTGTACATAAAATAGATAAGCAACAAGGATCTTCTGTGTAGCACAGGGAACTATTAATATATCCAGTAGCTCATAATAACCTATAATGAAAAGAATCTGAGAAAAATATGTTTGTATATATATGTATATAACTGAATCACTTGTTGTACATCTGAAACTAATACAACATTGTAAGTTAACTACAATTTTCAAAAGGTTAAAAAAAAAATCACAGTGAGATATCAGCTCACATCTGTTAGAATGGCTGTTACAAAGACAAGAAGTATGTGTCAGTGAGGACATGAGAAAAAAAAAGGAACACATACACACAAAGTGGAGTACTACTCATCCATGAGAAAGAAGAAAATCCTGCTATTTACAGCCACGTGGATCTTGAGGCATTATGCTAAGGATCAAACCCAGGTCTCCCGCATTGCAGAAGGATTCTTTACCAGCTGAGCTACAAGGGAAGCCCAATACGTCAGATAGAGAAAGATAAATAGTAGGTATGATAACACCTGAGTATGGAATCTAAAAAAGCAGAACTCATAAAAACACAGAGTAAAATGGTGGTTACCAGGTGCTGAGGGTTGAGGGAATGGGAGATGTTGTTTAAGGGTAAAAAGTCATGTCCAACTCTTTGTGACCCCGTGGACTGTAGCCCACCAAGCTCCTCTGTCCATGGGATTCTCCAGGCAAGAATACTGGAGTGGGTTGCCATGACCTCCTCCAGGGGATCGTCCCAATCCTGAGATCGAACCTGTGCCTCCGGCAGCTCCTACTTTGCAGGAGAGACACTGGGGAAAGATTGCAGGTACCACAATGATTAATTTCATGATCTCTAGATTCAAATCACCTGGTTTTTATTTATTTATTAATTTAATTTATTTATTTTAATTGGAGGCTAATTACTTTACAATATTGTGGTGGTTTTGCCATACATTGACATGAATCAACCATGGGTGTACATGTGTTCCTCATCCTGAATCCCCCTCCCACTTCCCTCCCCATCCCATCCCCCAGGGTCCTCCCAGTGCACCAGCCCTGATCACCCTGTCTCATGCATCCAACCTGGACTGGCGATCATTTCACATATGGTAATGTACATCAGTTCAGTTCTGTTCAGTCACTCAATCGTGTCCAACTTTGCGACCCCATGAATCGCAGCACACCAGGCCTTCCTGTCCATCACCAACTCCCAGAGTTCACCCAAACTCATGTGCATCATGTTTCAGTGCTATTCTCTCCAATCATCCCACCCTCTCCCTCTCCCACGGAGTCCAAATTTTGTTCTTTACGTCTGTGTCTCTTTTGCTGTCTCGAATATAAGGTCATCATTACCATCTTTCTAAATTCCATATATATGCGTTAGTATACTGAATTGGTGTTTTTTTTTCTGACTTACTTTACTCTGTATAATAGGTTCCAGTTTCATCCACCTCATTAGAACTGATTCAAATGTATTCTTTTCTGCTGTCTCGAATATAAGGTCATCATTACCATCTTTCTAAATTCCATATATATGCGTTAGTATACTGAATTGGTGTTTTTTTTTCTGACTTACTTTACTCTGTATAATAGGTTCCAGTTTCATCCACCTCATTAGAACTGATTCAAATGTATTCTTTTCAGTGGCTGAGTAATACTTCATTGTGTATATGTACCACAGCTTTCTTATCCATTCGTCTGCTGATGAACATCTAGGTTGCTTCCATGTCCTGGCTATTTCAGTTCTTTG
Organism: Cephalophus harveyi; assembly: GCA_006410635.1. NCBI lineage: Eukaryota > Metazoa > Chordata > Mammalia > Artiodactyla > Bovidae > Cephalophus > Cephalophus harveyi. Next base: position 121,274 of record SJYT01013296.1, on the reverse strand, counting down.
ATGAACGTTGGGGTACATGTGTCTCTTTCAATTCTGGTTTCCTCGCAAATCACCAGATTTTTAATTCTAGCTTGTCCATGTTAAACCAAATACACAAGGCGGCTAAGCCTCAGTTTTCTCACATGTAAGTAGAATATGCCAATGGTACTTATCTCACAGAATTACTGGGATGACTATATGAACTGGACTTACGTGGTAGCTCAGTGGTATGCCTGACAATGCCAGAGCTACAGAAGACGTGGTTTCGATCTGATCCCGGGTCAGGAAGATCCCCTGGAGAAGGAAATGGCAACCCACTCCAGTATTCTTGCCCAAGATGTCCTATGGAGAGAGGAGCCTAGTGGGCTACCGTCCATGGGGTTGCAAAAGAGTCAGACATGACTACACAGCAGAAAACTCCATGAATAATCTATGTAATGTGCCTAGCACAGTGCCAAACAGAAGATTGGCATTTAATGAAATGGTTGTTTTAAAAAAAAAATGTGTTTTTGCTCCGGGGGGGAAATACATACAAGTGCAAAAGGATCCTGGCTGGCTAGTAAAGAATATTTTTCGCTTTCAAAGGATTGTTCTGCTTGGAACAGTGCCCTTCTGGAACTTTCCCTTTCAGACACCTTCCTTAACCATTTAAACTCCTGACGTTTGGTTTGCCAAGACTACTATTCCAGATTCCCCTGGGGTTGGGAGAGGGCTGCATACTGCAACACAGAAATTAAGGCCAGAGTATTTTCCGCAGTAAAGCTATCTTAGTTTCAGAAGGCAGGAATTCTAATTATTATGTTTAAGCCCTCTTTGTAATGTATCTTCCACTTCCTGGAGTTTATTTTTATAGGTGCTTTCATGTTTCTCTGAAACTAGACGAGACAGTCATACTTAAACCACAGAAGCATTCATTCTAAAATTAACAATGCATGTGGTATTTTTTCCCTAAAGACCACCCCAAATATGAAGGCTGAAATAGATTATTTTCTCAATCCACCCTTTACACTAGTCACCACCACGCCCTCCTCTATGCATGTCACTCCTGACGTCTCCCAAGGATCTGGCCCTGTGATTGTGGCCTGCGCCTCCCCTAGAAAGTTGTCCCCCATCAGCTCTAATGAGATGTCACTTCCTAAACATATGGTATATTTTATACCAGTTACTTGCAGCAACAACGGAAAGTGGTTATTCACTGTTCCCTTCTACTCTTAAACTGCTTTCTAGCGCCCTCCCCATGGAACATACAGAATTAGGGACACTGTAAAGTTATTTTTAGAGTGAAAAACCTCTTAAACAGCTTTATAATATGGAAGTCATCATCTTTGCAGTGTTCAATGGGCCAATGCTGCTTGTCTCCCATTCAGATGGCTTTCAACTGTAAAGTCTGCCTGTGTGTGTTCATTGCTCAGTTGTGTCTGACTCTTTGTGACCCCATGGACTGTAGCCTGCCAGGCTTCCCTGTGCGTGGGATTTTCCAGGCAAGAATACTGGAGTGGGTTGCCATTGCCTTCTCCTGAGGATCTTCCCAACCCAGGGACTGAACCTGGGTCTCCTCACTGGCAGATGCAGGAGATGGCAGATTCTTTACCATCTGAGCCACCAGGGAAGCCCCTAAGTCTGACTGTAGTAAAATCTAATAAAGCAAGACGATGGCCAGATGAGCTATTTTGTAGTTTGGCAAGTCTGAAACAGTTTGGAGGTGTGGTGCTGTAATTCACCGAGAGCTGCAGTCTGGAGTAAGCCGCTGTGTGCCAAGAAGAGCTTGGGCACTTTTCACCAGTCCCTGCTTTCCATTTGTAAGCCCTTCTAAAGGCAGCTGCCCTTTATCACTCTCTTTTGTGGTCTGAATGTGTTCCCCCAAAGTTAATATGTTGCAATCTAACCCCCCCAGGGCAATGTTATCAGGAGATGGGGCCTTTGAGAGGCACTTAGTCATGAGGGTGGAGCCTTCCCAAATGGGACCCATGCCTTTATAAAGGTGGCACCCTGGGGCTTCCTCTCCTCCTCCGCCACCCAGGATTGCTGGAAAGTCTCAAGCCAGAAGAGGACCACCTCCCTCCATGACGCTGGCACCTCGATTTGGACTCCCAGCCTCCTGAGCTGTGAGAAGCACATTTGTGTATACGCGACCCAGTTTGTGGTGTTTGTTACAGCAGCCCTCATGGACTAAAACACAAACATAATTCTTAAGAGCTTGTGACTGTCTTCTGCCAGCTGGAAAAGGCAACATTTTAGACCATAGGGCATAGTAAGGGAGGATGGGCCTGGAAAGGGCTTCTTAAGGAGACAGACGCAGCTGATTTGGACACCGCAGACTAAGAGAAGGCGCAGGTGGAGCGTGGCTTCTTAACCTCAACATAGACACGAGGCCCGGATAATTCATTGTCGTGGGGGCTGTCATGCGTGTTGTGGAATGATTGGCAGTGTCCGCCCTGGCCTCTACCCACTTTGTGCCAATAGCAGTCTTTCTCCTAGTTGTAACAAGAAAAATGTCTCCAGACATATTTGCTCAGTGTCCCCAGGGCTACAGAATCACCCTCAGTTGAGAACCACTGGAGAAGAGAATTCATTTGGAATTCCAGAGAAAAGCTAAACAAAGTCTGTACTTTGTTTAGGCCCCAGATGGCAGTGGCACCAACTATAAGCTACTATAGGCTCCAACTATAAGCTACTGTAAGCACCAACTATAAGCATTTGTCCTATGTTGTCAAGAGGTTGACATTTCTTTTTAATTCGGCTGTGCCGTGCGGCTTGTGAGATCTTAGTTCTCCAACCTGGGCCCCATCTAGTGGAAGCGTGGTGTCCTAACCATTCGACACCCGAGGAATTCCCAAGAGGTTGACATTTAAAGCCCATCTCAATTAGGTTCTAGTCTGTGTTTTTTAAATGGTAGTCTCTTCCTTGAACAAGAGTGTTTTTCAAGATACTCAGGAGATTATGAAATCTATTTAGTGGCTTCTGGTAAAGAATCCACCTGCAATGCAGGAGACCCTGGTTCAAGTCCTGGGTCAGGAAGATCCCCTGGAGAATGGACAGGCCACCCACTCCAGTATTCTTGGGCTATCCTCGTGGGCCCGATGGTAAATAGTCCACCTGCAATGCGGGAGACCTGGGTTTGATCCCTGGGTTGGGAAGATCCCTAGAGAAGGGAACAGTTACCCTCTTCAGCATTCTGGCCTGGAGAATTCCATGGACTGTAAAGACCTAGACACGACTGAACGACTTTCACTTTCACTTTCAACCAGCATAAAAAAAAAAAAAGGAATAGAATAAAAGAGCTCTGAAAATGTCATGGTAATGCTTTGTGGAATAAATGTTGTTTTGTAAAACTTTGCATTATGTATTTGTGTCTCACTGTGTATGTTTGCTCATACCGGGTATAATATAAACCGTATTTCTTGCCATGAGTTAGTCAGAAGAGCCTGCGAGCCTCTATTCTGGTAACGCATACTCTGGCCATACCCTTCTCTCCTGATATGCAGCTTTAGTCTCTCAGTGATGCTCTAACAAATGACCACAGTTTAGTAGCTTGATACACACATGTTTATTCTCTTACAATCTGGGCGGTCAGAAATCCAAAATCAGTTTCACAGCACTGAAGTCAAAGTGTTGACAGGGCAAGGACCTCAGTCCTGTAGCTGCAATGAACTGAAGTTCCGCCGGAGGTGAACTCAGAAGAGGGTTGTGAGCCTCAGGTGAACTTAGAAGAGGGTTGTGAGCCTCAGGTGACATGGCAACCCAGACTGACATGTCGGCTGCAGCCTTGTAGACCCTGAGCAGACCCTGTGCCTGGACTCCAGACCCGTGGAAACTGTGAGTTAATAAACTGGTGGGGTTTTTTTGTAATATAATTTTATTGGGCTTTTTAAAAATTTTTTATTTTTACTTTATTTTGCTTTACAATACTGTATTGGTTTTGCCATACACTGACATGAATCCGCCATGGGTGTACATGAGTTCCCAATCCTGAACCCCACTCCCACCTCCCTCCCCATATCATCTCTCTGATTCATCCCTGTGCACCAGCCCCAAGCGTCCTGTATCCTGTATAGAACACAGACTGGCGATTCGTTTCTTACATGATAGTGTACATGTTTCAATGCCAGTCTCCCAAATCATCCCACCCTCTCCCTCTCCCTCAGAGCCCAAAAGTCTGTTCTATACATCTGTGTCTCTTTTGCTGTCTCGCATGCAGGGTTATCGTTACCATCTTTCTAAATTCCATATATATGTGTTAGTATACTGTATTGGTGTTTTTGTTTCTGGCTTACTTCACTCTGTATAATCGGCTCCAGTTTCATCCATCTCATTAGAACTGATTCAAATGAATTCTTTTTAATGGCTGAGTAATATTCCATTGTGTATATGTGCCACAGCTTTCTTATCCATTCATCTGCTGATGGACATCTAGGTTGCTTCCATGTCCTGGCTATTATAAACAGTGCTGCGATGAACATTGGGGTACACGTGTCTCTTTCAATTCTGGTTTCCTAGATGTGTGTGCCCAGCTTGATTGCGCTGCGTCTCCGTTGCTTGGCGCAGTCTTTCCCTCGCTGCGGTGGGCGGGGACTGCTCTTCGTGGCCATGCACAGACTTCTCACTGCTGTGGCTTCTCCTGTTGCAGTGCTTGGGCTCTAGGTAGGCAACCTTCAGCCGTTGCAGCTGGCGGACTCTAGACCTTGGGCTCAGTAGTTGTGGCTCACAGGCTTCACTGCCCCACGGCATGTGGGATCTTCCTGGACCAGGATCGAACCCATGTCCCCCGCACTGGCAGGCAGACTCATCCACTGCACCACCAGGGAAGTCCAAACTGATGTTTAGACTTCCTAAGACTGCACTGATTTGTTATGTAGCAAAAAGAAACTAGAAGAGGTATTCTAGGGTTTCGCTAGAGCAAAAAATCTAAGCTACGCTGATATAGTACGTAGATATTAATATTAAAATTATGAGATTTTATGTAATAATGTCAAGGAATCTCAAACGCATTTTTTAACGAAGTGAAGTACCAGATCCAAAAGACTGCCTGCTATATGACATTTTGAAGAAAACAAAACTATAGGGCTGTGGTTATCAAATGCTGGCAAGAAGGAAGGAGGTGGACCATGAAGGGAAATAGGGCAGTTTAGGGGGTGAATGAGCTGCTCTGTATCATGACTGTTGGGATAGATACACATCTCTATACGTTTGCAAAAAGACATGGAATTGCACATCACAAGCAGTGACTTTTACTCTGCACAAATGTAAGCATATATTTTAAAACTAAGTGAACTACAATTCCTTACTTTAAGTTACTTGCCCTAGAAGAGTTTTTACCCTAGTTGAACAATACGAGAGGCCAAAGAGAAGTGTTCGTGCCAGGAATGGAGCAACCACCGTAGAGCTTAGCCTGGAAATCGTGGAGAAGGTGCTCTCCTTGTCTTGTCCTCTGAACACTTCTGTCCCATTCATGGAGCCTGGGTCCAGTTAAAATGGTCAACTCTAATGCAGGGCCCGGTAAAGTTACTGAATACCAAAGATAAAATTGCTATGAAAAGTAAATTAAATAAAAGCAGAGAAAAAAATCATATTGGCTTTATATTTCTCTACTGTCACAGTATTTTTTAAATGTATGGTAATGGATTAGACTTGCAGACATTAGTATGGACTCATGTTTATCATAATATGTAGACAGCAATTCTACATATGCAATTCAATTCTCTGATGCATAAGGAATATTTATAGATATGTATATTTTTGTTGATGTTCAATTGCTAAGTCATGTTCAAATCTTTGTGACCCCATGGACTGCAGCACGCCAGGCTCATCTGTCCTCCACTGTCTCCTGGAGTTTGCTCAGACTCACGTCCATTGAGTTGGTGATGCTGTCTAACCATCTTATCCTCCGTCGTCCCCTTCTCCTTTGCCTTCAGTCTTCCCCAGCATCAGGGTCTTTTCCAGTGAGTCAGCTCTTCGCATCAGGTGGCCAATTACGGAAGTTTCAGCTTCAGCATCAGTCCTTCCAATGAATATTCAGAGTTGATTTCCTTTAGGGTTGACTAGTTTGATCTCCTTGTAGTCCAAGGGATATGTGTATATGTATACACAGAAAAAATTCTCTACTCTGTCAGCTGAGAGGGTCTAGAAGAAACAAGTAGAAAGGAAAGAAGTGCTAGATTCCTATGACAAAGAGAACACCCAGCACCAGATCTTGGATTCTAAATACCATCTTTCAATAAAGGGGAACAGGACTCACTGGAGAAATGTCTGATCCTAGGGCTGGGACAGGAATATACAAGATGAACCTGGAGCATCTTATGGTGCCAGAAAGTAAAGAAATGCTCAAAAACACAAGACAGTCCATAAGTCTGTTCTCTATGTCTATTTCTCTGTTGCTGCCCTGTAAATAAATTCTTCAGTACCATTTTTATAGATTCCGTATATATGTATTAGAATATGATATTTACCTTTCTCTTTCTGACTTAGGAGGAGAGATGTATGGAAAGAATAACATGGAAACTTACATTACCATATGTAAAACAGATAGCCAAAGGGAATTTGCTGTATGTCTCAGGAAACTCAAACAGGGGCTCTTATCAACCTAGAGGGGTGGGCTGGGGAGGGAGGAGGGAGGGAGGTTCAAAAGGGAGAGGATATATGTGTACCTATGGCTAATTCATGGTGATGTTTGACAGAAAACAACAAAATTCTGTAAAGCAATTATCCTTAAAAAAAAAAAAAAAAGACAGTGGGTGTATGTCAAAGGGACTCAAGGACTATCTGAAAGCACTATCCATGGCCAAAGAGGAAACAATTGAAACAACAAAATAGACAATGTAGTATTGGATTATAACCCAAAGTATAAAACAAATACCTTTGAATCCATACTGACACAAATAAATGAGTAGGTAAATAAATGAGAATAGACAAATTTTCTGTACAAAAGAATTTCAAGGAATTCCTTAGCATTCTAGTGCTTAGAGTGCCTCACTTCCACTGCAAAGGGCCTGGGTTCAATTCCTGGCTGAGGAACAAAGATCCACAAGCTGAGCATTGTGGCAAAAAACAAAAACCAATTTCAAATAATTTATGTAGGGGCTATATTCTGAAATTAATAGCACATAACTCTCTATCCCTTAAATACGGGCTGCCTAGAGTGACTTCCCTCCAAAGGGTACAGTTTGGAAAGGAGGACAAGGGTGGAAAAAAATCTG